>OX419760.1:47420382-47744800 GCA_948567375.1 Lunularia cruciata | reverse complement strand
AATCAGGGAGACGTAGGGTCAATCCACCTCAATGGCCTACTACTCTTAATATTACTTTCTGAGAAGTTGGTGGTGAAGCTACCACAACTTGTTCACCACATAGAAACAACGAACTGTCCTTGGGTTAAATGATGTGGATCAGTGCACCGTGTAGTGCAGTGCTCCCGTAGTTATGAACTTGAGACATAAGGCATTCCAGATGGGTCTTCCCACTGTTCTTTCTTTTCTTGTCTAGACAACTAAAGGATCATCATAAGAAGTCAATAGAGAGCGTGATGCAACGTGTTTATTCAACCATAGGTCCAGTGGATTTCACCTAGTTACACTACTATGAAACCGCGGGAGGTATTCATTACTGATCTCTTTCTGGTTAGAGTACCTAGGGGTTTCCTGCTTTTCTGTGTTTCGAATATTGTATCCATTATTACAGGCGTAGATTTTCTATCATGATCCTCGCCATTTCTTTGTCACTTTGCCAGCCGATTTGTTCAGCTTCTTGTTCAGCTTTCTTCCCATCCTTCGTTTTTCCTACGCGGTCGCCTTTCTACTACTACCTGCTTTTTTTAGGTGACGGTTCACTGGATCAACCATTTCACACTCTCGGCTTTCTTTGGACTCATGATTTTCTTTTACTATTGTGTTCTAGGCCAGATTAATAGAGCACTTGGTATTTTTCCCCAACTGCTACGAAAACTTAGAGCTGTTGAGGGCCACTGGAGCTTCAAAAGTACTACTGTGCCATCTTTCATCACATAATGACCTCATCCTGGCCCGATGAAAGGTTGAAAGACATTAGTGCTGAAGCATGACCAAGTAAGTACATTCAGCGATTTCCCACGGTGCCACGGAGGATTCGCAAAAGCCATGCAGGGAACAAGCTTTGACTACCGTTAATCTCTCGCCCAATTTACGGTGTAAACTTCTATGTACCGCGAACAGTGGTACCAAAAATTAAATAGATTATCTAATTCCTATCGTGCGATCATGCACCATATTGCGACACTGTAAGAGTTGTATTCTTTACTAAGTCTAACATCTAATAGTACTCTGGCTTTTAATAATATATAGTTTCCAGTTTCGTGCTCCTTCAGCCGATGCTTTCTCGAAAGGAATGTCAAAATCCCTAAGATTCTTTTAGAGAACAGTATGGAACCTTACATTCTTCTCTTATTCTGCCTCACGTGTAATCAACTACATAGCCAACAGCTCTTTACGAGATGCTTCAAACAAGCTCGGAGTTTGCAACCGCACTTTACGCATGGAAGCCGCAAGTCCTTTTGCTTGAATTTCATACTACGTAGAGCTGGGTCCGATTGTGATCTTCTGAGAACTGCCAGGCTACAGAATGATACTTTTTAAGTTCAAGTTGGCTGACTGAGACCATCATCTAGTCCCATGGGGATACTATCAAAACAGGCTCAAATAACTGTAATAATGAAACAAAAAGTGATGATAAACTATCTGATGACTACCACTACTCAAGTAGATATTTATATGTTTCGGACAAAGTGCCTTGAATGGCTTGCATATTGTCTGAAAAGTTATGGCATGATTATCAAATTTCCACTCGAATATTATTCGCTGCTATTGGCACTCTCACAGTTTTACTTCACATTTGATCCAAAACGATGCTCAAGTTTTCATAATACCTGGGCTGCACTCAATCGCCTGGATGCAACGAAGTTCAAGGAACCTGTGTTTCGAGAGATGAGAACGGCCACATATGATTGGGATCAAATACAGTGATTCAAGTCACTACCAAATGTATTTCGTCGTAGCTCCTATTCTCCTTTGTACGTCTAGTCCGGTTGTACCATATACTGTGGACGGCAGTGGACATTCGGGTCCTATCATTTTATTCTACTCAAATTCCGTTATTGAAAATACAGCGGAACAGAATTTCAATGCCATTTGGGAAGTCGAAGAGACTTTCTCTAAAATGATGACATGAAAACCACGACCCAAGTTCCAACATATACGCACGTACAAACGGTCCTTGAAGTGCGATCTCTACTACTACTACTACTGTATTCCCTTACTAAGTGATGGCATCGGTTCGCTCCATAGAGTATAATTTACAGCAGGTTACAACTTTATAGAATAGCGATTTCATCAATTTGCCATAGTGCGACGTACTTAAATGTTGCCATGAGTGTAGCAATGCAGCGTGCTATACATTTCAAGAAGTGTCTTGAGTCTTTTGGCAAAGCTTACAAGAAGTCTTGTTCTCTAGTCTCAGGTTGAAACATGTGGAATGACCGTACCTCGCTTCACCAATGAGCTACGGCTACAAATATGCTAGCACAAGGATGCAAACCCAGCGGCATCATAGGGGGGCTCTTGTGGAATAGGCAAAGGCAAAGTTGAATTTTGAAATGGCTCCCTCCCAAGCTAGAACCACTAAAGCTTCCACTTCCAAAGCTTGAAGAAGCTCTCTCTCTCTATTTCTCTATGGGTTCTGCTAGGCTAGGCTTGGATGTTCTCCTTACTTTGGAACTCATGAGAGAACATGGTTGGCATTTTGCCAAAATGCTCGCCATCCCTGAAGGTAGCATCAAGTTTTTAAATGACTAGTTTCAAAAAGTTCCTATCTTGCTATAAGCTAAAAAATAGCAAAATCCACAACACAGTAGTATTTGCTGACAAAGATGCAATCAAATCTGCATTTGTGGTGCTACATGCTTTGTCTTGGCGGTTATCATCCTTCTGATATCCACAATATGAATGAAACTATGCTCTTCTATAACATGGTGCCATATTGGACCATTGCTCAACAGTAGATCATTGGGTATACTAAGGATAAGACAAGAATTATTCTTGCCATGACAGCAAATGTTGTTAGAAAACACAAGTTTGCACCCTTATGCAAACAAATCGAGTTGCTTCAACCACTGTATAGGCAAGCAATTGGATTTTACTATGGGTCCAACAAAATAGCCCAAATGATAAGAATACTCTCCCAAGAATGGCTCAAACGCTTGATGCATGGATGCATGCTACAAATTGCCACATTATCCTCTTCATTAAAAAGCCACCCTTGCACATAACAGATGATTGCTCAACTCTGAACTTTGAGGCTTGCTTGTTGCCTCCAAATACAACCTCAAAAGTCCCGCCGATAGATGTAGGCATAATAGCTACATTAAAGCATCGTTATTGGCACTTCCATTTGCAAAATGCTCTTGACTGCGACAAGGGCAACAAGTTCAACCTCTACAAGGTAGACCAGCTTATGGCCATGCATTGGTGATTGGCAGTTTGGGCCAAGATCTCCCAAAACAAATTAAAAACTGCTTCCGTCATACTAGGCTTTTTGAGCCTGTTGAAGGGGAGACACAAATCAGTTTTGAAGAGCAACCAGTGGATCTTGCCCCGATCCTTGGAAATCTTCCCCTAAAGAACCAATGTTGCTAGCCAATCTTCTCGATCTACTTGAGGAAAGCAGAAGATAGAGCATGTCAAACTGGAAGATGAAGAGATTATTAGACTTGTGATGCATGAAGAATTGGACCATGGGCAATACATGGACAACATCAAGGAAGAGGAGCCAATGCCACCATCATTTTTGAATGCTAAAAAGTTGCAAAGTTTTTCTGTTGTCATTTGATGGTAAACCAGTTGACCCAGTTGATTATGAGATTTAAAGAAAACTTTGTAACATTCAATAGTCCGGATTTTGAGAATTTGTAGCAAACCACCCTCAATTCCTGGTTTGAATAGACAGTCAAGCACTTTTTCCTTCCTCTGCTAAATTATATTTTGACACCAAGTCCATAACTTATAATTTAAGAGAGTATAACTTATTGGCCATAGAGCGATGCCGGTTCTACCATTTTGCTATAACTTTGCTGAGGTTATAACTTAGTGGGGATAACTTTACTTAGTTAGGGAGAATAAAGAGAATACTAAAGGGAATACTGTATATGAATATGTACCTCTACCTTATCCTGGAGTCTCGACATCATATTCATCGGAGTTTCTGAAAGCGAACCCCTGAATAGAAGCAACATCATTGCTTCTAGAGCATGTTCTCTCCAAGATGATTCACCTGTACTGTATCATTGTGTTTTTTCGACATCGTATGTACGAATGTTCGACATTATGTTGTAAATAGACAAAATGATGGAAGCATATGATGGCGCCACAAGAATTCGAATTTGGTCCGAAATTTGACCCGACCTACTACTAATCACATTTTGCTCCTGTTATCTAAGACTACTACTCTTCCTCTTGCTGCACTGCCACCCAACTTCCAAGTCTAATTTTAATTGGCAGTATTCTTCACAAGTATGGAATCCAGTAATCGTCTTGACTACCGAGAAGACGTTAGGTACAGTACATCATGCTGTACGGTAGAGCAAGTACTTGAAGCTAACCGACTAAGTTCTGTACACCTACTGTTGTAACAGCCCACGTGGTGTTCTACATACAGACTACGTTTTGCCCACAGCATCTGTTTTGTATAGAGTATCGTTACAACAGACTACGTAAACCTCAAAATAGGCACATCTTCAGTTATTCTTCCCCAACTTCAAAGAGTAAGAGGTAGTAAGGTAAGTAACCCTGTTCCTTCGTCTCAATGTTTAATCCTAAAGATTTACATGTACACCTGCTCCATCTTAACTGAAATGACATTAAACTTCTTTACGAGTAGCATCAGCTCATTGGTATTTTTTCTGGAATATATAGAGTGGTATCTTATCGTCTTGGTATCAGTCGACTTATCTTTTGTTGTTTGCCAAGATCAATACATATTGATATTCAATTCTATAGGTATTACCTTAGATACCCTAACGCACGCAATTGCGACGCCTTGTGGACGTTTCTGTCAGAGTCCATTCCATCATGGTTTCATAACCGTCTCTACACAAAAAGTGGTAAGATATTTCCCGAATCCCTCACATCTTCTTGCATGTAATTGGAGTGATACAACCATCTTAAGGTATCCGGATTTCGAAATGGGAAACGGTAAACGCACCTCAGGTTTTCTGCTTTTTCACCTCACTTCTCTTATCCAATATCACTAATCAATTCACGACTGTGTTTCTAATGGTTTTTCCAAGTGCGACTCCCTTCACACTTCACAGCTCCAAATTTTATACGCACGCTTCTACCCCTGGCATTAGCATCTTTTTCACCTGCGATAGCACGTAAATGCGGGCAATTTTGCTTTTCTTTCCTTGCCAGATTGAAGCCGAGTGTCGCAAAGGGTGACCGGTATAATTCCTATGAGGTGGATGAGGAGAAAAACTGCGGTGTGTTTACCCTTTCCCTTTGGAAATATGCATTGTCGAAAAATTACCAAAGGATTAAAACGTACCTTGTCAGATATATCGATAAGGACTAGTCTGATATCGATAGTCACATGCATCGTACTCCTTCTACTGAACCATACTGGAATGCGTGCCCTCGTATCTTCATCGAATGATTCAAACTTACCCATTTAATTCTCACAGAGCATATGCAAATTGTTGAGACTTATTTCATTCCCTGGTGCAAGGATCAAGTTAGGGAATAAACTAAGAATGAAAAAGAAATATCGAGGTTAATCTCACGATTCGACAAATCAAATACAACCGAAGCATCTGGTCAAAGAGTACTGGAGAGTTCAACATGGTGCAGAATTATTACCTGTTATGACTCCTGTGGGGTGCATCGCAACAAGGCACCAGAAGAAACGACACAAACATTTATTTCTTTCAGTCACAATAAATTATGGACATTCTTCGATAAAACTCGGGGGTCGATGTCAAACTTTCATGAACGGATATTGTAGGTCTGTGAGGAAGCAATGAAATGATATGCTTATGGTGTTGTAGAAGAGGATCGAGCAACTACAGCACACAGTGTTTCACGTTTCATCACTTGCGCATCAAATACGACCAATCACTAATTGCCAGGTACATATCTCCTCCTTTTTCTATTTGCATCCTACAGTAGTCAAGTGACAACACTCTGTCGTTTAGAAGGAGGGAGGGAAAGCTGGCCTCATCTTCCTCTTATCCTAACTTATTTCTCTCATATCAAACTGAAACCGTCCCCGTCATGAAAGTTTATGAAAGCCTATATTTCATATCAAGCATGTAGTTTCTCATACGGATACTATTGGGCTTAGTTCCATATTACCCCCTTATGTCTCATCCTTGTACGGCTCGATGAGAGTCCTCCCTTTCTTCTTGGTATTCTATTCCCGTTGCCTTTCTCTTTCTATATTTTACGGGAACATCCGATCCGAAACTAAACAGCAACGTCTTCTCAACCTTCTTACCACCACACGTGAAACCTTTCTTACCTTTTCATCGACCATAATGACCATGGAGTGCGGTGAGTGCTGGCTCCTAGGTGTTTCCGATATATTTTATTAATATTATTCTATAGCTCTTTCTTTGAGACCTGGGAAAGTGAACTTCTATCTGGCAACTGGCTACGAGTATTTATTGCCTCATCGAGACACAGATTCCATCTCTCTGAACGCTAGGAGAACCTCCTAACGCTACGTACATATGTCGTGGTTCTGTAACTCACTTCACCAGCTACACTGCCCCAGAAGTCAAGAAAGGCGACCGCGTAGAATGACAAGGACGGAAGAACCCCATCAAGCCGTACAAGAAAAAGACGTAAAATGGAGCTAGACCCCAGTAGTGTCAGTATGAAGAAGTCCCGAGAAATCAACATACGTGATCTTGACAATGATGCTGAGTTCTCGAGTACTGCACTGCTGAGTCTTTTTTGCTCACTAGGGCGAGTGAAAGAGAAAGTATAGGTTAACTGATAATTCACTCTTGGCTCGAATTCGTCTACTGATCTCCACCCATCTTTTTAAAGAGGAATGAATGTCACAAAAGTTTAGAGACATATAAAACCATCGTGGAAAGCTCGACATCATTTGACACCTAGCCTGCCACAAAATGGGCATGCCAAGTAACTCCGCGTATTAAGAGTTTCACGCACCATGGTATTCTTCGATTTTTACTCATTGTTTATGTAAGCCTTGGCCAGAAGGGAACTCAAATCGATGTCAGCGATCGATCGAAAGGGAAGCCTACAACATAAACCAGGGTGATAACTCAACTTATTATTGAGACCGATGTATCTCATAAGCATAGTTCCCCCCTCCTAGTCCTTCCTATCACGTTTGAGAGCCTTTGATAGGAGGATTATGGGAGTCTTTGGTGATATTATTGGACCACGGACTTCTGAGTTTGTGACATGGGATTTTGTACGTAGACAGATGGCTTTGCCGGTCTCGTGTGGAGGGTTTGGCTTGCTATCTATGGAGGAGACTGGCACCTATAGTGTTTTGGGTAGTTGTGCTCTCTCGGCACCCCTACTTTCTTCGCATTTGAGGAGGGATCCTCTTCTCTCCAAATGTTACTATGGTAGACAAGAGATAGTCTTTCCCCACGGGCACGAGAGGACTTTCCATCTTTTGCTTCACGATCGTCAGATTGGACTAGAGGTTTACAATCTTCTTTGATGGAGCGACAATGTGAGCATACCCTACATTCTCACTTAGTTGACTTGTCCATTCCTTAGGCTACTAGAGCACGTCTTCGCTCTTGCTCCGGCAAGGGTGCAGGCTCTTGGATCCTAGCCCAACCGTGCATTAGGGTGTTCTGACTCGCACCGACTACTTTCTCTACAGTGATGAGGTTTCTCCTAGGTTTGGTCCACCCATCTGCATCTTCATTACTCACTTGTGAGTGTGGTTCTACACTAGATGTAGCAACAGTCCATATAACATGGTGTCCTTTTGGAGGACAGAGGATAGCTACCCATGATGTTATTAGGGACATACATGATGCTATTAGGGGCAAATTTATACTTGGTCCGAGATGATCAGGTGATAGTAGTGGATGTCGTGGTTATGGACCCTATGCGAGATACAATTTCGGAGCAAGTGATTACCCATCCCCCTAGATGGGCGGCGAGTGCAACAGCAGGTCGCAAGGTCTCCAAGTATAGAGACATGCAGCGAGGTCACCCCTTTGTCACTCTAGCCTTCAAGTTATATGGAGCGATGGACATTACGTTTGACACATTTGTCAAGGAGTGCATGAGAGCTGATCATGTTAGGCACCAGGGGTACAACTCTCACTCTCACTCTCATACTTTGTAGTATATTTTAGGCAGTGTGTGTCCATTGCTCTATAAAGTGTGCAATGGTTGGTACAATTCATAGGAGAGCATTCACACTAGGTGATGCTTCTGTGGACGCTCCAGTTGTTTGTAGACCATACCACTTGCATAGCTCAAATATCTTAGGTGCAGTAGGGCATATTGCTCATACATACTCTATTGGGGCCTAGCCCCATTTTACCTTTTTAGTCTCTCCCTTGGAAGGCTTGATGGGGTCTTCCCATCCTTCTTGTTCTCTACGCAGTCTCCTTTTTTTCCATTATAGAGACAAGCCACATCATTTAACACTGCTTCACATTATCCTTTCCCATTTGAGTATAACATGTTAATGTGCATTCTGATTCCCTGATGAGTAACAAGTGAGTATAGACATTCCTCTTTCATATTCGAGCCAGTTGTGAATGATCAGAACACATTTACTTTCTTTCACTTCGAGTACTGAGCAAAAGAGACTCAGTCGTACGGTACGAGATAACTCAACATCATTGTCAAGACCACATATGTTGACTTCTGGGGTAGTGTAGCTGGTGAATTGAGCTACAAAATCACGACATATGTACGTAGCCTTAGGATATGTGAAGTAGCTTTAGGAGGTTCCATGTGACTATCATTGCTCCCCAGAGTTCGTGTCACATCTCAGGCTTGCCATTCGTTGCAATGAAGTATCAGACGGATTACGTTGATGAACCATGCTTCTGATGTAAAGGAGAATTTGTGCAGTCCATTGGTAACATTGAACGGGATCCTCTAAGATTAGTTACATCTTATACGGGTACTAGACTGCACCAGAAGTCAAGTAGGTAATGTTGATTGGTTCTTATCAGCAATTTCGATCAATTATGTCAATTTCATAGATTTTCTTTACGATATGCATGATCCTCATTGGTCTGCAAAGTATACGTAGACTTTCGGGACACACTCAACGGACCCTCTCGGATCCTATAAATTGTTTCAAAGCTCTACTTTAAACTGCTCAGCTTTTATGTAGGTTAATATGTACACCAACCAGCCCCCTGCTTCAAAAGTCCAAAACAATAGGAATTGAAAGTTGTGTGTTTCCAAATTACCATCGTCGCTCATTTGCATCCTTTACTGTTATGTTTAGCTTGTTATTAGTGACTTGATTATGTTTAGCTTGTTATTAGTGACTTGATTGATTATTGAAGACTATAACAGTGAGGAAATATCCATGTTTATATGTATATATAGCAAGTAATGAAGTGGAGATATAAGCCTGTTTCAGCTGTGGAGGTAGCTTCAAAGACAGGAAGTGAACCACGTTATTAATTGTTGTCCTCTGATTATTTGCTTAATGGTGTTTATGATGTGTTATTACAGAGGTTCTCAGGACCTTGTTTTCCATCAATTTGTATCAGAGCATAGTGGGTCGTGAAGAGGGTCTTGAGATTTGAGTGTGCAGTGAAGTGCATACAGAAACAAGTCCACATCAAAGCAATGGCAGGGGTGATATCTATATCAAATGCTAAATTTTCAGTGGAGAAGTTTGGTGAAATAAATATAATTTTGGACTTTGGCAACTGAAGGTGAAGGACCTTCTTGTCCAACAAGGGCTGCATAGAGCAGTAAGAAAAAGCCATGATCAGAAAAGTGAAGGGCCTTAAAAGTTGTAAGTTTAAAATTTTGTGAGTCTTGTGTAATAGGAAAGCAACATAGCATAAGCTTTTCCACAAGAGTTCATTACACAAAGGGAATTTTAGACTGTGTGCATTCTGATGTTTGGGGCACTGCACCTTTAGCTTCAAAATCTGGAGCATTATAGTTTGTATCTTTAGTTGATGATTACTATAGGAGAGTACAAGTCTACACCATGAAGCAAAAATCAGAGATCTTCTCTATCTTTAAACAATGGAAGTGATGATGGAGAAACAAATTGGAAGGAAAGTGAAGTGTTTGAGATCTTATTATGGTGGAGAATACAAATCTGGAGAGTTTGATAGATATTGTAAGAGTGAAGGGATAATTCATCACTTTAGTGTACCGAGTACCCCTCAACAAAATGGTGTTAAAGAGGAGATAAATTGTACACACTTGGAGAAAGCAAGAAGTATGTTAAGCAACGTCAGACTAGAAAAGAGCTTCTGGGCAGAAGCTGTAAATATGGCTTGACATTTGGTAAACATTTCTCCCACTACCGCTACTGAGTGTAAGATACCTATGGAAAAATGGACAGGTTGGCATGTTGATTACTCTTCACTTAGAGGGTTTGGATGCATAACTTATGTTCATATTCAACAAAACCAAAAGGCAAAGCTAGATCCAAAATCTAAAAAATGTATATTCTTGGGATATGAGAATGATACAAAGGGATATAAATTATGAGATCAAAAAGGTGTTGCCTTGTTGTGAGTAGGGATGTAGTTTTTTATGAGACTAGTATGATGGAGATAATTACTATAATGAAAGGAAAGAAGAAACAAATTAAGTCAGATTTTGTTAAGATAGATAGATATTGATTGTGGAAGTGAAGACATCTCACCTCTTGTAGAACTACCAAGTGAACCATTAGAAGAGCAAAGTAAAAAAGTGATTCATGAACATAGGAACCCAAAAAGGGATACAAGGCCTCCAAAGATTTGATTTGATGATTCATTTTTAGCTTATGCTCTTCTTATTGAGAATGGTGAGCCTTCTTCATATGAAGAGGCAATGCAAGATCAAGAGTGTCAAAAATGGTCTATGCAATGGAAGAGTAGATGAAGTCTTTTGCCAAAAACCAAATTTAGAGACTTGAAAAATTGCCTATGGGAAAGAAGGCAAGGTTGCAGATGGATATTTTGGAGGAATGAAGGTCTTCCAAAATCAGGTGGAGATCAATACAAAGCAAGGCTTGTAGCAAACGGGTATAGCCAAAAAGAAGGTATTGACTTCAATGCAATATTTTTACTAGTGGTAAAAATCTCTTCAATTTGTGCAGTTTTGGAAATAGTTGTGTTGCATAACTTGGAGTTGGAGCAACTAGATGTTACAACTACTTTTTTACATGGAGAATTGGAGGAAAAGATTGACATGCATCAACCTAAAGGTTTTTTGGTACCAAGGAACGAGAACCTAGTTTGCAACTTACAAAAGTCTTTATATATATAGACTAAAGCAAAGTCCAAGATTTTGGTACATTAAATTTGATGCTTTCATGTTGAAGCACAGATATAAAAAAAAGTGAGTCAGATTGTTGTGTGTACCTCAAGGGTGAGACTGTTTCAACCATGGAGGTGATAGCTTCCAAGATAGGAAGTGAACACATTATTTATTTATTGTTGTCCTTTGATTATTTGCTTAATGGGGTTCATGATGTGCTATTAAAGAAGTGTGTTTCTCAAGACTGTGTTTTCTAACATTTACTTCTTTTTAACACATCCACGATCCTCATGATATAGCGAGAAGAACGGATTGAAAAGATCTTCTCAGATTAATTTATCGTGTTAGGTCAACGCATAAACTAGGATGCCTCATATGTCGAGATAAATGGAATGAGAGCGTTGTTGGGTCTCTTATCAGCATCAAGAGGTGTACATATAATTTCTTCTTTTTATGACACCCACGATCTGGCAATTGGGATATGTTCATATATTTTTATTGCTTCGATCAAAAGGTCCCATAGTTCCACATCAACAGCTTTTGATCAAATCTTTAATTTCGATTCTTTACAGGTATCTACGATAATCGATGTCACAAGACATATATGTAGACTCTCGGAACATTAAAAAGGACGAGTCCTGGATTCACTACAAAAGAATATTCTTCCTTCTCGCCTATCACAAGGGGATAAAAAAGTACCAAATTCCTATCCTGTAATTTTAGCCAAGAAACTAATTATCAAAGAATTTTTCTTGAGGCTGAACTGTAGCTTGTGTAAGGAATCAACATTACATCAAGCTCACTGATGACCGGTTCTGAAGTTCCTACTGGAAATTGCGAATAGAAGGATGTGAAATGGAATTGTTGTCTTCTTGACTCAATTTCAAGGAAGGAAACGACGCGCTTCCAGTTTACAGTATCTGTCATACTCCTTTGTATGAATGCATTGTATTACGCATGTGACCGGGAACTCCAGAGATGTCTACGAGAATGCAGCTGCACAGAATTAAAGCTCACTCAGAGTAATCAAAGCCATCTCTGTGTTCATCATTCTGAAACAATGATAGGATATCTCACGACAAAGTATCTTTAAAGCACTTGACAGAGAAAGTTACATACTCCCACCTGAAGGGAAAGCAACAACCCACTTGGTTTACAGAAACGTGGTCGCCTTTTTCTCTTGGTTTAAAGAAATGGCAGGGCATGTCGAGGAACACACACTGAATCATATGCGAAAGACATCAGTGAATGGGAATATATCCAGAATACGTTGGCGCTTGACGTTAGGCCACAATCGAGCGCGAGAATTTAACACTGTCTGCGGTTCAAATGGGTTGAATTAGCACGAGGCGAATCACCTACAGGTAGTCGATTTGGTATCTTGCTGACATAAGGCCGTCCTGGAGGATGTAGAGCTCAACTCAGGCACAGTACAGTGGAGACATGGCATCACGATCAGTAAGAAATTGCAGGAAAGTAAATCGAATATTTAGTTAATATTATTCAGTTTAATATTTTATTAAAGAGTAAAATTCAAACATTATCATCGTTGTAATAATACTCCTCAAACACGAATGATCGCACCACTCATGAGCATTCCCTCATCCACGACCTCTGTACATTATTATGAGATGGACGCAGCAACATACTTTGTATTCGTGTGATGTCTCCCGTCCGGTATGGTCCTCTTTCACCACATTATGGTAATATTCCCTACCTTCTTGGACACAATAAAGGAGAGGTGCTGTTCTTCTCAATCGCTTCATGTTCGATGAATGCAATGTACAAGATATCATGCAATCAGCTGCTGATGACGTATGGTCGTTGGGTGGTTCTTCTTATGCATTTACTTCAGGTTGTCTGCATGACTTCCCGTTTTACTTGTTTCATCCATACATAGCAATCAAATCTGGATTTTGATCAGATCAGAATTCAAGTCTTAGCTTCGTACGATCCATGGTACAGTACAGATGAAGGTACATTTTTTGCTGATAATATGTTGAGTCTAAATTAACATCTGAGATTGACATGCCATGAGATCTGCCATATGGCAAACTGGAATGCTTAACAACCCGTTACTCGGAGAAAAGGCGACCGCGTAGAAAACACGAAGGATGGACAACTTACTTACTTGGACAACGACTTGTCCTGTTCTGGACTGTCTCACGTTTGAGTCCCAGATTTCTTTCCTCACTATTTTAGATTCAATTATGTTGCCGATTGTGGAAGCAGGAGAGACATGAGTCGCCTTCGGCTTTGGTTTCGACGATGAGAAATATGCATCAAAGATCAGTCTCTTGGACAACTGTTGTCTATTCTGAAATAGAAGAGGTTATGATTTCCCAAGATTCTGCAATAGTAACTCATTGTGTAAATGGAGACATAACTTACATTTATTTTCACTGAAACTGATAGCACTGCTCAACTAAGCGTTATCTAGTCACTGTGCCATCGGCATCACTACTCATATATACTAATTCTCTCAATCATTTTTGGGTTACCTTCATTTGCAGTCCTCTTCCATTGGTTCTAACTAAAGACACAATCTCTGATATTGTCTGAAATTCAACTCATGAAACTGTATACGCGAATGTTCAATAGTACTTAGGTAACTGATGGTAAAACCGCGTCGATGTATAGTATTGCTGAAAGTACTTCTGGACAAATCGACACATTGATAAGTAGTTGAGGCGGGCCAGAATATTGATAACGATGTATAAACACCAACTCTCGTTTAAGACATCTGTAGGTGAAATAGTTTCTTTTCATTATGCACCTACAATTAGATTTGATTTTTCTGGTTGTGCACACAAAGTAAGAGGATTTAGGTTCACTTGAATAGCAAAATTGAGAACTCATCATTATTACATTTGTAGTTCTTTGTAACACTCGGGGTCAGTTTCTCAGTAATAAAGAAATCTTTTAATGGAGGACGCCTTCTCCTGTTGGAGAAAATATCAAGTATCCACGCCATTCCGTTATCGCCGCTTCTTATAGGTGTAAAGCGAGCACTGTAATTGTCGTCGATGTGAAACGAACTTACTATGAGTTTGCTATCAATACTGCCACTCGCTGGATACAACCTTTCTTATTCTCAAGGTATGCTCTCTTGATGATGCAATACTGTAATTAAATCATTGATAATGCTACCATTTTCTCGTTCCCAAGGGAAGCTGTCTGCAATAATATACTGTAGTTAAATCATTGATGACCATAGTATTCAGCTTTAGTTGTAATCGTTGGTTGGTTGCAATGTCACCGGTTTACAATCTTCACTGATAATGCGACGAAATGGTTGCGGTTTACGTGGCTGCTACAACGGCATCATGCAATAACTAAAATATTCTAGCGCCAAGAATGCGTGAGCTGGGAAGACTATGAGGCATTTTCTGCTATACATACGACTCCAAGAATCTTAGCATGGCTACGTGTAATCTTTAGATAGGCTGAATGGTAGGACCATGTATGAGTGCATGATCATCTAGCTTAATAGACTGTAAGTAACCACATCATAACAATGGATCAATGATACTGAATTCTCGAAGTATTTCTTCGGCACATTTCTACATAAAAGAGAAAAAGGCGACCACATAGAACACATATTTACATAAAAGTAGGTTCTACGATTTCAGTTCCTCATTGTATTACGGACTCTTTGATTGAAAAACTTGTAGTCGAGACCTACAGCGTGAGACCTTTTGGGCATCATAAAAGACCTTCAATCTTAATCTGTTATCCACATTCCGCTCTAATCATGTGTGACTGGCCATTGGACGTGGAACAACCACGATTCACAAGCTTTCCCACAGCGGACTGAAGAGAGCAGCAATTCAAGAACTGGTAAAGAACTTTCTTATAGAAAGCGGAGAGAGCATGTCATACAGTTGAGAAGATTAATGAATACATGATTAGGTTATTGATCCGTTAACACATAATGAAGGGTGGGAATGAACAAACCCTAATCAATGAAGGGTAGGAATGAACAAGCTCACTTCCCTCACATGCTCCCTTCACGGAACAATACTGTGACATCCACTCCATCCATGTCTTCCAATTATCCGGGACTAGACACAAGTTTGATGCCCGTGGAGAGAAAGAAGCTCTCGTGATTCAGTTTGAACTAAAACACGTTTCTTGTTGTCGTCGGCGTTTCACAAGATTGCAGTTACAGTAGTCCGTTCACAGTAAATCCCGGACAAAACCTCATCAAGAAAGGAACAGCACAAAGCCCTTTCATTAATTCGGGAGAAGTGAGTATGTAAATGAACTTGTCTATGAACTTGGTTCACGAGAATGGAATCCTAGCTGATCCACGCCGAACAGCATTGGTTTCCATTAGGCGCAGCTGAAACTTTTGCAAGTCTCCAGGTTTTCGCTTAGTGAAAGCAATCACCCATCTTCAGCAATCTGGGATACAAAGCATCACTTCATAACTTCTTGTGATGAGAATATTGGAATATAAGGATATTTGCATATCGCATTGTAGTACAGGCTTAATAGCTATCTTCTTCCTGCAGTTCGCTCATTCTTCTGTACACACCGCGCAAATCAAACTCATAATCACATCACTTGTTGAGGAGTATTTCCACTAATATCTCCATGTGCATGATTAGAGTACGGTTAGTCGACTGGCAGTTTTGACAGCTTACAAGTTCAACAGTTTTACATCTTCTGTTCTTAATAAATTTATTACGATTCTGATCATAATCCAGTTCACAGCGGTTCTTGTTACAGTATGTCCATGCAGTAACGGAATGATAAAATTAACAGCGTTTAATGCTAATCCTGCACGATTAGCGTGATTTGGAATTTCGTAGGCTGATTAGGTACAGTTCAAAGGATATCTTTTGACTATTAGTGGTAATACAGTGGATAAGTATGACATCGGTGAAAGCATCTTACAAGATCTTGCCGGTAATTAGACTGCCTCTCACTTGACTACACACGAGTGGCGAAACTAGATCATGATTAGTATCTTCATTAAGAAGCTAAATCCTTGTGAAGATCTCTCGCGTGTAAGCACGGCAGGCGGTCTAAGAGATGGAGGCGGGGGCACAGCTAACTAAGGTGGTGGACATCGTTGCGCTCAAAACTGCTGTAGAACCGGTATCGATGCAAGGTGATCGGTCTTCAATCCCCCTACATTTGTAGAGTATCCTGTCATTCTTTTCTCTTTATTATACAGTAATGTATGCATTGGTGAAGATTAGCATGACTACCGTACTGTAATTCCTGAGGTAAGAGTTGAAGGTGTCGAAAGTTTCACACGAGCATCCACGAACTCGTCGTTCCTTTATTTGGCTTTATTGGGGCCTAGCCCCAATACTAGCTATAACTCTATTGGGGTCTAGCCCCATTTTACCTTTTTCGTCTCTCCTTTGTACGGCTCGATGGGGGTCTTCCCATCCTTCGGGTTCTCTACGCGGTCGACTTTTTCCTTTATTTGGCTTTTCTGCTTTCATTTGTTTAGAGTCTTTCACAACTATCAAAGGATCATGGGTTTCTTGAGCTTCTCCTTGCGCACTTAAACCTCAAAGGCGTACACAACATCTCCCCTATACAGCATTCATTTCATAAGTTCCGATCATATCTATCGACCAACAATGCACCGTCACCATGAAATGGGCTTACTCCTCCTATTACGCATTCTCCTGAATGCTTTGGTTTACTGAACTTCCAGTCTTTTATTTTGTACTGGCCTCGACAGTTCTCAAACTCTTGGATTCTTTGACTTCCATACTCTATCTTGAAAGCATCAAGTTTATGAAATAGAAAGCAATTCGTCAACTCGAGATTTGGCTCTCTCAACGAATACGGCAGAGTGGTTGACTTCGTACCCAGATTGGCCCAAACTTCTGTACTCTGCTATAATGGGTTCATATAGGACAATAGCTCAAACATCTATAAGTTTAGTTTGGGATGCATTTCGAATTCGTTTTAAATGTGACTTTCGTCGTCATCTGTTACTTTTGTGAGAAAGATTGGGCCTCTACTTATGTTTATGTCCCCTTTATACTGTAATACCGGTGATAGAAATCCGCCATTAAGAGCTAGACCTTTTCTTTGTTCTCCGATGCAGGGTTCACGACCCTAGCTTAACATCAATAAATTGTAAGTAAGTACCTCGCCTTAAAGTAGAATATGACTTGTTAACCTAAACCATGTTTTGGCGTGCTTGAAGAATTATATGAGCTGAGCCACAGATCTAGGTGAGACAAGATCGTAAGCCCGGATTGCGTATCACGCAACACTAAACACACCATAATTTTGATGATACTTCATCTGGCCTCTTAGGCTACTGTGCCGTTTTCCATGGAATCATAAAAGACAATGTGTGTTATGTTATGTTCATGCATTCTCCGAAGCTTGCAATTAATTCGTCGTCTGAGAGCTTCTTCCAAACACGCGCCTATTCAAGTAGGGAAGACCAACCCTTGCTTTCCAAATCTCCTGGTCCAATGTCCATATACGGTATGTTTTTACATACCTGTATATCCAGACTCAAAATGGCTTCTCATGATTTCTTCGACGGCAAGTCGGAAACTGAACCTCTAATTCATCGGGAGTGATGCGAGGAAGTAACACATATGTAGTTAAAAAGAAATAACTTTTTACTAGAACCCAAGTGAAGAACGTGACACTCAAATAACTCAAATGAATGATAACTCAACTGATAACTCAAATGTAGAAATGGGTTTACCATGCAAGGAAATTGAGGAGCTATCGACAGAGAAACAGTCAAGGAGATCATGCAGACGATAAATATTATGAGAAGATGTATAGATCCCTTTTCACATAGTACCATGTGCTGATAAGCAACAGATAGTGACACCAAACAAAATAAAAGAGATAGTAAGAATCAAGGAGCGCATGCGGGAGATAAATCTTATGAGACGATGTAGAAATCCGTTTTCTCCTGGTACGCATGTGTTGATAAGCGACAGGTAGTCACAACAAGCAATTTAAAAGAGATAGAAAGATTATGCTCGCCCGGGTTTCTCTCAAGAAACTGTGGATCCCAATCCAGTACTTATGTATGTCGAGTTATAAAACAGCCACCTACGTGCTTGCTCACATCACTTGAAGTTATCCATCTTTCGGGACTTGTCTTTACTAAAGAAGGTTCGCCTTGTTCCCACGACAGCAGAAAAGGTATGGTATGATTCCACCGTTACTGTAACTGATGGGAATGGTAGAGCTAAGGTTTTAGACTTGGCGCAATTATTTGTTGTTTCGAGTTTACTTTTGAAGAATTTCAAAGTCCACCCCTTGACTTGGATGTGAGACTGATAGAAACGTATTTTGAGATTTTGAGATTCATTTGGCTATATCTTTATAAAGGAGGAAAACTCACGTTTCATACTTGTATAATCTAGAGAAAAAAAAGCCACTGTTGGCTGGAACTTCTTATCCAAACCGGTTGCCACACTTTCGTTTCAGGTCAATGTGTTTCAAAGGGTCTTATAGTGCAGAGCTTTTTGACATTATGCGCTGATTGTTTATATGGATAGAAGTTGGCCATGCCCATGACTTAAAAGTTACAATTATAATTATAATATGCAGTTCGGATATCATAGCACTCAATTTCATACAAGATATATATATCAATGAAAGCTATCATATGAGGACAATTCCACTATGTTGACTAATTGTTACTATGTTGACGTGACAAACCCACTATTCTTATGATGGGTAGTAAAAGCAATAAAGAATGGATCTAAGAGGAAGGACACTAAATCCAAGATCCAAAAAGAATCCAAAAAAAGCAAGAATATACGTTACATACCATTGACTCTACATGCGGAGTAGGACACAAGCAGCAGCGAGGGAGAAACCTCGAGAAGTTTGGAACGTTGAGCATTCACACAACACAACCTCCTCCTGAATAATATCAGAAGGTATTGGGAAAATCGTGCAGTTGTTGTGCGCTACAGTATTTGCGCTTCGAACGAATCAATCAAGTTGATTTGAATCCAGTACGTGGGAAGAAAATCGTTCTCATGTGAGAGATGTGAAGATCGTTAGGAGAGTAGAAGAAAGAAGCAGAAGGAGAAGGAGAAGGTGCACGTTAACAAAGCTCATGGAACAAACGTGAGTTGAGGTTATGTGAACTTGACGTGATTCCACGTTGCCCAAATGGGAAAGTTGGATTTCTCGGCCTTCCATCGTGGCTCGTGAGAGTCAACTACTTATGAGACCGATAGAATCAGGAATCGACTTGTATCATCCGAGTTGACGGAAACAGGAGCACGCTAACCTAAGGGGGTGTTGTCGATCATCATGCGGTTCATTATAGAGGACGTTGGACCTTCCAGTCGGACCGCTTTAGTGGAGGATTCGACATCGCTTCCCTGTTCAGTCTGTTATCCATGTACATGAATCTTGTCAAGTCTGATGGCTTGTCAATAAACGTTGTCTTTATTATTGGTTATGTCTGAATTTCTGAACTCCAGGCTTTCGTTCCTTTACGTATATTACCTTCAGCAGTTTTCTTCTTTTCTCACCAGACGATATTCGCGCTTTTATGCTGTAAAGCTCTAGGCCCCCATGCATTCGCTCGACTCTTCATGAACAAGCTAAATGGGTTTCACTGTGGGACCTAAATCTCATGGGTTCAATTGAAACTTTGGGGAGATTTCATAATTCAGACTAGTTATGTGTGAATGTCAAGAGTCACTATAGTCTGTTCGCCTTGAATGTGCGGTCTACACTGCTTTTTGGGCATATTATATCACCACATGTGATGCTGTAATTTGGTAGCTTTACACATCGGCTTGTCGATGGTTGGAATTATCTTGAGAAGCGAAGGGCTCACAATTGGTTGCTTCAGCAACATTCCCAGGCGGCTCCGTAATTATTATTCAATCATTGTGCTGTTTGCTATCCAGAACTTCGTTGTTCCAATAATGTCTTTATCATCTTATGTCCTTCAGAACAAGACTTGGGATTCTCCATTTAAGTTCATGAAAAGGAACACTGAAATATCTCTTTTTCTTCCTGATATTTTACGAACTTATAAGTCGAATGAAGGGGAAAAGGAAAAGAGAAAGTCAAATTCCTTCGAATTCCTTACTTACATGATTTCCTTGTGCGAGTTCTCCGACATGGCGGGCTTGATGCTGTTTCCCTTTTGGATAAACTTGCCTGACCAAAGGCTCTTCAACTTCACTGGCTCTCCTGTGTAATGGTTAATTTTGTGGACCTTGATCTCCCAAATTTAGGACCAAAGTCGAACCACATGAACATGCTCTCAAATGTAACTATTTCTCGATCACACACACTGATGATGACAATGTTTACGTGGACTATGCTAAAGCCTCAAATCATCGTATAATTCTGCGTTTAAAATACCCAGACTTTTCAAACGAGAAGTCCAATGTAGCTTTAATGCGAACGTAGTGCATAAACAGGTAACTGAATTCCTACAATATTCAATTCATACTGTTTGTTTCTTCTTGATCAGATCAGATGAACTTTCTTGAAGGCTGTAGAACTACTTCTAAAATCAGCAGCTTGAAAAAACTTCCAGCAATACAGCTTCACCTCCTGCTGAGATTCTTGGAGGGTTAAAAGTCATTGACATTCTGTAAACTGCAAAGTTGTTGGGCTCCCGGACCCACTAACGAGTTCTCGTTGACGAGGAAAAGTAGAATGTCTTCTCCCACCGGCCGCTTCAACAGAACACTGTTTTAATCTCCAGTTGTGGATAGATGTGTGGATCACCAAATGATGTAATCGTGGAGTAAGAAGACACGAGAGAACTATATGGACGGTGGTCCCGGCAGAAGGTGCGTCACAACTCCTGATTAATCGTCGTCATCTTCAGATAAGTCCCAACTGCTTCCCCGACCAATCCACAAGCTGAACATCAAAAGGTGATTACGGATCTATACTCACTAAAAAAGAATTTCGGATTCCACTATGTATGAATAAAGCGAAACCACCACATCCTCGTGAGATCTATCCGAGAAGACTCATGGTGTGGAATCATACGCCAACCATTGGAACGATTTGAATAGTCTACTTTTGCTTCTCTGGGTGTAGCTGGAGTTTACGTCACCCTCCTACAAGTGATTGGGTACCTTGGTCGACTGCGTGCGAGGAGCTCTTCAATGACGACTTTCAGTGCTAACTTGAGGGTGTACGTCAGGATCCCACACAATTCAGTCTGTTTACACACAATCAAACTCTAAGTTTCACCTTAGCTGGATTACCTGTATGATGCGATTTACCTGGTATGCTAAAAAGAACCTCGCTACCAACTCTTCCATCTTCCAAGCCTTATATTGGGATGCACAAGCTTAAGGCTTGAAAGATTCAAAACGCATAAAACCAATTCGTACAGGAAACTGTCATCTTTGAATAGACTACAATTTTTTCGTGGACGCACACACTCTGCATGGTACAAACTACACTCCCCGCAGTGACTAATACAATATACATGAACTGTCCGAAATGTACACGGATTCTAAAAATGAACGAGCTCTGGAAAAAAAGCTGCAGACATCTTTTAGCCTCCTAAAACGTCATCAGTCACTCTTATTTGAAAGCCTGTCAACTGGAACCTCCCGCTCACTTGTACTTGTCCATGATTTTCCGTGCCTCTTCAAGGGCATCGTCGGAATTTTTAGGTTTACCAGAGTCCTTATCAAATGTGCTTCCAGAAGAACTCCCGCCCTCACCTTTGGTTAGATACAGAAAACCAAAATAGCTTACAGCTCCAATTGCCTGTTACACAAGGACATAAAAAGTTTCTCGATCACGAAAAGTACTCAACCCCCGCACAAAAGATTCTAGCATGCGCCTAGTGGCAGAAATCTAACTTTGTCCATTGGCATTGAATTGACAAACGACAATAAGACAAGAGGCCAAATGAGCTGGACAACTCATAGAGAAAACACCTGCAAAGACTTCCTGATGCTGAACCCAAGCACCGGGCATTAGCCTTACCAAAATTCATCAGAAACCCAGGCATCTTTGATTTGACCTTGAAACAGCAATGATAAACGTGACACTCATGCCAGTAGGACATGTGAAACACCTCTATAAAGATGACTGCATGGCTGATGTTAGAGATATTTCTATAAAATGAACTTAGGTCTTACTGTACAAGTAAACTCTGTCCTCAAACAACATAACATGCACCATAGTGCAAACTGGCCCAAAATGGAGCTTAATGCAAACCTTACATATGCTCATCTAGCAACCTCACCCTGAAGCAGAGCATATGAAATACAAAAAGATCCTTCCTATATCTCGGTTCTTCTATCGTGCTAAGCACTCGTTGCAAGAAACTGCGGTTCTGCATCATGAGCAGAGAACCTGGTTCTAGTTCTGTACCTTGACTGATGCAACTCTAGTACATCAAATTGATGGATTTGAGTCTCATACGAGTTCAAACAGAAAGACCCTGGTCAAGGTCTGAATCTGGAAGTAACTTGAGTATGACCTAGACGATACCTCAACAGCGAGATAAGTAAGGGCTTGTCTTCCATACTGCACAGCAGATACCACCCTCCGAACTAAATAGAATACTGAAGCGATTCTCATCCAAGCATGCTAACCTCAAAACTATATACAAATTTGCCTTTGATTACCTCTTCAGTAGCTCAAGACTACGACAGAGGTACTACCGTACCTCTGTCTTGCATCTCAGTGGTTAAAGCTGCTTGTACTTTCAGCTTAAACACGTGGCCAAAAATATTTCAGCTATGTGTTGAAGGTGGAAATAATCTCCTGAAGCCCCCTACTCTTTGCAAATAGTTGATACAACAAACAGTCCATAGCTAGACCTAATCGAAAATTTCTTCCTGTGTTCACAGTAAACGTCAGGAAACGGTAAATAGCAGAAGTAAATAAAAGTTTGCCAGACCTCCGATTGCACTTTAATAAGGTCATAATACAGACCATGTCTACTGACGGTTGAGTAGGTCATTTCTCTCTCATGAATTATAACTCGTCATGTTTAGAACTAATACATTTCACGCAATCTGTCCAATCTTCAATGACGAGACGTAAACAATGGATTTGGATCAGATCACAGATTCAACAGTTTGCGGCGGAATACGAGCTAAAAGTACGTTACAGCACAAGACGGGGTTTCAAAGGCTTACCAAAATGAAGAGAACGGTTGAAAAGAGAGACCTCAGAACAAATGAACCCACCACTAAACCGGCAAGTCCTACACCTGCTTGAGCCACGGGCCTCGGGACAGTGGCCTAGATCAAGGAGAGTCAATGAGCAGGTTCAGATCTTTAGTTGAGCAACAGAATCATGTTTTAGCCACAAACACACAATTCAAGACAAAAGTGAAGGAGGATCTCGAGAGCTTGCTGAGATCCAGACTAAGCTTGCTGGAATGTTAGGGTACTCTAAGCATACAGACAGCATGGGGAAATTGTGAATAATCAACTTACAGGGACGAGCTTCGTTCCAGCATCGAGACCTTGCTTGCCTACCTTCACCAAAGTAGCTATTACTGCATCATACACAAGGAAATGGTTCTGAATTAGAGCAACTATTACTACTTTAGAGAACAACGCCAATGTAAAAATTGGCGATCCATGTATCCAGTAAGACTAAGAAATGAAACCCCATGACTTTGCCGATGTTGACAAGCGCGCAGTTTCAGTATAAGATGGTAAGATTTTAAAGGACTAGATTGAACATAGTCAAGGTCAAAACCACGCTAACTAGCCAATCGGGCACAAGGCTGCCCACCGTGTTTCCCATTATCAAATCCGGGCTAACTTAAGACCAGAATTTAGTCAATTAGGAGACAAACCAGAACGACATACTATATGAGTTTCGCGACAGAAGCATCAAAAGGCAACCAGGTCATTCAAACGCGTGATCAGTGTAAACTCTTGCTGCTCAAAGTTGAAGACTAAGACCCCATTAATGCGTTAGCTATGGAAAAATAAGCTTGTCCACCAGACAAAAGGTCTCCAGATATCTCAAATTCCGTCAAAGAGATTACGGGAATCTGACTGCTGTTGTCCACTTAATCCAGGATTAAACTTCCAAGCCAGCGGATCAATAGCAAAAATATTGAGGTTCAAGACCTTCAAGCTTCGCACCTTCGTCGAAATATACTTTGAAGATTGACACTAAGGAGCATTAGAGACTTATATACTCAAGTCAACCCTTTTCTACCTGGAAGAAGAAAACAACTTTTTCAGAGTTTCCCCTGCAATGTCACCCGAGAGATAACTACGAGGATATTACTCCAAATATTTCAAAAAAGGATTTCTCTCTGTCTCTATCTCTCGACCAAAACTTAGGGGGAACGATCGCGTATTTGAACAAATAATGGACTAAATCAGAACAAACATATGTCACAAATTCTTAAACCAATGTGAAGTACGCACCTCATTACTTATCTCTACGCACCCTAACAATGTGAGAGTACACACAAGTTTTTACGTACCATTGTTAGGATCGATCTTCTCTGCAGCAATTCGCACCGCAACTCGAGCAACCTTCCTCGGCTCACTCACTTTCATCCTTGATCCATACAATCTCTCTCCACCAAGTTTGCCTAAACATCCCGGACTCGTCCATCCTAATTCACAATTCCTACCATTTCTCCCTCCACTAAACAATCTCAATCCGCCTGAACACGAAGAAATCGCACCACGGCATCCGTGGTTTCCCCCGTTCCTAAATTCCATACCTCCAAACGCCTTCACATCTTTTCGTTCCTGGAATTGGCCCCAAATTGTTGAAAATTTGTCGGCAATTGCTACTGTACATTTTGGCCCTGCCAGCAGCAGAGCTCCTGCTGTTCCAGCCATAGCCATCTCGTCCTGTGCACCCGTCGAATTGAATTATCCCTGTGAGTGGACCTTTCAAGAGTCTCGATCTGCTGACCTGTACACCGCAGTACACATAGGACTCTCTTGACCCCCTTTTCGCACTTGACCTGCACTACACGTTCGTCCAAAGCTCAGCGTGCACACATAGCCAACACGCCGAACATGTTCCTTTCCGTCACGCCTGCGATGTTGACCTGGAAGCAAATGGATGCTTAGAGCGGGGATTTCATGATGATATGAAACAGAGACACGTGGGGCGACAGAATCGGAGTGTTCCCATAAGATTGAGGGTAATATGAGATTAAAATCAAAGTGTTGAGTAGAAGATTATGATTATTATTTTATTTGGGTTGCTTTCAAGCTTTGGTTTGAATAAGGCCATGAAAATTTTAAAAATTGTTGGTGGTTAGATCTTACCTCTTTATGTAAAGATTTTATATGAATTCATTAAATAGAGAACTCAGGGTCTTGAATCAAATATACTTGAGTCTATAGAACTCAAAAATTAACTCAATTTGATAATTGATCCATATTTTTGGTTGATATTGGATTAATCCTTCAAAGTGTATAGAGATTTAGACATTGATACAATTATAAAATTTTGTTAGCTCAAGGTTGATCAAGAGTGAGAGATAATGTAACAAACTATACAAAAAAATACTATTTTGAGCTCAATGGAGCATTTCTACCCCCAATTGAATGTCAATTTCCATTTGTGATTATGATTGAAGAGTTTAGGTTAGAGCGATGATGAGGGTTAGGTGTACCTTTGAGTCAAAAATATGATGAAATTTTACCAAAATTAAGGAGCAAACACTCAATTAGGGATTTCTAAATTAGGGTTGAAACTACAAAAATCTACCCAAGTTTGAGATCTTGTAAAAATGTGATAGTAAGATTGAGATTTTTTTTATATCATTGGAAAGCTTATATTTAAGGGTTTTCATTGAGTCCTAGAACATTCAAATCAGATCTATAAACAAAAAGTTATTCTTACCTGAATCTTGCAAAGATTTCCCTATCAAAAAGACATAAAATTTCCCTACTTGAAATACAAATTGGATAAAAATTTAGAGTAAAAATTAAAGTCAGCTTTTTCATAGAGCAAGGATGCTTTGTAGCTCATTTCCACCAAAAGTATAGAGATGTTTTGCTAAAATTCTTCTGTTTGGATTTTCCCTATGCTTGCACGCTTGATTTTATGCCTAATGGGCTTGGATTGGTGTATGTGCATTGCGCTTAGGTTCTTTCCTTTTAGGTGTACTGTGCATGAATGGCCCTTAGAAGAGTGGAGAAAGTGTGACATATAATATTGTCAATGACAGGCTTATGATGACAAGTTAGGTTACCAATTATTGCCCTTCTTGAATGAAGAAACATTAGAAACAACATTAGAAGGTACCAAGCTCAAACTATTAGTGTTAGGTCTACACACAACCCATGATCTATAAGCTCCACACCTAGGCACCCAATTTTTTCCTAAAGAGAGAAATGAAAAGTATAACATTGCGTTAATGACTCTACTCCTGAAGGATTTGCCACCACCATGTCATGCAAGGTGTGAAATCCATGAAATTAACAATATATGCTCACACCTAATGGATAGGTGGTCTTGGTAGATCCAACTATCACTCAATTTGAACCTAGGCTTTTGTAGCTCATAAAATTTGAGTGATGGTATCACAAACTACATCATAGAATCCAGCGAGCTACTCCCTACTACACAATGCAAAAAAGTGTATCTCCTACATGTCATATGAGAAACCACATGTGCATTGGGCCAAAAGGCCTATGAGAGTTGGATGTGGGAGACCAACCTCAATTGTACTGCTATGGTAAACTCCTTGGAAGAAAAATGGAAGTTGTTAATCAAGGGTGAAGCCTAGAGCCACGCTCAAAGCCTTTCTCTCACAAGAGGGGATCTAGCTCTATCAAGTAGAGAATGAGATGAGAATTCTAGTAAGTGTGTGATTGTTCATATGCTCATTGAGATCCACTTGGAGCTTCCTAGAGTCCAGAGCAACAAATGCAATAAAATTGAGGAGTGACAAGCATTCAAGGCCTGCAATAAATCATGAGCTAATCAAAGATATATTTGGAAGTCATAAGTGCCTAAATCCACCATCATGGTAGGTCTCAATAAGAGTGGATGGCCCTTATGTAAGAACCTATCTACTCAACAAGGGACCACGAGAGCCTAAGCACCAATATATGCTATTGGTGTTGTGGCCTCTTGCTCTATGAGGTAGCATCTACCTATGAGTATGGGGAGTGCTAATAGTCGCTTACACCACTCATCTGATAGTTGTGGGAGCATGAATGGCCTGAGAAGAGTGGAGAAAGTGTGACATATAATATTGTCAATCATCTACAAATGTGGCAACAATGCCTCTATAGGCGAGAAAGTTCGTGCTAAATATGAGGCTCAAAGGAGGTAACATTGAGTAAGAACAAAGTAGCCCATTTGGGTGTTCTCCAACTTGGGAAGGAGGTGAGCATGGGATGTAGCATGTATTAAGGTGTGAATTAACTACAAAAATCCCTTTGCACCAAAGGAGAGCCCAAAACTCATAAACCACCAACGGAGAACTAGAATCCAAGGGGGAAGTCAAAGGGAATGAGGACTATGTGGAGGCTCCATACCTTGCACTTACAAGTCTAGACTTGTACACCCAAGGCCTCTAAGTTGAGCATGAAAGCAAGCATTACTCTAGTGACATCCTCCAAAGTGCCCAATATATGAGTGTCATCCAAGATGGATGGGGAAATACAAGATGGAAAAGTTGTTGCAACCTATAATACCAAGAGCTAGCCATATGATCTAGTTGTGAAATTTGGTTTGATAACATCTAGAATGATGTTATCCATGATGGTCAAAATAGATCAGATAGAAGTATCACCAAAAGAGTATTTCTACTAATAGAGCAGAAACCAAAATAGACTTGAGAACCTTAGAACCAATAGCTAGACATACGATTTAAAGGTGAGAATTGGTTTGGTAACATCTGGAAGGATGTTACACATGATGGACTAAACAGATCAATAAGAGGTATCACCAAAAGGGGACTTCTACTAATAGAGTAAGAACCAAAATATACTTGAGATCTTTGAAGGCAATTTTGGAGGCCTAAATGGATGAATTAGGTCTTGAAAATGTGCAAATTCCCCTCCCCTTAGCAGACTTAAGGTTGGCCTTCCCTCCCCCTGGTTTTTCTCATTGAGAGCTTTCCAACGGTACCTTACATGATTCTGAGACTCCTACAAGAAGATTGCCTAAAAGATTCCCTTTGGTCAAAGCTTGCTTGACCAACCAGATAGGATCTAGACCAACATGTCATCCATCCAAGTAAGTAATCCAAGGGTGGAGCTTGCTGACATGTCACCTATCTGTGTGCCTAATCCTATGGTGGAGTTTCCTTGGAGGAGATCCTCTTTGTCTCTATAATAAAGAGAAGGTGCTCCTTTGGAGCACCGAATGTTGAGTGTGTAATCTGTGTTTTCTCTCTTCTCTTGTCCTCGGAGTATTACACAACCTATCGTAAAACCATGTAATGTGCTATGGCAAAGAGAGGCCCCCTTAGAGGATATTAGGGGATGCTCCTACCATGTGCACTTGGTTGATGTCAGTTATGAGAACTCTTTTATTGTAGTACATGGCTATACAATATAGGCATCTCAATCCCATAGAATGCATGTACAAATAGAATCAAGGAGGGGATCTGGTTGTTAGTTGCATGAAGTGCACAAAACATTGCTAGACAAGAGATGGTATTAAAGGCATCAAAAACATCAACTTGGACCACCACCCAATCTAGGTGAATGTTCAAGGATGCCTAAATTCTCGCAATAACCATCTTACACTCCCATGGAGTAGCCATAACAAATTAATGAGGAGACAAGAAGGAAGAAAAAGACTATCAAAGCTATAAGATAATAGTGCAAGAAACCAATCATAAAAACACGTCCCCAATAATAATGGGGCACACACTTGAGGTTTCCTTTGCAAGAGCAAGGAGATGAGAAGCTCTAAATAAACAAGTTGCTCCAAGGTGCACATGACCAAAAGCAATGCATTTACAAAAAGCAAAGAGAAGAGAAAAACCCAAATCTAAAGCGTCTTAGGAGAGGCAATCCTTTAGGTGCTCAAAAAATAACCCTGATGGCCTTCCTACTAAGAAGCATAAAGAGTGGAGTAGAGCATGGGCCAAGCAAGACTCTTTGAATTGTAACTTCTCCTTTGGCTGATAATCATGGAGGAACAAAGTAAGTTTCTCATTGGCAAGTGGATGTAAGGTCTTTAAATTTGATAAGGTGTTGGAGCAAAAAAGCATTGGCCTAGAGGGTGAGAGCACTTCGGCTATCTGCTTGTGTTCCCCTACCTTATCTAACACCAAAGAGTGACGGATGTGATGATGTTGTAGGAGTAAGGTATAGGGTTGTGAAGACTGTCATCTACCCGGTGTAATACCAGTAGCAAGACATATCATCTAGAGTTGAATTTGGCTTGGTAACATTTGGAAGGATTTTATGTATGATAGGCTAGGTAGATCAGATAGAGGTGTCATCAAAAGAGTACTTCTACTAATAGGGCAAGAGCCAAAAATAGCTTGAATTTGTAATACCAAAAGCTAGACATATTATCTAGAGGTGGAATTGGCTTGGTAACATCTGGAAGAATATTATGCATGATGGGCTAGGTAGTTCAGATAGAGGTGTCACCAAAAGAGGACTTATACTAATAAAGCCAAAAATAGCATGGAAACTTCAAAACCAATTTTGGAGGCCTAAATGGATAAATTAGGTCTCAAAAATGTGCACATGCCCGGCCTTCTTGGCTCTTCATGGACATAATTTCCGTCTCCTTTACCTGTACTCTAGCATCACGTATCTTAATGTTGTCTATGCAATGGCAAAGCTATGGGGTTTACAGGAATACCGGGTCCCGCAAAGTGCAAAGCTGAACTTCTCGTGCGCAGGTCTCAAAAATGTGGACATGCCACTCCCACACCCCCCCCCCCCTTCTCTAACATAACAAAGGAAAGGCTAACATTCCCTCTCCTTAGGTTTTTCTTGTCGAGAGCTTTCTAATGGTACCTCATCCATGCAATTTGGAGATTCCTATAGGAAGATACCTTCCAAAAGATGGTTTGACCAACCAGATAGGATCAAAACCAACATGTCACCCATGCATGCAACCAATCTAAGGGCAGAGCTCACTTACGGGTCACCAATCCATATATCTGATCCAAGGGTGGAGCTTCCTTTGGAGGAGCACTCTTTGCTATAATACAAGTCAAGGTGTTCTTTTGGGGCATTGGAGGTTGAGTGTGAAATTGTGTGTTTCTTCTTTTGTGTTTCTCTTCTAAGTCTCATATCCTTGGAAGATTACACCTGGCTATGGTGTGGGCCCTAATAGTGTACTCCTCCTAGAGGGCTACCTAGTCACCTATCAAGAACCTATGAATCCTATAGGCCATCTCTCAATGTCTTGAAGCTCTTCCATAGGCTGGAAGTAGTGTCCACTAAGGAGAAAAGGCCAATAACATCCAAGTGAAACATCTTGCCTATGGTCATCCACAAAAATAACATATAGTAGGAGGGAGAGTGTAGATCCAACTAGAGGACATAAAGGCATAGGGATCTTAATATACATCCGCGGTCGTGGCAAACTTGGTAGGAGAGCCTAGATAGGATTTAGAGATTGTAACCAAGAGTATGGATTGGGAGGAGCATTTAAAGATACAACTGGAGTATGGATGAGGTCTAAGGAGGTAGGAATAGAGGTGGCCTCTGCCCACATACACAAACAACAATATCTCCCTTGATGTTATACAAGACCAATCCCTACCTAGGGACAATCATGACAAGATTGTGTGGGATGTTAATGGGGGGATATAAGGATTTTTTGAGGTCCCAAGTAGAGGAGAATGATCCTAAGAGGGTGGTGGAGCAATAGGAGTTGGAAGAAGCTTTGAATGATTTTGTGGAGGTAGGTGGGAGGAGGGTCCAAGGTAGAGTGAGGGTGTGCAGTATCTAAGACCTGAGGAGGAGGGAAAGGAAGGACTAGTGGTGGGACGTCCTGAATAGGGAGTCCCACCTTTAAGGAGCTCCGCCAATATAGGAGAAGGATGTGTCCTAGGAATCAAAGGGAATCCATCTAGATACACCTCTACAACTGTGGGTGTATGCAGAAAAAGGCAATGTAAGGGTATACCCCCTACTCTCACGAATGGGGCATGGGGTGCTAGATGAAGAGTGATGCCTAAGGGAGTCCCTTTATGGCCTCATGCCAAGGAACAATTTGGAGACATTGGAGACAAGCTACTAAAAGGGTATGCACAAAGAAAATACCATGACAAAAAAGAAACCAAAATAAGCAAGACATAGTAGCAAAATACTATGTGTATCAACCCAAAAGAGAAAGATAAGAAAGGACAAAAATGAGAAGAACTTAACCAAGAGACAAAAAAGGAAAGATAGATAGGAAGTGGGAGAAAAGCCTATTTGTGACTCAACGTGGCCTCCTAGCCTCCTCCAATATCAATCTTGTTTACTCTATCCCGTTGGCCAAGGTCGATCAATACACAGCCTTCCTTGAGCAACCCAACGGACCGTTTTCCCTTAGGCTTTCCCTGCAACAACACTTGGATTCCACACTGGACTTTCATAGAAGTAAAAGGCGACCGCGTAGGAAAAAAGAAGGATGGGATGACCCCATCAAGCCGTACAAGGGAGAGACAAAAAGAATAACATGGGACTAAGCCCCAATAGAGTCTGTATGAGAAACTTTCATAGAAGGAGTTCTCTTGCTTTAGGTAGTTCCTCTGTTATTGTATTGACGGATGCCAAGGTCTACATCATTCATGAAATTCTCTGTCCTGGTATTGCGGCTCCACCCTCCCGATACAGTACAGAACTCTCCATCACAAACCTTTTGTCACTAATCCGAAGCGATTAGCATAACAATTCATTTCAGATGCCTTTCCTACCAAGAAACCCCCACTTTACTCACGTGTGTACCTCGAGCCCTCTCTACTATGTGCACTAGGCGATTTTCTACGCGGTCGCCCTTATCACTATATGCACTGACGCAAATCCACTCCGGCAAATCGAGTTTTCACGCATCCCACATGCCTGAGATGTATTTCTCTTCCTCCGAATTGATTTCTCCCGTACCAATGAAGACATGTGAGTTGATTTCTCACTCTTCTTTATTACTTGATGAGTTGATTTTCTCTCAAACCTGATTACGGGAGCTCCAAATCCTATTCCTCCTCCGCTTCATTGCTTTTTCATTCTCAAAACGTCAGATCTCTAATCACAAAAACTCTCGAAGTAGGCACTTCTGATGTTCTTCCAAAAGCTGATTCCTAAAAGTCCACCACTTCGTCACATCCTATTCATATACGTTTACATGTAGATTCAGTTTCACACATCGATCTAAAGTTGTGCTGGTTTACTTCAATCTGTATGTGAAGTACGGGAGTTTTGGTGGGACCACCTACTTCAAAGGACTTCAAAGGACTTCAAAGTCGTACACAACGATCTCCTTCGGTTTAGCTATGCCCAAAGTCAAGGTTGAGTCCAAATTTTATTGGAGACAATATATTTCTTAAGTTGCTTCCTGTAAGTTGTATCTTGCAAATGCATCCCCAGAATCACTTGCAGCAGAAGGTAAATCTCATCCAGATTATGTTGCATCTGGTCCATCGTTTGGAGCAAAACGAAATCTGAACTATGAACATGTACATCTACATCTTGATTCAAACTATACATCCTCTTGACCTCGGGTGGCGTCGAATTTGGTCAATGGATTTCTGCAATAATCCATCTGGAGTTGTGCTACTTTCTTTTCTTGTGATATATTCTTCCTAAAGTCTATCGGTGGCATCATATCATGTAACATTTCTGGTCGTAAAGTATGTAAAGCTAACAGAAACTTCCAAACTTCAAAATCTACTTCTTTCTTCTATCTATAAGAAATGTAAGGTAACTATACTTGTATCTTATAGTAAAGGTACTTTGAAACTTTTAAAACTCAGTTTTTATTAAGCTTAAAGTATTAATAAATCAGCGTATTCTCCAATCGTGCAAGTTTAAAAGACAAGTTCTTACATATCATTTCACTTTTTGAGAGTCAAACTTAAGGTTTAAGGATCTAACTTAACTTATATCAAGTAAATATTTACCATATATATATATATATATATATATATATATATATATATATATATATATATATATATATATATATATATATATATATATATATATATATATAAATATAAAATATTTTCAAGTAGTTTATGCACATCTACTTTCTGCAATACAAACGAAAGTGCTCAGAATTTTAGTTAATCATGTTATCGAAGAAAACATTTTATTGGCATAATCAAGAAGCAAAACTATTTTCAATAAACCATATATTGAGAAGCAAGAGCATAATTTTTGGCACTGGTAATCCTCCTCCGTATAAGAAGATCTTGTGAAATTATTTTATCTAAAACATAATGTTTGATTCTGAAATTCAATGAATTTAGTTAAAACAATTGATTATATCTTGCATCTATATATTTTGCATAGATCTGTATATATAATATATAGATAAAATAGTAAAATATAGTTAAGCCAAAGAAATAATATATATTTCGATTAACTTATATTCTTCAATTTTTTATATTTATTTTCTATAAACCAATAGTAGCTACATTGTAATACCAAACTAAGCATAAAAAAGACATAACTCTAGGGAAAATATTATTTTACATACTTTTTTAGAGCTATTGTATGTTCTATTTATCTTTAAAATCTCTCTTCCTTCTTAAGCTCTACCTAATTTTATTTTTAGGTATTTTAGTTAATAAAATAACTAAAAAAATATTAGTCTATAAAATTCTTCAATATTTCTTGAAACCACTATTCAATCAAAAAATGATGTCAATCATGAAATATGCTTTATGTATTCAAAGTCTTTATCAACATTGTTTTTTATTGTGTAGTTTTGGTTGTTATTTTTCACTCTATTCTTGATATTTTAAAAACAATCCATCCGATGAACTTATAAACCATTACTACAATAGACTCCACAAGAGAAAAATAAATTTTACACTGTACTTTTTGGGACTTTCTATATATGACTGATTTTTTATTAGCTAAAATTTTTATAACGTTTATACTATACACATCTTAATCTAAAAATTTATCTGTATAGATAACTTTCAACTTAGAGACCATTTGCTAACATGAATACCTAATCTTCTTTTTTGAATCCTATTAAAACTAATCACAAAAATTATATTGATGTTGTTGTCAAAGGTGAAGGACCAGAATGAAATATAAGTACGTAATCTATTTATTCTAGTAGATATAATTATATTACGTATCTTTCATCTATATATGGTGGATATGATTGTTTTGATTAAGACATAAGCATGGTATGGATAGAATATTTAGGTAGATATTTCTACATAAATATTTTGATAAAAATTTATTGATAGGTTTTGAAATAAATGTTAATTCATAATTTATATTCAATGTGAGTTAGTTGGTATCTATTTATAGATTTTTTATTTTTTTTATTGTATCATTTATTTAAAATTATAAGGTAAAGTGTTATTGCAAATGTGAAAGATATATTGAATATTCTTTGAGTTAAGTGATTTAATATATTGAATCAGATTGTGATTGCTTGTGAGACTATACTGAAGACAAAAGAATAAATGAATTATTGAAGAATATGTGCTATCTTATAATAAATAAACATGTCTTTCTTCGGTCATAAATGAAATATACAAGCTCCTCATGATCTCAAACCCAAAAGTATATATTCATTTAACTTATATCTCCAACCTCACCCTCATCAATTTATAATTCTTTATATTATTGACTATTTTCTCTATCATTTATTTATCTCGAACTTGAAATTTCTTTAGCATCTCTTTACCTGACATTTTTTAACTTTTAATCTGTACTTGTTGTATGTATGTTCTTAGTGCACAAATTCAAGCTGCAGATTATCTCTCAATGTGGAGATCATTTTCTGGATGTATAGATCTTTTGAATATGACTATAAGCTAGAGATAAATTTTATTCATAGTGGGAATAGAGCATGTAAGTTTATAAAGTAGCCTTATTCTTTACCTATGTTATTTAGAGGCAAACATTTTTCTAGAAAATGAAACTTATTTAACGACAAGCTCAATTATTTCTATACTATTTTACTAGAGTCTAAACAAAACCATTAGTTTCTCTCAATATGCAACATTAGCATATATTGTGGTAATAATGTGTAACCTATGAGATGATATGGGCAATAATTATAGGAAATTTTATGAACTACTTCTAGAAGTTTAAAATAAAAATCCTTTGCAATTTTATAGAAGATTGTCTATATCAATGAAATCTTTTGTACCTACATATTTCAAAATTTTGCTGCAAATAGTTGTTGAAATCTGACTCTATCTGACTTCCAAAAGAACCAATACATTCTAACTATTGATACTTATTCAGCAATTAGATTTGGATTCATCCATTTTATTTGGTATTTGATGTAGCTATTGTAAATTTTTTTGTAAATAAACTATATTGAACTTCCAAAGGTGAATATTGATACTTATTTAGCCATTAGAATATTTAATTTGGTATTTGATATAGCTATTCTAAATAACTTTGTAAATAAACTAGATTGAACTTGCAAAGGTGAATGATGAGAGTAATTATAAAAAACTAAATACTATCAAGTGAATTAAAAGGATACAGGTCATTATTCTGATTGGATTTTATACAAAAATAAAATAATCATAAGAACTTTCTTATGATACATAAAAAACATCTATTTGAAAGAATTTGGAAAACTCAAATAATATATATTTTTAATCATTTTTAATTATCATAGGGACTATACATAAAAATTGAATATCTACACAATCATGGATTCATAAAGAAGTTACTTAAATCAAAAGAAAATATAATTTTCCCTAGAAGTAAATGCAATAAGAACAATAATCCTTGCTTTGAGAAATGAAAAATAAGAAATTTTTATTAGTCCAAAAATTTAAGAAATATTTTTAGGAAAATTATATCTGCATCCCCATTTGGATATTTGCACCTTTTCCCAAGTTGAGACCAAAAGCAAACAGCCACTAATGTTCAAAATCAAAGAGAGGTGGGAGTGCAAATATCCAAAAAGGGATGAAAATATAATTTCCTTATATTTAAACATAAAATTCTAAATTAAAACAATGACATTTGAAATTGATCCGAAGCTTAAAGACCTATTGAGAAGTCATTAATCAATATGTATAAACAAAGAGGGGTAATCGGCGCATGGAGAGGAATGCAATGAAGAGCAACATGATAGAAAGAAAGAAAGCTAAGCACCAATGTGATAGATGAATAGATGTATATGTATGTTTGTATGTATGATAGGTGGTTCAGATCTACCTTTTATGGGTTTTGTAAATATCCCAAAATTTTTTATGGGTAATCCTTACAAAGATTTATGTGTAGTCAAGTTGAAGGTACACAAGAAAATTATTGGGGCTTTGTCTATCCTTGTTGTACATTGTTATATAAATCATCTAAATATATTCTAGACCATCACCATGGTTTTTTATGGTTATGGGTATTGTCTATAAATCTTAATTGAACCTGATCAAACATTAATTAGTAGATGGAGAATTGAAGCCAAATGATTAGGTAATTAAGATTCAAAATTGACGACTGAAATTGAAATTAGGTCACTCAAGACACTCAAGGGTATCTCAAGCTTAAGAGAGATTGACTAAACATTCATTATTCCTTTAGTGATTAGTGAATGCCTTGAATGCCTCCCTTGAACACCTTGTGAATACATTGATTAGTAAATACTCTTCTTAATTAGTGAATGCCTGCTTGAATAATAGATTACAATCTACAAATCTCAAGAATGCACACACAAGTACTCATTCCTTACTCTGCCACAAAATCATGAAATGCATTTGAGGGATAACAAATGAGATGATGAGGAGTGACCTTGACAAAGGCTATGATGTTTTGAGTGAAGAAGACCAAGAAGATGGCACATTAGATTTGTCATTTCACCCAAACTTCCCTATATTTGCAACAAAGGATTTAATGTGCTTATCTTGAAATTCTTTGTGAATTAGATTTTGATGCATTTAAACAACTCACAAGGATGGATGTTTTCTCATTTCAAGCTTTAGTGAATGCTATAAAGGAGCATAATGTGATAGCGTGTTTAACAATTTATCATGTAGAATCAAACCTTAATGTGGATCCAAGTAGCTCTAGCTCAAGATAGATTTGGATATAATGGGAACATTGTTTCTATAGCAAGGATTTTGAATATTTAAGGAACTAGTGTTGGATCTATTCTCAGATTGTGAAAGCAACTATCTCTCTTCTTGGGAAGGAGGTGAAGTGGCTTGATAGTGAGGTCAAGGTAAATATATTATCAATTTTTTCACAAAAAGAGTTCATGAGTTGCATAGAGTTAGTAGATGGCATTTCCCCTAGCTCAGAAACCTACTATTGATGGAGAAATGTATTTCAGTCAAAAAGTGTTTTATTTTATAAACTATCAAGTGGTATGTAATGACCAAAGAAGAAAATTACATTTTGCAAAAAGATAAGTGTTGTTGTGCATATATACATCACTACACAACATACATCATTGTCAATATCACACACTATAGAAGCACAACTCACACATAAGTCATACACAAACTCCAAAATGCCACAAAAATCAGTTTGTTATTCACTTAAATCACTCTCAAATCAAACATGTACTTGATCCTTCTCTCAGTAGTTTGCAAACATTTGGGCACTAATTATAGTCAAGTCACACCCACTCTAGCTAAGAGACTCTAGGTGACGGCCTTTGTCCACCAAGCTAGGAACTCAAAGGCTCAACATCACAAAAGTGAGCTCTTTGGAGTTGCACTTTGAACATATACCCCTCTGCTTGACCTGGTCTCTAGCCCTAACAGCATTGTTGATGCCACATTTGATGGTGCAAATGGTACAAGTGATAGTAGGTTCCACCATGTGATCAAAGCCCTAACATGAAATTTGACAGCCAACAAGTAATCCATGAGTAACTACCAAAATACCTATGACTACCAACATTATCACTCCAATGTCCAAGCAAGCTAGCTCCGATGTTACAAATGTTGTGATAGTTGTTATGCATATATACATTGCTACACAACATACATTGTTATCAACCTCACACACTATAGAAGCACAACTCACACATATGTCATACACAAACTCTAAAGTGCCACAATTGCCTCCCTAGCTAGCATTTAGGTTCCTCTAGACTCTAGATAACTATCTACTCTAAGTATGTGGTATGCCATATGGTGGATAAAGATCAAGAGGCCATGTGCTATCAAGGCCCATTGTTAGTTGCCTACCTACAATCTCTACCAAATAAAGGGTGAACTAGCTATAAGTCAAGTACATCTAGGACATAACCACTATTTTTGATGAACCATCGAGAGGGGAGGAGTCAAACATTCCATATGCCATCCTCTTGAATAGCTATCACACACCAACATAGTAGTAGCTTCACCAAAAGAGCCACATAACATACACCACAAATCTACATACAAGTGCCAAGCTTGGGTCCATAATTCCATCAATGTTTGGGAGGTGGCATGGTGCACAGTTGCACACATAATCCTTTAAAAAAACACCATCTTGTCCTTTCAACACAAGACAGTGGAAGGCAAAACCTCATGCAATCTCAAGATAGTGCAGCCTATAGTAACATCAAGTGTCATAGGTGAAGTTTATTGTAGATATATATATATATATATATATATATATATATATATATATATATATATATATATATATATATATCTACAATAAACATATAGTGATGTGGATGAATTGATGGATTGAGGGCCTATAACCTCTTCCTCAAATAGTAACATAATATAAGCTATCCCTATGTTAAAAAATCACTAAGTTCTCAAAGCCCATCAATATCACTCTCCAAAAGATCTCTACATGTTGAGAACATGCACTCACCCATACATCTGGATCATCTAAGTCCAAAACTATAGTAGCATCACAATGAATGGTTGCATGTAATTTTGGATCTCATCCATAGAGTAGAAAGTAAGGAAAGAAGGATGCTAAGGAGACTTTTTGGCTAAAACAATAGCCCATGGCCAACCAAGGCAACAAGAGATCCTAATCTCCCACGTGGCCTCTCTACAAATTATACTTATGCAATCCTCTCTTCATCATTTAAACCACTCTCTTTGCCAAGCCATCTGCCTCCAGGTGATCTGAAGTAGAACAATGATCAATCACACCAGACCTAAAACTCCCCCAAGAACTCTATTCCCTGATCAATCAAAACCTTAATTGGTGCACCAATATGACTAAGAAAGCCAATCTAGGAATAAATAAGCCATCCTTTCATTGGACTAGTCATGAAGTGCCACCAACTCAATCCACTTGTGCTCTACCATAACCAAAATATACCAATGATGTCTCACAATCATGGTAAATGTCCAGCAAAGTCCAAACTCCAATGGTAACCCAGTCCCATGATAGGTAATGGATGTAATTGTGGCATAAGAGCATTAAATGATACTTTAACTCAATCACAAACCATACATCTAGCAAAAATCTATTGTATATCAATCTGCAAACCACACCACCAATAATGACTGTGGAGTAAGCTATATGTACACTTTACTCCAAAATGTCCTAGTTCCTCATGAGCATGATATACAAACTATGGTCTTTGAGATGGAAGTGGTACTACTTACACTTTACTATCATCTCATACACAAAGAAGGTGTTTACACTCCAATCTAAACTGCTTAGCTCACTAAAGAACATGATCTCTCTCCATGGCACCAATTGTACCACCCACAATATTGAAGTGCAAAGATGATCCGTCATTAAGACATCATCATCAATGTCTTGCTAACTCATACCAATAGCTCCATCATTTGGATTTGTGACCTCAACAACTCCTCTTGTATGTACTAAGAGAGATACTATCAAGGCCTTAAAAGTAAACATAGAAAGATATGATGCATGTCAACTTGGCACCATCTCCTCATTTTTCTCACCATGCCAACATGCTTTGGTTTGATCCTACTAGCTGGGACACGGTTTTCTATTCAACCCATCTACATCATGGTCCACCATTCCATAATTGTAAATAACCATGAAATCACACTCCTAAAATCAAAGCCCATTGTGCAAGCTTCCTTAAAAGCTTATCAGACTCCATCAACCACTTCAATGGTTGATGATCAATGATAAGAGGGAAAGGGTTACTAAATAGGTAACATCAAATGTGCTATTGCCCATATTACTACCAATCACTCTCCCTCATATGAACTATACTTCACCTTTGTTGAATTGTTGGAGGGCCTAGCATAGGCCACTAGAAACTCCTTCTCCTCATCGTCTTACTAAGTGAGCACTACTCCAATCAATATGAACCTAGAATAGTCATCTCTTTGATTGGTCTCCTAAGAATAGGGGCAGATATCAACCTCTCCTTGAGCTTTATAAAAGCTCTCTCCTGCTCATCTCCCCAACACTACTCCTATGTAAGCTTGGTCAACTTCATCAAGGCCTTGGCAATGGCACTAAATCCTCTAACGCGGCACTAGAATTTTATCAACCCAAGGAATGCTTACACTCTACTCACATCCATAGGCTAAGGAATATGTGCAATGGCCTCCACCTTGGTCTGCTAAACACCAAGTCCCCTAGGATAGATAGTGTGACCCACATACTCAATTTGCTTGAGGAAGAATCTACACTTCCCAAGATGTAATTTGAGTCCATGAGATCTCAACTTCTAAAATACCCCCAACAAATGTCTCTCATGCTCCTCCATAATAGTGTTATGGACCAAAATTTCATCAATATAGCACCAAGAAAAATCTCATCCTATTTGGATCCTATCTATGACCTTCTAGAACTTGATAGGACCATTCTTGAACTCAAATAGTAAGAACCTTGATTAATACAATACATGCTTGCAGTGAAAATCAATAGCTCCAAATGTTATTTTGGACTTATCTTCCTCCTTGATTGGCAACTAATGATATTTTACTCAAAGATCTTAATTACTAAATACCTTTACATGCCCAATTGCCTCAAAGATATCTTCTAGTGTAGGCATGGTATACTGATCAGCCTTTGTTTCTTGGTTGATAGGATAGTTATCTCCATGTATTTGCCTATTTATGTAGATGTTATGCATATCCTTCTTGGTTAGAATCACTATAGCTAAAGCATACTCTCCATGTGAAATCTCCACTTAACTAGCCTCAAAGATCTCTACTCCGGCCTTGAAACAATTCTCTCTCCATGCCATTATATTTATAGAGATATCAAAAAAAATAATGTATTGCTAGTAGGCTCAATCTGAGTCCTTTCAAAGCAACCAAATCTTTCATGTTGAAGGAAAAGCAACTCATATAGCTCCTCAAGAACCTCCAAACTCTCCATCTTTCCCCTCTTGTAAGCTTGGGTTCAATGTTTGGTTGCAAAGTATCTTTTGTAATTGATGTAGGAGTGGAAGACATACTGATTGGCTACTACACTAGGCCTTGGGAGTAATAATATCATGTCTCCAACCACTAGAGTTCCAACCTTAATGCGGAAAACTCCCTCTGCTCTGGCTACAAGCTCTATATATCCTCTAGTTGCATCCCAAGTAGACCAAGGGTGTAACCTAAGTAGATAATGCTTACTTAGATGGACCCCAAGTAGACCACTCTCACTAGTAGCTATTGGATGTATCCCAAGAAAACCTTGCCTACTTAATCCATCATCCCTAAAATGTGCTTGAATTGTATTGATAAGCATAAGGTTCACATGTGTTCAAGTGGTGATGCCTATCAAGTGTATCATACACTAGTCTACCAAACCAAGGTTCACAATCCAAGTCAAAAAAATCAGGTTCATAGCTTGACCTAACACTTGACACATTGATGCCTTTGATATTATTGTAATATCAATAATATCAATACAAAAACCCATTACCTACTCCCTCTCATTGGTGTTGGGCTCCACTAATTGCTATAATTGTGAGTCCCAAACAAGTCCAAGACCTCTCTCTTGAAAAGCATGGGAGCTTAGGAAATTCATAAGTATGAGTAAAGCAGCTTTGGGATGTCCAACAAGGTTCACCACTACCATAAGTGACCTATTACCACCATTTGAGATTGGCACCCAATATCCAAAATCTCATCAATAGTAAGGTGGTCTAGTTGTTGAATACCATCATAAGCATGCTATAAAACCTCTCTAGGTAAAAGGTTTGTCCACCAAAGATGAAGACAATGAGGCTATGATACCACTTTGGTTGTATCTAACAACATGGCAGGTCCTATCCAAGAATGTACCCAATGTATACTCATCATCACTCATGTATAAGAATCACCCATCAAAGGTATGTTCTCCAAAATGTAGGCTAAAGAAATAGATTTATGGGCTTGAAGATGTGTAGTACATGTAACATCTCCCAGAACACACCAAAATGGAGATCTTGGAGACTTTGAGCTTAGCCAAAACATGTATGTCTCTAACATGGCCATCTAGAAATCACCATATGAATGGGATCATATCCCTCTAAATCTTGCACCTTGAGCAAGGAAATGTTTGCTTGTAGGGTCTTTTGGTAGCCCTTGATTGCAAATATTGGTAATAACTTAAGATGCCAATAGCACAAGTATGCCACATGATATAAAGAGACTTGCCCACTATATACAAGTACCTTTGTACTCATATACCTACCTATAGTACCATAGCTAGTCCCACCAAAAAACTCCATAAATATACTCCTTCTACTAAATACTACCAAGCAATGAGTGTGGTATCCAAAGGTGGCAAGGTAATAGACTTTGGAGGCTCATTCTCACACTTATCTCATGGTGGTACAAAGGCTCCACTCCAAGCCTATTGCACCAATTGATCCATATGTTGATGCAATGTCTCCTTAGAACTCCACAATGGAACATCCAAGGTGGGTGGAATGATCTCACTTGTACTCCAAATTTGAGTGGTCTCCTCTAGTCCTGGAGTATCTTCTACATGGGCCTTCTCCTCCAATAAGTCATCAGGCTAAGTAATGGAACCACTAAAGTTGAAACTGATGCCATGGTCCTTGACTTCCACTACTAAAACATTCTAGAAGGCAGAATACCCATTGCTTACTTGACTGCCAATTTGGTCTATATGAGGTTGTCTCCTCCCAATAGTCAATATTGAAACCTATGAGGTATAACATTACCCCACCAACTAGCACATCATATGACTCTACTATTTTCACAATGGCCTGAGCTCTTACCATAGAGCTAGCAATTAGATGATTGGGCTGAATCTGGACAATGAGCTCTCTAGATGTGATATATTGTGTAGAACTACCTCCGAGAGATGTTTAGATTTGAAATGGACACCTCTCCACATTGGTCTTTCATAGCTCAAGATTGATAACTTTAGCCTTTCCCAACATAAAGGGCTATACACCATAGTCTAATAAGATCCTAATTGGTGTATAGACCTTCCCTAAAGGTCCTACCAAATGGAAAATCCCCCTATGGTTATCCAATAGGACAACTCTAGGTGTGAATAGAGCTTGCTCAAAGCCAGGTCTAATTGGTAACTCCTCTAACCTAACTATTATTGCATGCCATAAACCACTAGTTGTTGAGTGGATCCCATCCTCCTTGACCAAGTCAAATCCACTATTAACCATCTCCATATCATCCCTACTCTCACAAAGTGTGGTAGCCAATCATAACACAAGAATTGGATCAACTCTCAATATAAACATGTCATTGACTGAGAACATAAGGAAGCACATAATCAACTAAGCTACCCAAAAAATTGTGCTAGAGTCAATCAATGTAGTAGTAGGTGGTTGACTAGCATATAGTTTATCATGCACTTTATCATCACCTACCACATCTGCACTAGGATGTCTAAGAGCCATAGATGAAATCTATGATGCCTCAGAGTGTGAAAAACTAGGGAAGTCTTACCTATCTACCAGTTTCTCCTCTTTGTGGGTCCAACTCTATTGATGCACCTCTAAGCTCTAGAGTACATTCTACACTCCTAGTCATTGTAGTAGATGCATCTACTTATGTTGCTTTTCACATAAAGGTAAAGATTTCTATATCACCAACCTAAGGAGTGGAAGCCTTAGCACCCAAATCTGATATTCTTTGAGCTATGGTCATGCTAGCCAATCTTTGATCCAATTGCTCAATCCAAATAGCCATGGTTGTATCAAAAGCAAGGGTAGGTATTGCATCCCTACCAAGTGTTGGTATTCTACCACCTCATCCTCCATGATTGGAGCTCCTCTACTACTTGCTATAGCAGCCCTACCACTCTGTAACTCTGGATGATGGTTGAAGCATTAGTCATTAGGGTGACCAAATCTATGGCAATGGTCACATTGTTTCTATGCTAGTTGTGATGCACCAAAGGTATCATGTCCATTGCCCTAAGTGCATTCTCTCTTGTGTTGAGGTCCACTATAAGTCCAACAAGAACACCACCACTAATTTGCTATTGTTGACTTGAAAAGGAAGGTAGGGGTCTAATTGCACTAGTCCTTCCACTTGCTCCATAAGATCTGGGGTGTCCACTTTGCCCATGGAAGCCAACATAGTGTGGTGCATTGTACTGCATTCTAGAAGAAGTAACAATTGTGGATGAGGTCTCCTTACCAAATCCAAATATCACCACTCTCTCCTCCACTAACTCAATGCAATCTCAATGTGCTCAGCAAAACTAAAGACCACTACCAAAATAGGTGAGGTAGCATGTAATAATTTAGCATCACATACTCTACCTTGCAACTCCTTGTTTAAGATCCCATATCAAAATTGAATTGCCTAGGCCTCAATAACTCCTTGATTAAACTGATCAGCTATCTCATGCACTTGTATGCCTTTCATAAGTTCTCTCTAGCCTTCCATTGAAACTCTTGCAAGCTCTTCAACTTGTCAATCATACTCCATGGTAGTTTTGCCTCAAGCATTGGAAGAACTCCACCATGAGATTAAACCCATGTACTACACCACCACTTGTAGTAACTCCATCTCCAACTAGTGCACTTCCATTAGGTACACTAACGCTACAAGAGCTAGAACTCATGGGTACTATCAATCTACCCTTAGCAATTGAGCTTGAAGTGATGGGATGTAGTTCAAGGATCAATACTATCTCCATAGCTCAATTTCCTCCAAGTGAGCTCTCATGAATTCATGATAGTCATCCATTGGTAGACACTCCAAATGCTAAAACAACCCCTTCCATGCCATGAAGTGTTTGAACAAAGTCAAGTTCTGCATCTACTGCAAATTACACCAACTATCAAACTCCTAGATAAAGTCATCCAACTCAATGGTACCTATTGTACCATAATAGCACTTGGGGCTTTCAAAGGCCCCATAAATCTTGTCTATTTTTCACAAAAATGGTGCGGATATACCACATGTACTCTCAACTAAATCAACTCCTATATCAAACTCCTATAAAAACACTCTAAACCATAGTCAATCTCCTCACTCATTAGGACCAGGGATACATGTTGATTTCAAGCACAACTTTCTATAAACTCATTACATACTATAGTGATACCTCCTTTGGAATCCCCAAAGAACTCTATTGTGATAATGTAACTCAAACCGCAATTATAACCATCACAAGTACCCCACCAAGGATCAACACAAAAATACCAACACCAAATGCCACCAGCAATTGAACATCACTCACTAATGTAGCTCTAACTATAACAACTACATAAGAGAAAATGGCAATGTATAACCTACCATCACAACACTCACTCTCATGGTCCATAGGTCATCACTTCTTGCCTCACAAAAGAGAAATATAAGTAGTTTGACTGGTCATCACTCTAGTCTCACTACCAAGAGTATACCAAAGCACTAATGCTCTAAAGTTAGTGCACCTTACACAAACATGGTGCATAGATAAGAAGCAAAGAATGGAAGAGATCCAATCACAAGAAATGTAAACAAATCCTTCCATCTCATAAATCAACACCAGACTGACTCTACCAGCATTTGGCATTTTACATAATATGAGTGTCAACCTATTCCTAAGCTACCAAGATCACAAAGGATGTGATCAAACTACCTTTCCTAGCCAAAGGTACATGGGTATAGGTATCAATCAACCAGTCACTAAGTCAACAAGTGAAGATGGACCAGTTAGTCATGGCACCAATCTGGGAAACAAAGATCTAGGGTGCACAATCTGGAACAATGGGTAGATTTTGCCAAAATCAATGACCAAAAACTCATCAAAACTAGCTAACCTCAAGCCAACAAGTTAGCTTTCTGGCCTTTTTAACCTTCTAGCCTAGTCTTATACCTCAAAGCCTCTAACTTCCAAAATTTATAATTCAACCAATGAGACCTTTCTTTTTGATAATTTAAACCCTCTCCAAACCTAGCCAAGCTTTACCAACTCAAGCACTAGCTAGGAGAGTTTTGGGCAACCTCTAACTCTAAAAAACCTCCGCCAGCTTGACCTCAAAATTTGGGCAACCTCTACCAATTTGATACACCTCCTCTATAGTTGGCTAATGGACAAATCCTTTGCTAACTCTCAACTCAAGCCAAATTGAGAAGATGAGGATCTCCAAATCTCTAATTAGAGGGAATAGGTTCCTAAATCCACCTCCAATTTTTCACTTTGAGCTCAATTTGCACCAAATCAACCTTGATTTCACCTCTTGGGATCAAACACCCACTATCTCAAATTGACTCAATTCTCAAGAAAACTGCCAACACTTAAGCACACCATCTGTGCACTACCAAATTTGCATCAGCTCAAACAAGGCTTCCACACATGATTATTCTCAAGGAAATCTAGGACCACAATTGAATGTACAAACAATCAGCTAGGCTTGGAGATATCACCAACACTCTTAGTTCTTTCACCCAATTTCTCCTTGACTCTTACTTCTTTTATTTAATCAATTAGTTCTTCACTCAAATCAGATTTGTACTTAATCCTTAACTCAACAATCTACCAACAATTAGGCATTGATTATAATCAATTCATAGCTCCTCTACCTAAGAGACTCTAGGTGACGCTCGCCAGCCTCTATCCACTATAGCCAAGAACTCAAAGGTTCAACATCAAAGAAGTGAGCTCTTTGAAGTTGCACTTTGAATGTATACCCCTCTACTCAACATAGGTTTCCAACCCTAACGGCATTGCTATTGCCACATCCTATAGTGCAAGTGATGGTGGGTCCTACCATGTGATTAATAACACTAGCATGAAATTGGTCCGCCAACAAGTAGTCCATGTAACTACCAAAATGCTTATGATTGCTAACATTTCCACTCCAACTTTCAAGAAAACTAGTTTTGGCACTACAAATGTCATGATAGTACAAAGAGTGTATATTTGATCAATTTTCCTTTAAGCTAATTTTTGTTCCAATAAATGGTGGATACTATGGGTTGTTAATGATCATATTTTTATTTGGTATGGTTTTTCAAGTATGCCATAATCAAGCCATGATATGACTTGCTTGCATAGGTCTCTAAGATAGAGAGACTTAAACACCCAAGGATATTGTACCATGTTTGAGCAATCATAGTATTTTTTAGGAGATATGGGCTATGTGCTAATGTGTCACTTGGCTCCATCCTTCAAACAAGAAAGTTCAGAAGAGAATTTTGATTTCAACTGATTTATAGTTCATATGCAAGTCCTTTATGAGCATAGTATAGGAGTTCTAAAGGCAATATAGAATTCATAGAAAGATGAGGGTTCAATATGAATTTATTGAGGAGTACCTTCAAAGAATTAATATTAGTTGAAGTGGGTGATCACATGCATAATTTTGCATAATGTCCTTATCAATTGATCATACATATATGGGTAGAAGAAGATGGTATTTTTGTAGACAACAGAGATTCAGACATTGGAATTGGAAGTGTTGTTGAGCCTTACCAAGACACAAAGAAGAGACTAGAAATGGATTTATGCATCATCTTTTAGCTTTAATTGTTTGGCTTTCAACTGCAAACCAAGTAGTCTCTTGAATCTAAGAGTGTAAATAAATTAATTGGTTCCTCATATGATATATCTGGTGTGCCTTGCAAAAGTGAAATTCATGTATTCATGATCTAATTTAATACATAGGAGTCTTGGTGTGCTCATGATCCTTTAGTTCTTTGTTTGTGCCCAAGTGTATCACTCTTCCAATGAAAGTTCAATTGTTCATGTGATTTCAGATGAGAATATATATATATATATATATATATATATATATATATATATATATATATATATATATATATATATATATATTAATTATCCATATGGAGAGGATGCCTCAATATGGGAGAAAGTGGATGAAGGATAGTGGGTGAATGAGCACTATACATATCAAATTTTCATTTTGTAAGCGCATGCTTTGAATTTGTAGAGTTCTATGTTTTGTTATTTTTTTTTCATAAATCTATATTTCTGAAGAGTTGTGGTCTTGAGGAGTAGTTTTCCTTTGTATGAATATGCTCTAAAAGGTACAGATCATAGAGTTTTAAGAAGAGAGTGCATAGAGTATGAGTTTCAAGAAGGGAGTGCATAGAATCCAAAATCAAGTTAAAGTGAGTAAAATTTTAAGGAGCTAAAGAGATATTCAAACAAGAAGCGGGAATTTAAAGAGAGAAGACTTTAGAGAATTTAGAAGAGGAAAGAGTGGGTTTAGAGGGAGGATTTATGACAAACAAGAGAAGGGAGTGTGATTGTGAATTTTTGGAAGAGTTTAAGAGAGAAAAGGAGTATATGAGAGAAAGTGTAGAAAAGAAGAGAGGGAGAGGTTTTAAAAAACCTAGTTTTTGGAGGAGTATGATAGAGAAGTGAGGTAGAGTATAAGTCATTCAAAAAAAAGTAGAAAGAGGCATTTGAGAAACATTCAATAATTCTTGCATTATTCAAGGACTATGAGAGAGAGGCAGAAGTATGACAAAGAGGCAAAGAAGGTTTGATTAGTGCAATAGAAACGGAGAGAATTTTGAAAGATAGGAAGAATAGAGGAGAAGAGAGGTTTTGAAGCGTTAGAGGAAGTGGGAAAGATAAACATTAGAGTATCCTTTTCAATTTCACTGATTTCTTATTCTACAATGGCAATGGCAAATTATGAGAGGGTTCTCAAGGAGGATGAGATGGAGGAGATCCAAGAGGATCCTTTCATGATTGAGTTTCACACTCTCAAGGATTGCATGACATACATTGCAGGGTGCTAGCTAGATAAGCACCATATCAAAACCTTTGTGAACAAAATTAGAGAAATTGGTCTTGATGCCTTGGGTCTCAAAGTTGCAATTGAGTTATAATATTCATGCTCTCATGTAAGATTTCATTTAGTATGCAAGTCAATTCACTCAATTTGTCAAAATTTGAACTATCAAACTGCAAAAATTGAAATTTCTTGAATTACCACAACCATGAGACCCGATGCATACCTACATAGTCTACAAAATTTTATATTATCTAATCTACTTGCCTTTTATTCTTCAACTTGCATGTTCCATCTTGCACCAAGTTTGCAAGTAATTGGGACAAGAACGAATGTGCAGGGAGAGTAGGTAGGAAGAGGCTCACACTTAATGTGTAGATGATAAGGAAGGCCATTGGCTTGGAAAGAAGGAGACTAGGAAAGAGGAGGATGGTGCCCCATACTTTGATGGAGGATTGGTTCCTTGTGAGGTATTGTATTAATAGGATGTATTTGGCACGATAGTGTGCATATCTTGTATTTAGATCTTTCTTTCAAATTATTTGTTGCCTTCTTATTCCTTCTTGGAGAGCAAAGGTAGTACATAGGAATATCATTTCGGAAGTGAAGACTACGATGGCTAGATCTACCTTTGAGGATTAAGATTGGACAAAGATGATGCTTCATGCAATTGAGCAAGAATTGGTTATTACACATGCAAATTCACCATCCAAATGAGGGTCACTTCAAGGTGATATATCTAGGACAATTCCCACTCATTTTTCTATAAAAAGAGAGTTCTTGGGTGAGGATGAGGTGGTGTACCAAAGCAAAGGTGAGGAAGAAGAGGTCATCATCCATAGTGTAGAGGAGAATGAGGTAAAGGAAGAGGCCAAGAGAAAGGATGATCATGTAGAGGATGGTGAGTGAGGTTTTAGTTTAGGAATACTATGTTATGTCTTCTTCATACATATCACATGTACTTCATATTTACTCTCATAATAAAAGAACACCTCTTGTTTTAGCCTTGTATGTTTTATATTAAATATTTGATTGTAAGCTTGTTTGATGTATTGGTTTAGTTTATGCTTGGTTTGATATTTAAAATGATTGTGCACAAATGTAATCCTTTGAGGATAGGAGACCTTAAGAGAAAAACAAGAGAAGAAACACAAAGCTTCACACTCAATACTCTGATGCTTCAAAGGAGTACCTTGTCTTTATTATATAATAAAGAGGATTCCCTCAAAGGAAGCTCCACCCTTGGATCAGATATATGGATGATCGATATGTCCTAAAGCTCTACACTTAGATTAGTTGTATGCATGGATGACATGTTGGTTCTGGTCCTATCTTGTTGGTCAGACAATCTTTGACCAGAGGGAATCTTTAGGGAATCTTCCTATAAGAATCTCAAAATGGCATATGTGAGGTACCATTGGAAAGCTCTTGAAGAGACAAACAAAGGGAAGGAAGGCTGGCTATTTCTTTCCTTGGGAGGGAGGGATCCCTATGCTTTCAAGGTCTAATTCATCCATTTAGGCATCTAAAATTGGCTCTAAAGTTTTCAGGTTATTTTTGGCTCTTGCTTTATTAGTAGAAGTACTCTTCTGGTAACACCTCTATTTGACCTACTTAGCTTATCCTACATAACATCCTTCCAGATGTTACCAAGCCAATTTTTACCTTTAGATAATATATCTAGCTATTGGTATTACAATAGATCACCATCCCAATATTGACCTTCACTTTGTATATGATGGTAGAGTTGTGAGTCCTGATGATGGAGTTGGGAGAGTAGAGGGTGAGTTGAAGCCATTGCCTTTAGGAGAAGTAGAGACACCACCCCTTTTTGGAGAGATGGAGCATGGGTTAGTTGAGAGTGATAGTAGAGTATCATATCAAATGCACTTGAGTTTAAAGGAACACCTTCTTATTGAGAGCAAGAGTTTACTAGTTGAGAGTAAGTTATGGATCATGACTTAGAAGCATCTTCTTATTGAGAAAGAGCATAGACTAGTGGAGCTAGAAGAAAAATGTAGAGTAGAAGAACATCATTTTTTGAGAGAGAGAGAGTAGGCTAATTGAAGAGGAGATGCATTTCAGTATTGAGTAAAGTAATTGAGAGATGTTGAGCTAGTTAGGTTAAGAGAGAGAGAGAGAGTCCAAGGTTAATAATAATACTAAGAGGATAGTGGAGTAAGATACATTTGTGAGAGAGAGAGAAGATATGGTTGAGTTATACCAATGAGAGTGTATAGCTACTATGGAGACTTTAGAGAGGACCCAAATGGAATTAACTACCATCAAGAGGACTCTAGATACTACCATGACTCAACTAAAGGAGGCTTGTAAGGAGGCAAGTACTTGCTTGAGGTGGAGAGGTTGAAATACCCTTGGGTTGGTCTTTCCTCCCATGCATGTGAGACTCAGATTGATGATCATACTAGTATGGTAGAGGCTAGGAGATATCCTCTTGAGATATTTCAATGCATATGAGGACTCATGCGTTGAGTATAGCAAGAGCCATTAATGAATCTTAGACTAGTGGGATAGAGATGCATTCTCATGAGACTCATACTACTCCTACAACCACTTGGGATACACATATAGTGTGGGTTCTTCTCAATAGGCCTAAGGAGAAGCCTTATGTGTGCATGATTGATATAGAGATTGTGACTTAAAGGTTATGTATTTGAGATGATCTTGCACCCCTACCTCATTTGAGAGGTACTATAAGGAGATATTGTGGCTCTAGGAGAAGAAAGAAAATTTGAGGGATGAGGTATCTAGGCTCAAAGATTTGGGAGAGATTTGAGCTTATCCAGAGTGTTCATACCTTGTATCCTTTATCATATTGATGTGAGGAGGAAGATTATAGTTTTGGGTGTGGGATGTTTAGCTGACATGAGAGTTCTTTCTCATCCAATGTTCTTGGTGTAGACCATGAAGAGAGGATAGAACTATTACACAATGAGTAGTACTTTATGGTATATCCCCCAACCTAAAGTTAGAGAGTTTATGGAATATTGTGTGATACACTTTGAGGTTATCATTTGGACTAATGGCCCAAAGAAGGAGGTGGAGCAGCTATTATTCTCCACATGGGATCTTGGTTTCTTATCACCTGGAGTACACACCAGCTCATGGCTCATGGCATGCCATGGTGAGAAGGATGGGTTCTTGGACCAATATAGAGGCTATATGGTGAGACCTTTTAGTACATCTATATCTTTAGATTTGGCTATTAGGGACAAGTTGATAATTGATATTTATGCTCTATCTTATTATATAAACCACCTCCATGGTATTATCCATCCTCCTAGATTTAGTCTTATTGATACATCTAGTACCTCATACACTTTATTATTAGACCATCTAATCTAATAATGGAGTGTATGAGGTACTAGATGTAGCTCTTCTAGATAGATTTAGAGTATCCATGGATCCTACTATTTTTTTTGTAGGAGGAGTGCACCTCTAGTATATTTAAGGATCATAGTGAAGACCCTTATTATAGTTTAGCATTGTGTTTTCATGATCCTACCATACATCCAGAAAAGAGGTTATAGATGTGGACATATAGTCCTTTCTTTCTATGTCACATCTTCTACCGGAGACTCAATGATGCACTACTACATCATGGTATATAATCATAGGCATAACAAACACTTGTACTTATTTGTGTGTGTATGTATGTATACCTAAAAATGATTGTATATATTCAATGTTTTCTTATGTATTGCATACACTCATTATCCACCTTGTTGTTATTCCTTGATTACTCATTATTTTGTTTATTTTGCCTCTTATGCTAGTGAATATGTTGATATAAAAATAGAAGAAGATAAGATAATTCTTTAAAAACATAAGAAGAATTCTAGCATGGGCAACATCCTTGTATCTACTGGTCAAGTTCCACCATCTAGCAACGTCAATTATAGTCCTAACATTCTTGTATCTATTGGTCAAGTTCTATCATTTGGCAACATTAGTTATGGTACCAACATCCTTGTATCTATTGGTTAGGTACCACCATTTAGCAACATCAATTATAGTCCCAATCTCCAACATCATTCACAATCCTATTATCCAATTGGAAAGAAGCAAAGAAATTTCTAATTGCAACTTTATTACTTTCTTTGTAATTACCATACCAAATTATGTACATATGGATATTCTTTTTTCTACCCAACATCAATAGCCTATTGCAATCATCCAAAATAGTTTTTGAATAGAAGAGTACAACTTGAAGGACTCAACACTTCATATGGATAGAGATTTCTATCAAAAAGAAGTCCTTCACAATGCAACAATGAAATACATATAAGAGAAGGCACGTTGGCAGGCACGATAGGAGGAAAGAAGTAAGTAATTTATAAGGAGATGATAAAATAGCAGTGTAGGAACTCACTCCAAGAATTTTGAAGATTTTTTGAGCTGTTCTTTTGAAGAATAAGATAAAGACAAGAGTAATCAAAAGATGCTTGAGACCAAGCAAATTTTACTAGTTGTGAAGACTATATGGACTATGCAATCAATATAGAATGAAAAATTCATCAATTCAACATTTTGTGTTGCAAGGAAGTTGATTGCACAATGATAAAAAATTTGCAATGTATCAAGGATCTTCAACTTTATTGTTGATAGATAGCATTACAATCAGCTATAACTTCTCCAATTCCAATCTATTTACCAAATGCATAAACTTCAATGGGAATCAACTAATGAGAGCATATCAAAACTTCAAGTCTTGGTTAGTGTTGTACATGCATGAAAACAAGAGAATGGATTTGTACTCATCTCCAATGTGATGACATCACCAAGAATAGCATAGACTATTGGGAATTCAATTGTTCAACTTCTCATTGAGCTCAAGGGAACAATGTGTAGCTGCATTAAAATAGGTTGCAAAATGATACATGGAATTGTACATGCATATGATATGATGAAAAATTGGTGAACATATGATTTCATTTAGATGATAATTTAGTGTGCAATTTTTCCTCTAGATCTCATTCTCATCTTCATCCTCAAAGTTGTAATCTAGTAGAAGGAATTTAGTATCTACAACAACATAGCTACTACTACCACTTATACCATATGGATGAAAATATTTCCCAAACAATCGTGTAATTATACTCTTTATCTCATTGTGCATCTTCTTTGCCCTAGCTAATTCAAGAGGCATGGAATAAAATATTTTTGATTTGGTAGTCCTATCCTTGATATGGAGTTTCTCCACTCTAGACCTTATTTTCTTTGTACAAAATATTTACTTTTCTTTCACTTTCCTCTTCTTGTCTTCTACAAGGTGCTTATGTTTCTCCATTTTTGCAAACTTTTGGGCTTCTATCTCTACAATCTTACATCTCTCTTGAGCTTCTACCTATTCACTCTTCTACTATGGTTTGCTTAATTTTGTGACAAAGTAGTCATTGCAAGACTCATCTTTGTAATTCAATCAAGAGATCTTTCTTCTCTTGTGAGATTCACTTTCTCCTTCTTGAGATACAATCTCCTCCTCTTGTATCCTTTGATGGTGGAGCTCCATCTTCTTGTATTATTGGATCACCTTGAGCCCATCATGAGAATCTAACCATTGAGTACTTGGGATTGTGAATGGAATTGAATCCACACACTACTCAAGAAAATTCTCCACTCTACTCATTTCTTCTTCTTTTGCTCCACTCTCCCCACCTTGAGGACTTGAGTGCCCCTCCTCCTCAATTTTATGCACCACCTGAAAATCATCTCCATCTCTAATATTTTCTACAACACCATCACCACACCACCAATACTCACTAGGGTAGAAGGAGATATATTTGCATGATTTCAAAACATCCAATCCATGCAATCAAAGAATGGAAATGTATGATTTAACTTATCTTCTATAATTCTCCATCCTTGTTTAAACTCCTTGTTGGTAAATCCTTCTCCAATATTGTTATTTTTTCATACCTTCCATTCCTTGCAAGATTTCATATGTCTTGCTCACTTCTTGTACAATTTATCTTTTGTTAAAGTAGCTAGAAATCCTCTCTTGTGATGCACTAGATACGTGGCCATGTAATTGGACGCAGTCACCTTTTGAACAAGTGTCTTGTAATTGCCACCATGAATCTGTTTGAAGTGCTTTTCTTCCTCCAAATAATCTAGGATTTGTGCATAATGATAGACAATCATGCAGAATTGGTCTTCCTCATCCTTCCCACCCTTAGCTTTGTTCTCATCTAATACCATCTTCACTAGCTCTTGGAATCTTGGTGGTGCTTGCAATTCGGGCATTGATTGAGCTATCAACTCTGGAATGGTGGGTGAGTTGGATAGTGCTTGAGAATTGGTACTCAACATTGAAATAGAATGAGACGGAGCAATGGAATTACCATGGTTCAAATTAAAATTATTCATTGCAATAAATTGCAAATCCTCCATGAATTGCAAATTTTTTGGAGCGGCATTCTACCATGGTCTTGCCGACAATCTCCACTGATTGACTCTTGCACCACAAATGCTAGTGGCACAAATTTCTCTTGTAATTTCACAAGTGGTTTTTGATTCTTAGTCTAGAGTTTGGATCTTTGCCAAACCAATTCAGACCCACGTATGAATTAAGAATTCAAGGGGGGAAGAATTTGAATTTTGGATTTCACATGCTCTTTAATTATCACTTTCTTATGTGTAAATCTTTGAGTTCATACTCCTCTAATTATCACCTAATCTTTGTCGTGATTTTACTAATGAAATCACTGATTCTGCCGGCCTGGAAATGTTCTGAACTGAAACCCCCACCTCCCGCATAATGATTTTTGTCACACGTATCTCAGTTTACGGGAGCATTATGCTCTACTCGTTTCACTTTTTACAACTACTTGTCACTTTTCAACTTTACTTGTTCCTACCGCCTAAAAAAATTCCGGATATTACAATGCTGCCCTTAAGTATCCGTCCCTTTTAGATCTGAAACCCTGATGTATATTGTAAACTTGCAGGGAAGCGCTGAGGACGTTCCGCGCACTCGACTTCCTCTGTAGTGCCAAAGGGAAAGGGCAAATGCCAATATCCCTCGTCCAGAGTCTTTGTTAGAATACTTATGAGTGCCGAGGCAAACTCGATTGCTTCCAAGAGTGACGTTCAGGAATGGTCGGATTGAGGTGTGTCGAATGCCTTGGAGGAGTAGTTGTAAGGCAGGAAGAATGAAAACTGCTGCGTGATGGAAAGATTCAAAAAGCGAATAAAAAAGTCACAGAAATGCAGAATTATACACAGGCGCAGGCGCAAAGAAAGGATAAGCAACCCGCCTTACTGAATATTACCATCTACTAGTAAAGTGGGAATTAACAAGCAAACAGAAATACAATAGAATGATAAGAACTGCAGAAGCGACAGATGTAAAGGAGAGGAGTCGTCGAGAGGGGAACCAAGAGCCGAGAAATAGCAGAAGAGGAGTGCAAGAGGTGGTTGGATCAAGTTCATGGTTCAGTAAAGCGCAGAATGACGTGACTTCCAGGGCCATTGTGTATTATACTCCGCAAGTATCCTTTACGTGCATAATTGATATTATCATTCCTTTTCATATTTTATAACCTAAAATATATAAAATGTATATGGTCATGGACTTTTATAGTATATTTTAGACAATAGATGGTCATGGTTTTATAGAGAAGAATGGTTGGGTAATCTATAGGAAAATATTCCCTCTAGATGATGTCTTTCCAGATGTTCAAATTATTTATAGACCATAATTTATTTTTAGATCACCCGATTTATATAGCTAAGATATCATAGATACAATGGAGCAAGTTTCTCATATAGACTCTATTGGAACTTAACCGCATTTTACCTTTCTCTTGTCAGGCTTGATGGGGTTTTCCCATCCTTCCTTTTTTCAACGCGGTCGTTCTTCTCCCTCGCTTAGATAATTAACATGATATACCAATGTGTCCCTACAAGTTCCTTGGTGCCATTTCGCCCAAGCAAATCTTGTGTGCACGCGAGACAGGGACTAAACCCTAAAACCAGGCCCCAAGAAGCGCACTACGCAGATTGTTTTATGAATTCGGAATGTGTTTACATTCGAAGATCTGGATCCCGGATGCGCGTTAGGAGATAAAAGGGTCAAATCCTGACTTAACTCGACATCTATCGACTCAATCGGGCCAGCCTAGTCAACTCCTGGAAGGCATCTCCAGTGATACTAGCTCAACTAAGTTTGAAGCTGCAAATTCTACCAATGAAGGGCGGCCCGTATGCTTTAAGGCTGGTCTTCTGGGAAGATTGATTGATGCAAGAAATCCATTTCAGAAGCAAAAGGACAGAAATAGACAAGAAGATTCCGACCCATCAATGGCTGTTTGGCCTGTCAAGTTGACCCCGTTGTGACGGCCTGGTAGAAATCCAGACCATCGGTAGAACTTTCGTGCGATCTCAAGAGTACAATTAAGGTATAGTAAGCCGGATAGTGTACACGACATCCTGAGAGGCATAAGGCCACAACTTTTCAACACCGTAAACTAGGCGATAACATGAGTCCTTGATCCACAGCCTTCGTGGAATGTTCTTTGTGTCTTGATAATCAACTCCCACTCGACGCGTGTACTGCTTCCACTTAGGAGATACAGCTGCCAGGCCAATGGAATGTCAAACCTACATTCCTTGTCCAAACCTCTTGCAGAAAGAAATGGTGCTATTTACAGCAGTCTGCTCACAATAGGAGGTTTCATGACAGTACATCGAAACTTATTTCACTTGATCAAAAGCACCATCAAAATTGGAGCGAAGGCCTTTAGGGAGTGTAACTAAAGCAGTCTGCTTCCTACAACGACTACCTCTGTTAAGAAATCGCCGACAACCACTCACAAATGCTCTTTCAACCCCGTTGTATGACGACTGCATTGATAAGACCTGCTTGTTCGATTGTCTGTTCTGAATCTGAGAGCTGTTTTGGGGGGATACCCATCATGGACTGCAATTGATAGGGGCCACCGTTCCCAGGCCTTGCGGCATCAATGAAGCTTCTAATATCCGCAATAGTATGGTGATGGTTGAAGCGAGCAACCATTCGAGTTCCGTCTAGCAGACGTAGCTGAATCGATGTGTTGGGCTTTTTCTCATCGACAACCAACCCTTGGAAAGGCTGGTTTGGGGGTCCTTCTCTGGGATAGGGAATCGCCGCAACAGGTGGTAGGTTGGTAGGAGCAGGAGAAGGGCTTTCAGGACCTGTTTGACTCGAGCTTCCTAAAGTCCTTCCGGTGCCCTGGAAGGCAACATATTTAGGTTCGGGGGGCGCCTGCAAAATAAAGCTCTCAACGCTTAGCTCATAAGGCATACTTCAAGACATTGTGCGCTGATAGCATCACGGGTACTTACAAGCTGAAGCCAGCTTCCTGGAAAAAATCACTTACCAGCCATTCCTCGTCCTTCTTGACCAGATTCACGTGCACAGGAGTGTTGCGGTCGGCTGGTTCCAACTCCCTAGGGCACTCTGTCTTGTTTATGCTCTGCAACAACAGAAAGACATTACTACAATAAGAATTCTTAAGGATGTATTTCATTACATATTTTAATCACGAAGCACCTTTGTTTAAAGTACTGTACACAGGAGTTTAACTTGCAATCGATGTGCAGGCAACCATTTTGTGACTACGTCGGAGAGGGTTCAAGATCTGTGAAAGTCAAATATCCCTCAGGCGAACATTTCATGTAATGGTCTCACGAGCACCAGGTTTTACAACTAACCGATTTACAAACAAAATGGAACCATCGCGTCGAGAGATTCTCCAACATACTGAAAACTTTTAAGTTCCCTTGAGACATCACCAACCTACTCTCCTTGTGGGGTAGGTCATACAGCTAGTGTTCTGCAAAATAGCGCATCCTCTACACGAGCGTGCTAGCCCTTGAAGCATGCAAAAAGCAGGTAGTCGACTAAGTACGACTTGTTCTATTCCTGAATAAATTTCTTTCTGGATGTAAACAGCTGGTATGGTTATCCTGATCAGGCATAAATTTAGACTAAACTTGAAACCTACAAGTCGATAATCTGTTCGTTTTGGTCAAATATACAGAAAAACTACCTGGTAATGAGCAATCGTGTCACGTTTAGAAGGAATGTTAAATGTTATGCTAACCACTTTACAGTAGCAGAACTTAACATACTGAGAGGACAAGAAACGGCTCTGTCATTGTCGCTGAGCTGTCAACACTACTCGTGATGTGCTAGATCTCCAAGCTATAACACTTACCAGTACATCAAGTGTACTTACATCTCAGAACCTTCACATCCTTACGGTAGTATATCTCTGTAACTTACAGATCAATTTTAACACTGTCTACTCTTGAATTTTAATTTTCATCTTTTAATGCTGGCTGAAGGTCTAAGTGGACACTCAATGCCCTCTATGCGGTAAACCGATGCAGAAATTTCTTACGCTCGCAACCAACCAACCGTGAAAGTCACCGGTGTTCATGTAACACGATCGCAGAGAACTCAGTAGATGGTTTACTGAAAACGCGAGACGATATTTCAAAACCAATAAATCTCACACGACTAGGGATAAAGTGTCTCGGGTTCTTACAGCAAGGAATGGAGCGTTGGCAGGGTCATCAAGCCTTCTGAGTGGTCCGTCGTCGACAGTGAATCCATTCCGCCAAAATGTGATAGTGTGGAACACAGGCTGTGGAGGTGGAGGTGGTCCAGTGGCCACCCCTGGCTCCGGTGCTCTCGGTTCTCCGGTAAGAGTTCGACCAACTCCAGAAAATGAACCTCTGCTACTAGGAGCAGGTGGCGCTTCCACAATTCCTTCTCTAGCTCCAAATTGTCTAGCGCGATCAAAAATTGAATCGACATCCCTATGACTCCTGGAAGGATCCTGCACCATCATACCACTGCGGCCAACCCAGGACTGGTAAGAACCTCTGTAGCGCTCATGTTGAATTTGAGCCACTGCAAAATTCATGCAGTTCTCCACCTCCAGAACCTCAACTTTAATTTTACATGAATGCACGTATTCCCTCACCCGGAAAGACACGCGATACCTTACGCTTAAATACGTCCAAAAAAATACTCCATGTATAATCCGAATGCGCGACAAAAATATTTTGCTTCAACGTAGCCCCAGATACGCTTCATGCTAGCGTACTCTGCTGTCCACAAGGACTTTCCACAATTATCGACCCCGAAAGTACATGCCCGTAGCATAAGCGTTTCTACTCGGAAGTCAAATTTTGGCTTCGATCTTGATGGCATTCTTCTAATTAAAACCTAATCGCACTATACTTGAAGAAACACATAATATCAGCAAAACATTGCACCTCTTTTCGCCACCAGTGTAGTACTCCTGCGGTCCATCCGAATCGCTATCAGAATCCGGGTGCCTGTTGAGATCGGACAATGTCGTAATCCCCCCTCGTCCTCCATTCGACTTAGCCGCGGCTTTATCCTTCCCAGATTTAGGTCTCGCTCCACTACTAGGACCCGACGACCGCGTGGCAGTCCACGGCCCCTGACCCTGCGCCTGCCCCGAGCTAGCAGCTACAGCCGCGGCAGGGGGTGGCACAGGAAGACCTGCTGGAAGCCCCGTAGGAACAAAGGGAGCACGGACAGGGGCAGCATCCTCCTCATCCTGCTCAAACTCATGGGAAGAATCGGGCGCGCCTCCATCATTTTCAAAAAACGAGTCAATGGCAGTATCAAGCTGCCACATACAACTCTCGAGATAAAACTTCGCCTGCTCCGGCGTCGCTGGTGTCAAGGCACAAAACTGCTGCACTGATTCTTGGTGCTGCGCTTCCATCTTTTCCCCTCCCCAACCAACCAACCAACCTTCCCTCAACAATCAAGCTCCCTCCAAAATCCACCTCCAAAACCTCCTCCTCCGCTACAAGCTTTCTAACGACATCCGTAAATCGACACCCACGATGTCAACAACCCGTCGATGATCTCCTCCTTCTCTTCTCCTCGGCGTGGCAGAATGTCATTTCCTCGAGCCAAAGGCTCCTGGAGAGAGGAACCCGAGCACCGAACGAACGGAGGGCGACGAGATGATGCCGATGGTTCACGAAGGAATGAAGGAAGGACTGACTGTGACTCAGGTTTGCTTTCGATTCCTTCTCTTCCCTTCCCCGGGACAAGAGTATAACAGAAGATACCCTTTCTAGCCCTGCACTGTTCTGCCCACGTGTCGGTTTCTGCTTGGCTGAACCTCTACGTGGCCTTCGGCTTGTCCCTTTGTTCTCTAGAGTGTTCGCGAGAATAAAGGTTCCTCGTTTCGATTCTTGCTATTCTTTGCTTTTGGCCCAATTTCTAAGTTTGAAGATGAAACGAATGAAAGTTTAGCTCATCATAATTAATAGCTTGACCTTTTGTGTCTTCTCGCGTTTAACTTATAAGTTTGATTAAAGGTTTATATCTTATAGCAGACATGAATTCTGGCTCTACTTTAGTTTATTGATCAATTAACAGAAATGCATTCTTCAAAAGATGAACTTGTTATCCATCACTAATATATGCAGTGTATTCATCAGTATCAACCACTTGAATGTTTTAGTATGAGCTTGAAAATCATTCTACGATGCAATCATCAGATATTTTGTTTTACTTCACCCATTGTTGAGTTTGAGGTACATCCTGAAATATATGGTAGGAAGAACTGAGCGTCCCAGAATTCTCTAGATATCTTTTACTCTAGATTCACTTGTGCTTCCCATTCCGAGGGAGAGGAAGTATCCTAACTCTTTGAAAGATCTAGTGGTGTGCATGTAATGATCGTGATGACTTCCTTTTGTTAATCATTTCCCAACCATGACTTTTTAGATTGGTATTCCAGATTTTAAAAGTTTTCAGATTAAACTATCATAATAGTCAACAAACTGGATCCTAATTACTTTCAAGAAATTTTCTGAGGTTTTGTGAGAATTTCTTTTAAGTCATGTTTATTTTTTATTTTATACGTCTTAACAAATTTAAAAGATGCTATTATCTAGGCAAATTCCGTCCTCTCAAGTGTCTAAACAACCTATCGCAACCTACCTTACGAACAAAAGATTTTGTTCAATAAATCATCAAAATTAGAAGATAGTTGTCTTATGTATTGGAGATATTTTAAGAGATTATAAACTCAATAAATTATTCAGGTTTTATCTAAATTTAAAAAGTTTAAATAAATTTTTACTTTTTACTTTGCTTCATATTAAGATTAATTATAAACATAAACTTGATATGTTTATGAAACAAATGAGTTTGGAAGGTGTTTGTTTCTCCAACAAGTTATCTTTCTTTTTGCGCAAAAGACTTTCATAATCATCAAATTTACCCCTAAACTAAATTCAAGTATACATAAAGAAAATCTATTCTATATATTCTAGTTGATTCTTATTTGAACCTCTAAATTTGAACCTTATACATGGAAGTGACATATAGTCTAATTTGAACTTGCTGAGACATTTTAGAGAATCTTAATCTAAAGTTGCTCTGTGTAATTGGAATTGATCAGATTGGACAATCTGATCAATTTACGAATAATAAAGTTTTTGTTATTCACTTTTGTCCTATTCTCCTCTCTCAAGATACATCAGATTAGTAGAAATATTGGCTCATGTCATCTAATACAATCTATCATTAAAATTTTGAGATTAAGATAATATTTAATGTTTAATTTGATTGACATATGCAGTAATTTTTGCAAAAATTTATATGCAAAAATTACTACATATGTTAATTATATTAAACCAGTTAATTTATATGGCAGAAATGAAGTCAACCTGCACTTTATCCAGAGATAAAAACTTTATATTTAATCTTGAAATATAAAAACTAACAAATAAGCCAAAAGAAAACACCTAAGTAAGAGAGTAAATAACCACTTATTACCTAAAAACAACACAATACATAAATTTACAAGTAAAATAAAGCCTCACTAAATTGATTAAAGAACCTAACAATATAGATACATAAATTTTTATTTTATATTAGTTTTAAACACTTTCTACAACCAAGTGCAAAAATTTGAATGATAAAAACTCACAATTTATATTATGTCATATTACTTATTAGATGCATATAGCATCCATCAAATAAAGCTAGTAATTATATAGTTTATATAGTATTCTTTGGTTTATAGTTTATGTAAGTGTAGGGTCTAGTTCCATCTCGAGAGTTCTCATAGCTAATTCTTTAAAAGTAATAACGTGCAACCTTAAAGAGTGTATATGGATGCATGGGTAATATTTTAGAAATATGATGTGTATATACATTGCTACACAACATACATTGTTGTCAACATCACCCACTATAGGAGCAAAGTTCGCACATAAGTCATACAAGAACTCTAAAGTGCCACAATAATTTATTTGCTCTTCACTCAAATCACTCTCAAATAAGATCTCTATTTGATCCTTCACCCAACAATCTGTCAAGAATTGTGTATTGATTACAATCACACCACATCCACCCTAGCTAAGAGATTCAAGGTGATGCTCATCATACTCTATCCACCATAGCCAAGGACTCAATGGCACAACATTAGAGAAGTGAGCTCTCTAGAGCTACACTTCAAAGATATACCCTTCTGTTTGACCTAGGTCTCTAGCTCTAATAGCACCATTGACAACATATATTACTATGTGAATGGTGCAAGTGATAGTGTGTTTCACCATGTGATCAATAATACTAACATGAAATTGGACCGCCAACAAGTAGTCCATGAGTAATTACCAAAACACCTATAACTACCAATACTACTACTCTAGCATCCAAGCAAACTAGCTTTGGCTCTACAAATGTTGTGACAACCATTGTATATATATATCATACACTTTAAAAGCACAACTCACACATAAATCATACATGAACTCTAAAGTGCCATAATTGCTCCCCCTAGTTGGCGGTTAGGTCCCTCCAACTCCATATAGCCATCTAGTCCAAGTATGCAATATGCTCTATCGTGGGCAAGGATTAGGAGGTTGGATGCTATTGAGTCCCATCGTTAGCTGCCTATCTACAATCTATACCACATAAAGGATGAACAAGCTGTAGGTCAAGTACATCTAGGACATAACCACTATCCTTGAGGAACCACTACGAGAGGAAGACTCAAACATGTCATATGACATCCACTCAAACAACTATCACACACCAACATAATAGTAGCTCCACCAAAGAGCCACATAACATAAACCACAAGCATGCACATAGAAGTTCCAAGCTTGGGTCCATAGTGCCATCAATGTTTGGGAGGTGGTATGGTGCACAATTGCACACATGATCCTTCCAAAAAACACCATTATGTCCTTCCAACACAAAGACACCAAAAGGTAAAACCTCACGTACTCTCAAGATGGTGCAACCTTTAATAACATCAAGTGTTGGCAATGCAATCTGTTGTAGATATACATAATCACCTAAATGAAATTGATTGATCAAGGGTCTATAACCTCCTCCTTGAATAATAGCATGGTGTAAGGTATCCCTATTTGAGCAATTGAAAAGTTCTCAAAAGCCATAGGCATTACTCTCCAAAAGATCTTTGCTTGTTAAGAACATACGCTCAACCATATATCTGGATCATTTGAGTCCAAACTAAAAATAACATCACAAAAAATGGCTACAAGTAAATTTGGATCTCATCCATAGAGTAGAAAGTAAGGAGAGAAGGATGCTAATGAAGCTTGATGCCTGAACAAATAGCACATGACCAACCAAGGTAACAAGAGAACCAATCTCCCAAGTGGCATCTTTACAAGCCATACTTACATAATCTTCTCTTCATTGTCTAACCAATCCCTTTGCTAAGCCATCTTCCTCCAAGGTAATCTCAAGAGGTAGTATGATGATCAATCAAAGCCTTGTCATATAAGACCTAAAACTCCACCACGAACCTTTTATTGTGAGCTGCCCTGTCTCTCACTCCGGATGAACCTCTGATTGCTATTATGGTAGTGCACCATGGACTAAGAAGGCAAGGAACCCCAACTCCATCATACTCCTCCAAGGCTAACACTCCAAGATTCAAACTATTGCTCACTAGAGAACCCAATGGGAGAGAGATAATTACAAATGAAAAGGATGATGAGTACCTCCTCACCCCTAGTTTATATACTTGTGAAATATTTATACACCAAAGTTACTAATTACTAGAGTAACTCAAGTTACTAGGCTAAAATCCAAATAAAGTCTTAAGTCCAAAGGAATATCCATACTCATGGGAATATTCTTCTAAGCATGTGGTCTTATCTTGACCAAACCATTAAGTCAAGGATTCCTTCACATTGTCTTCCCTTGGACTATAGAAGAATCCAAAACAAAAAGGCTTGTAGGTCCAAGAGTTCTCAACTCTTTCCTCAAAACCAAACACCTAAGAATAATACCAAGTCAATACACTAGAATCCAAAATAGTAGTTCTCATCTTTTGCACTTCCTCTAAAGTAATGCCTCATTTATCTTAGCTAAGATTGACTTTAGCTAATCATGACTAATGTAGAACCATCCTTTATCTCTATAAATAATATCTCTCAAGTACTTATAATATCAAACTAAGTATCAAAATAGCACATACATGCATAGATTGGTGTTACCTTGATCAATCAAAACCTCAACTAGTGCACCAAAATGACAGAATCCAATCAAGGCATGAGTAAGCCATTCCTTCATTGGACTTGTTAGGGAGTGCCACCAACTCAATCCACTTGGAGAAGTGCTCCACCATAACCAAAACATATTGATGATGTCTCATAGTCAATAATAAAGGTCTAACAAAGTCCAAACTCCAATGGTAACCCAATTCCATGATAAGTAATACGCATAATTGTGGAATAGGAGCATTAAATGATGCTCTAACTTGGTCACAAACCACACATTTAGCAACAAATTGATGTACATTGGTCTGCATACCATGCCACCAACAATGACTTTGGAGTAAACTATATATACACATTACTCCAAAATGTCCTAGCTCCTCATGAGCATGACGTACCAACTATGGTCTCTTAAATGGAAATGGTACTACTCACACTCTACCATCCTCCCACACACAAAGAAGGTGTCTGCCCTCCAATCTAAATTTTCTTGCTCACTCAAGAACACAGTTTCTCACCTTGGCACAAACTGTGCCATCCACAACACTAGTGCAAAGATAATCCATCACTAAGACATCATCATGAATAACTTGTTGACCTATACCAATATCTCCACCTTTTAGATCTATGACCTCAACAACTTCTCCTTTATGTGCTAAAAGAGATACCATCAAGACCTTAGAAAATATACATATACAGGTAGATGCATACCAACATGACACCATCTCCTCATTTGTCTTACCATGATAACATGCTTTGATCTGATCTCTTGGCTAGGACATGGGTTTCTACTCAACCCATATGCATCATGGTTCACCACTCTAGGTCTATCAATAACCATGAAGTCCTACATGTAGAGCCAATCATGCAAGCTTTCCTAAAAGCTGGTCGAACTCCATCAACCACTTCAATGGTTGATAATCAATGACGAGAGTGAACGGGTTACCAAATAAGTAGCATAAAAATGTATTATTGCCCATATTATTACCAAGCACTTCCCTCATATAAACTATACTTCACCTTTGCTGAATTTTTGGAGCAACTAGCATAAGCCACCACAAACTCCTTCTCCTAATTATCCTATTGGGTGAGCATTGTTCCAAGCCCCAACATACTCCAATCAGTATGAATAGGACGATAATCTTCACACATATGCCTCTTTGTGTAGTTTCCATGCATATCTTTCTTGGCTAGCATCATTGTAGTTGAAGCATACTCTCCATGTGAAATCTCTACCAAACTAACTTCAAAAAAGTCTCTACTTTGACTTTGAACCAATGCTCTCCCCATGTTATTTTATATTTTTTGGACATAAAAAAATTAGTGTATCATTATTAAAATCAAATGAAAATACCAAGTCCTTTTAGAGCACCTAAATCCTTCATATTGAAGGGAAAACAACTCATGTAGCTCCTTAAGAACCTCCAAACTCTTGTCTTTCCCTTCTTGTAAGCTTGGGTCCAATGTTTGGTTCCCAAGTATCCTCTATGACTGATGTAGGAGTGGAAGATGCATTGATTGGCTGTTACACCAGGCCCTTGGGAGTAGTAATATCATGCCCCTAGCCACTAGAGTTCCCAGCCTCAGTGTGGAAAACTCCCTCTACTCTAGCTACAGGCTCCATACATCCTCTAGCTACAAGCTCCATACATCCTCTAGCTACAAGCTCCATACATCCTCTACCTACATCCCAAGTAGATCATGTTCACCTAGATGGACCCCAAGTAGACCACTTTCACTAGTAGCCATTGGTTGTGTCCCAAGAATACCTTGCCCACTTGGTCCATCACCCCAACATGTGCCTTAATTGTCTTGATAGGCACAGAGCTTACAAGTGTCCGATTGGTGATACCTATCAAGTGCATCATACATTGCTCTACCAAGCCAAGGCTCACAATCCAAGTCAAACAATTCAAGTCCATAGCCTGACCTAGCATCCGATGCTTAGATGCTTTTGATAATGTTGTAACAATGGTAATACAATTACAAAAACCCATAGCCCACTCCCTCTCATTGGCATTGTGCTCCACCAACTACTATAACTATAAGTCCCAAACAAGTCAAGGACCTCTCTCTCAAAATACATAAGAGCTTGAGAAACTCATAAGTGTAGATAAAGTGGCCCTAGGCTATCCAATCAAGTTCACCATTACCATAGGTGACCTATCAACCACTACCACCATCTAAGACTAGCATCCAATATCCAAAATCTCATCAACAGTAAGGTGGTCTAGTCGTTGAATCCCATCATAAGCACATTGTAGAACCTCTTTAGGTAAGAGGTTCATCTACCAAAGATGAAGATGATGAGCCCATGATCCCACTTTGGCTACATCTAACAACATTGTAGGTCCCATCCAAGAATATACATGATGTGTAATCACCACCACCCTTGTACAAGAATCACCCATCAAAGGGACGTTCTCTAAAATGTAGGTTGGAGAAATGGGCTAATGAACTTGGAGATGTCATAATATACATAACATCTCCCAAAACACACCAGATAGGGATCTTATAGACCATGAGCTCCACCAGAATGAGTATGTCCCCAACATGGCCATCTAGAAATCACCAAATGAATGGGACCTTGTCTCTCTAAATCTTGCATTCCCAATAAGGAAATGTTTTCCGGTAAGGTCTTTTGGTAACCCCTGATTATTGATATCCATAATAACTCAAGATACCAATAGGCCAAGTGTGCCACATGATTAGAGAGACTTGCCTAGCAGTCTCATCTCTCTACACATACAAGTACCTCTATACTTGGATACCTACCTATAGTATCATAGCTAGTCCAGTGTTAATCTCACCAAACAACTCCAATAGATATACTCCCTTTACTAGATATTGTCAAGAAATGAGTGTGGTATCCAAAGGTGACAAAGTAATAGACTTTGGAGGCTCATCCTCATACTAGTTTCTTAGTGGTACAAAGGTTCCACTCTAAGCTTATTGCACCAATTGATCCGCATGTTGCTACAATGCCTCATCAAAACTCCACAATGGAATATCCAAGGTGGATAGAATGATCCCACTCATACTCCAAATCAAGTGATCTGCTCTAGTACTAGAGTATCCTTTGCATGGATGTCCCCTCCAATAAGTCACCAAGCCAAGTAACAAAACCATTGAAAGTTGAAATTGATACCATGATCCTTGACTGTAGTGAGCCAAACTACTACTACTAAAGCATATTAGTAAGAAACATACCCATCCCTCACTTGACTACCAACCTGGTCTATAGGAGGATATCTTCTCCCAATAGTAAATATTGAAACCCATGGGGTATAAAACTACTCCACCAACTAGCACATCATATGACTCTACTACTATAAGACCCTCTATGGTGTATAAAAATTCCTTGAAGGTCCCACCAAATGGAAAATCCTCCTTCAGTTATCTAATAAGATAACTCTAGGTGTGAACCAAGCTCAATCAAAGGCAAGTCTAGTTAGTAACTCCTCCAACTATTGCTACCTACCATAAACCATTGGTTGTTGAGTAGATCTCATGCTCCTCAACCAAGTCAGCTCCACTATCAACCACCTCTACCCTAAAAGCAAGAACCACATCATCCTTACTCTCATAAAGTGTGGCAACAAACCAAAACATTGAAGTTGAGTCAACTCTCAATTAAACATGTCATTGGTTGAGAACAAAGGGAAGCGCATTATCAATTGAGCTACCTCTAACATCATATTAGACTCAATTTGTGTAATAGTAGGTGGTTAACTAGCAGGCACTCCATCACCACCCATCACACCTACACTAGGACATATAAGAGCTATGGATGTTGTCTATAGTGCTTGAGAGAGTGTGAAAGACTTAGGAAGTTTGACCTCTCTACTAGCTTCTTTTCTCTATAGATCCAACTCCATTGATGCTCCTTTAGGCTCCAAAGCCCATATTGCACTCATAGTCATTGCAGTAGATGCATCTACTTATGCTGCTCCATACATAAAGTCCAAGATGTCTCTATCACCAACATAAGAAGTGGAAGCCTCATCACCTAAATTTGATCTCTTTTGTGCTATGGCAATGCTAGCCAATCTCTTCTCCAACTGCACAATCTAAGTAGCTATGGATGTATTAGAAGAAAGGGTAGGTAAATGCATATGTGCCAAGTGTATGTCCTCTACCACCTCATCCTCCATGACTTGGAGCTCCTCTACTACCTGCCTTAGCAGCCCTACCACTCTATAACTTTGGGTGAGGTCAAAGCATCGATCACTAGTGTAACCAAATTTGTGGCAATGGTCACATTGTCACTATATTGGTTGTGATGCACCAAAGATACCTTGTCCACTACCCTGATCTCTTTTTAGTGTTGAGGTCCACCACAAGTCCAACAAGTAAAACCACCACTCATTGGTTGCTATTGACTTGAAAATGAAGGTAAAGGTCTAGTTGCACTAGGCTCTCCACTCATCCATAAGATCTGGGCTGTCCACTTTGCCCTTGAAAGCCAACATGGTGTGGTGCACCTTAGAAGGAGTAATGGTTGTGGATGAGGTCTTCCTACAAAATCTTGATATCCCCAATCTCTCCTCCACCATGTTGAGCTAAATTCACTTAGCTAAACTAAAGACCACCACCAAAGTAGATGTAATACCAAGAGCTAGCCATATGATCTAGATGTGAAATTTGGTTTGGTAACATCTAGAATGACATTATACATGATGATCAAAATAGATTAGATAGAAGTATCACCAAAAGAGTACCTCTACTAATAGAGCGGAAACCAAAATAGACTTGAGAACCTTAGAACCAATAGCTAGACATATGATTTAAAGGTGAGAATTGGTTTGGTAATATCTGGAAGGATGTTACAAATGATGGACTAAACAGATCAGAAAGAAGTATCACCAAAAGAGGACTTCTACTAATAGAGTAGGAACCGAAATATGCTTGAAATCTTTGAAGGCAATTTTGAGGGCCTAAACGGATGAATTAGGCCTCAAAAATGTGCAGATTCCCTCCCAACTAAACAAAGGTGGGCCTTCCCTCCCCCCAGTTTGTCTCATTGAGAGCTTTCTAATGGTATCTTACGTGATTCTAAGACTCTTATAGGAAGATTCCATAAAAGATTCCCTCTGATCAAAGCTTGTTTGACCAATCAGATAGGACCTAGACCAACATGTCACCCATCCAAGTAAGTAATCCAAGGGTTAAGCTTGCTGACATGTCACCTATCTGTGTGTCTAATCCTATGGTGGAGCTTCCTTGGAGGAGATCCTCTTTGTCTATGTAATAAAGAGAAGGTGCTCCTTTGGGGTACCAAATGTTGAGGGTGTAATTTGTGTTTCTCTCTCTTCTCTTGTCCATAGAGTATTACAATGGTATCAAAGCGAGTGTCTTAGTCCAAGAGAGTGGATCATCCCTCTTGGAAGAGCATGAACTACTGAAACTAAGTAATTTGAGGTGGAGAACATAGAGTAATTGCTGGACATAAGAAGGACTTTAGAGAGCAAACGAGATGGATGCATCGAGAGGACAACTTCTTGCACCTAGCTTTCCATTCCCAAATCCATTCCACATCAAGGTTATGTACATCCAGTGTGAGAAAATGAGGGTATTGCTATTTTATCACTTTGGCGCATAATTCATGGACAGGGTGATGAACTCACCAAACCCAGTGATTCTACCTATGGTGATATATGACAAAGAGTGGGATTTGACAACTACATTCTACTATGATGATATGGATGTGAATGTCCTCAATCCTCTCCCTTTCAACACTCAAGTAGAAATCCATTATGTAGTAAGACTGAAAGTGATGTTAAGAGATTTTGTGGTTAGAAATTTTGGCAAGGAGTATTATCAACAAGTGATAGCTTCTGAGGTCCCAATGGTAGTTCAGATATTTTGTATGCCTTCCAGAGTGATCATATTGACTCTGTATTGAAGTAGACATTAGCAATTGAGTGTTGCATGAACCATGGATCCACAATTGCAAGAGCTGGTGCAAGGAATGTTGAATGAATTTTGAGAGATTAAGATGACCATGGAGACATTACAAAGTCAAGTGCAGATCCTCAAGAACGATCAAGCCATGCAAGATGAAGAGTCGTCTCAAAACCCAATACCTGCGACTAAAGTACTTGGAGAGGCACCTGTGCCTACAAACCCTATCAACAATGAAGCCACATTGCTACTCTGGATGAAGAAGACCTGCAATATTGAGCCTTACAAGGGGCAACATATGATGGGAGTAGTTGAAAATTGGATCTTGAGAATGATCAATATTTTTGATTGTTCTCAACAGAGATCATGGAGCATGTTGCAAGCGTGTTTGCATGTGGGTACTTGAACAATAAAGCCCTCACATGGTATGATGCTTGGGAACAATCCATGTTGGCAGAGAGAAGGGAGGTCATGTGGACATCAATGCAAGAAGGATTGTTGAAGAATTTCCAATCGGTGGATTCTGTGCAAATGGCTCGAACCCAACTATGGGGATTGAGACAAAAGAATAGCATACAAGAGTATGTGGAGGCATTTCAACATCTACAGGTTGCAATAACCAACATGAGTCCAACAAGGGCTCTCGACAATTTCAAACAAGGGTTAAAGGAGCGGATTCGCCAAGAAGTCATGGTGCAAAATCTTTGCACGGTATTTGAAGCCATTGCTTGTGCACAAAGAATAGCATGAGCATTAGGTGGAGGTGAAGGAGTAGTTCTACCTCAATATTATTGGGCAGAAATGCCACACATAGGTGGACCTGTACCGATGGAATTGGGCAACCTTTGATTTTGAGATCGAGGAGCACAACCGCTTCAAGGAGAGCGTGGACGGGTAGAAGAACAAAGATATGGAGTCCCACGAGGAGAAGGAACTCAAGGAGAACAACACCATTGTTATAATTGTGGCTATATTGGGCATATTTCTACCAATTGTAGCACTCATTTCCCTAGAGGCCCTCGGCCTTCATATAGGTGATCTTTGAACAACATGGAAAGGCGTATTGAAGAAGAGGAGGTGGAAAACACTTTGGAAGTGAAGTACATTGAACAATGAAGTACTCTAAACCCTAAACTTTAGAAAACAAAGATCGCTAGTAAATGTACCTTGTGGCCTTGCTGGCTCAATAAGGAAGAAGAGAAGCAAGGGAAGGAAGAAGACTAATGTGCAAAGATCCCAAAAGGCAATTGATTGTTGTGAATGGAGTCCTAGAAGGCAATCAAGTGAGAGTATTAATCAACCCGGGAGAAACATAGAATTTCTTATCTCGCTCTGTTGCAATAAGATTAGGAATGGATCTAGAGAGAGATGGGAGTGAAGAAGTAGAGTTTCCTAATGGGCAAACAGAGAAGATTGAATCATTACCTAAACAAGTCACACTCTCTATAGGAGAATATCAAGAAGCAATTGAGTGGCAAGTGATACAATTAGCTCATTAGATGTAATCTTCTGCATGCCATGGATGGGGCATTACAACCCTATGGTAGATTGGAGGAAGAAAGTAGTGAGAACCCACCAATGGTCAATCATTGGGGTTGAAGAAAAATCACCCAGGCAAGATCTACTCCTATATGTCATAGGGACAGCAATTGTCTGTAAGACCGATAGATGTTTCATGGGTCTAATAAGAGAAGTCTAGAGTGCACAACTGAATGGACAAATTCCTGAGAAATTGAAGGCTGTGGTGGATGAATTTCAAGATATATTTCCTGATGATCTACCCTCAGGATTACCACCAAAAAGGAGAGTAGATCATAAAATTGAGACACTTCTAAGGAAGACACCTCCTTGTAAGGCCCCATATTGCCTATCACCTCATGAGTTGAAGGAGTGTAAGACTCAAATTGAGGAGATGCTGTAGAAGGGGTTCATCCAACCTAGCGTATCACCATATGGGGCTCTTGTTTTGTTTGTGAAGAAGAAGGATGGTACAATGCGCATGTGCATTGACTATCGAGGTCTCAATCAACAAACAATGAAGGAAAAATACCCCTTACCTCGCATGGATGACTTGTTTGATCAACTCCATGGAGCGAGATACTTCACCAAATTGGACTTACGGAGTGGTTATAATCAAATCCAAATTGCAGAGGAGGATGTGTACAAAACTGCTTTTCGAATCAGGTATGGCCACTTTGAGTATCTTGTGATTCCTTTTGGCCTCACCAATGCACCTGCCACTTTCATAAGTTTAATGAATAACATATTTCATCCATACTTGGATAAGTCTGTTATCGTCTTCTTGGATGATATCTTACTATATAGTAGCATGATAGCAGAACACAAAAAAATCTACAAGAGGTCCTATAGATTTTAAGACAAAATTGACTATATGCCAAAATCTCAAAGTGCAAGTTTGGCAAGTCTGAAGTAGACTACTTGGGGCATAGAGTAAGTGCAGAGGGCATTCAAGTATTGACGGATAAAATAGAGGTCATTCAAATATGGAGTGCCCCAGAAGATTAGACTCAACTCAAGAGCTTCTTGGGGTTGACGGGATTCTATTGTAGATTTGTCAAGGACTTCTCCAAGGTTGCACAGCCTTTAACGACACTACTTGGCAAGGGAAAGAAGTGGATATGGGGAACCGCACAAGAGTTTGCCTTTCAAGAATTGAAAGCCGCCTTGCTACATGCACCAATCTTGAAGTGGTATGACCCAAAATGTCCAATCAAGTTAGCTATAGATGCATCAGGCGTAACAATAAAAGCAGTCCTACAACAAGAGTGGCATGACATATGGCATGACGGATGGCATCCAATTGCATATTTCTCTTGAAATCTATTATCGATAGACCGCAACTACCACACCACAGAATGAGAAGAGTTGGCCATCATTTTGGCAACCAAGCATTGGAAGCACTATCTGGGCGAGAAGTCATTTGTAGTAGAGACAGACCACAAACCTCTAGTCTACCTCAAGACAAAAAAGGATCTATCTCGTCCCTAGATTTGGTAGGCAGAGTGGCAACAATGCTTCAACATGACAATCACCTATGTGGAAGGTAAGAAGCAACTTGCAGATGCATTCACCCGCATGCCAATGGCAAACAACTTGGTGATAGAGGTTAAGATTAATCTTGAATTCTGGCCAGAGATTCTGGCTGCTACAAAAATTGATCCACAAATTGTAGAAGTGCAATCATCCAAAGGCATCACTAGCACCCAAGGACTCACCTTTTGTGATGGCAGATTATGGATCCCAAATGTCCCAGAATTATGTACCACCATTCTAGCGGAATGTCATGATTTGGTCATTGCAGGTCATGTCAAAGTGGACAAGACTTTGGATGCAATCCAACACCATTACTATTGGCCTAGGATGAGCAACAACATGATGGACTACGTGCATAGTTGCATACTTTGTCAACAGAAAAAAGCTTCTAATCAAGCTCCTATAGGGCTCCTTCAACCTCTCCCCACGCCTACCCAACATTGGGAACAAGTGAGTATGGATCTCTGTCTCTGAATTACCCAAGACCACCTCAGGGTATGACTCCATCATGGTCAATGTGGACCGGCTCAGCAAAATGATTCATGTATGCCCTACCACCAAGGATGTGACCGCTCCACAACTAGCTCAATTATACTTAGATGTAGTCTTCTCTCACCATGGCTTGTCTAGAGTACTTATCATTGATAGAGGTACTAAATTCACCAATTTGTTTTGGCAAACACTCTTTGGTTTTTTCAAAACCAAGTTGGTCATGTCCATAGCTTTCCACCCACAAATAGATGGCCAAATAGAGCGGGCTAATCGCACGATTGAAGACATGTTACGCGGCTCACCTTAGAAGAGCAAGAAAGGTGGGACACCCTACTCCCATTGGTGGAATTTTCTTACAACAATTCAGTGAATGCATCCACCCAAGTCACTCCGTTCTTCTTCATGTATGGTGAACATCCTTTCACACCTTCTAGCTTGATGAAGATCCATTCAGTGGCTACCAAGGTCGATGCAGTCAACACATTTGTTTCTAGAATCCAACAAGGTGTGGAGAGCGCCAAGCACAAATTACAGATTGCACAAAATCAACAAAAGTAATATGATGATGCACACCGTAGGCACATGGAGTTCAATGTTGGGGATCAAGTGTGGCTATTGACAACCAACCTCACATTAGTTGGACCTCGTAAGCTCAAACCTCGTGTTATATGGCCTTTCTGATTCTTTGTCATGTCGGCACTGTGGCCTATCACCTTGAACTACCACCACACATGAAGATCCATCCCGTGTTCCATGTTTCCCTACTACGCAGATATGCTCCCCGCTCAGGCCAGGGTCATTCTACCCAAGACATTTGACCTTGTCCAACACTTATTGATGGCATAGAGGAATATTGTAACAATATGGATTTTAGCGATGAAGTCAATCAGGCTCACGAAGTAGCACATAAGACAAATTAGCCTAGAATATTCCGGAAGTATCTAGGAAGCTTCTTGGGAAGCTTCCCAGTTAGCTTAGCTTGCACCTTAAGTAAGTAGCTTCTAGAAGAAAGCTTCTAGAAGCTTCCAACTAGCTTAGCGTGCACGCCAAGTAGGCGACTTCTAGAAGGAAGCTTCTTGAGAAGCTTTCTAGTTAACTTGGCTTGCACTCTAAGAAAGTGGCTTGAGGAAGCTTCTTGAGAAGCTTCTCAAGGGCCTTGTATGCTACCTATAAATACCAAAGCCAAAGCTCATGCTAGGCATTTGGAGTTTTCCCTCATTCAAGTGTCCCAATGTGAGGTTTCATTCTCCTATTTCTCTCCTCGGTTTCGGTCTTTTTACATTGGTATCAGAGTAGGAATGGGATGGATGGAATTTATGGACTACCAAATCCACTTTCGCCAAACCATTAGGACTTTCATGTCCAAATATTACCAAAGCATCATTTCACACAATTCATCACCTTGCGCTTTGGGCAGGATTTTCTACATATGATCACCGTGTCAGAGGAACCCTTGATACTTCTAATTGTAACTTATAGAGAGCGGTGGACGTGTTGTATCTATGTGTTAATCAATTAGATAAATTGAGAATAGTAGAATAAAGAAGTAGCAATGACGGCAATACCGGATGTTATCCTTGCAATGCAACAACAAATCAAGCATCTTACTTGATTGTTGGATGAACGAGACCATCAACGACAAGAACAGATAGACAGAGCGCTAGTTCAAGATGGAGAAGATTGCATTTGATTTCCAAAACCCAAGGTGTTTGAAGGCAAGAATCTTCCAGGCACAGTGGAGAATTTTGTGTTTGACTGCAAATGTTACTTTGAAGCCACCAATCCTCAAGACGAGCGAAAACAAATTCTCTTGGCTTCTAGCCAATTAGATGGCATGGCAAAACTTTGGTGGCAATTCCGAGTAGAAAGAGCTAAACAACAAATTGTTACACTGATTTTGACATGGGCAAAATTCAAGGATGCAATACTTAGTTGATTTCAAACTATAAATGCCACCCGAGCCGCACGAGATAAATTGGCGGAGTTGAGGCAGATTGGCTCAATGAGAAGCTACATCACACAATTTCAGAACATCATCATGCAAATTCCAGATATCCAATAAGGTGAAGTTCTAGATCGATTTGTGCAAGGATTGAAGTCACGAACCAAAGTGGAGGTGACCATGCGAGAACCATAGAACATAGAAGAAGCCATGCAATTGGCTGAGCATTTTGATTCCTTGGTTGCGACAACTTGGTCTCGACTTTGACCTACACCAAGCCTACAAGTACCACGAGTGGAAGAACCAGTACCAATGGAGATTGATGTTATCCAACGAAGACCACTTGGCACAGTAGATAGAGAAAGATAACGAAAAAATAGAAATTGTTTTTATTGTTGCCAGTTGGGGCATTGCATTGCTGAATGTCCACTCAAGAATGGACGACCTCGACAAGTTGCCCAAGTGGAGGTTGTGGAGCAGAATGATCAGGGAAACAAGGAATCCCAGTAGGAGATTTTGAGCCGCCTACTGGGAGCTTGATTAGTTCCAATGGGATTGAAGGCTCGACTTATGCAAGTTTGCTTCACTTGCAAGGTATGATATCTAATCGGGGTTGTAGAATTTTGGTTGATTCTGGAAGTTCAGAGAATTGCATGTCTATGCAAGTAGCAAAGGAATTGAGTATTCCTATCAAGCCAATGATTGGAAGTAGTTTGATGATGGCGGATGGTAGAAAGGGTTCTACATTCCGCACCTTGCATCCTGTTACCTTGAAGATTGGGAAGGAGTATTTGGAGTGTATGAGGTTTGTAGTGGCACCTCTACACTACGATATCATTATGGGTCTACCTTGGCTTGAATGTCATAAGGTTCAATTTGATTGGACCCGACGCCAAATTCAAGTACAACACCAAGGTAGGAATTTCCGATTAGGTTGTCTGGCACCTTTGAGTAAGACACCTAAGAATAGTTAGTCCCAAGATGGGAAGTTTGTCGAGAAGGTAGCCATAGAGCAAATCTGGAAGGGAGATGAGTCCCAAGATGGGAAGTTTGCTAGGAAGGCAACCATGGAGCAAGCTTGGAAGAGAGATGAGTCCCTAGAAGGGAAGTTTGTTAATGAAGCAGCCATAGAGCAAGCTTTGGAGGAAGATAAGTTTGTATTCAAGGTGTGGATAAAGCTGATTGCACAAGAACAATCTGAGGAGGGCCAAGTGCCGCATCAAGCAATGGTTGATCGGATAGTTCAAGAGTTTGCAGATGTGTTTCCGGATGATCTGCCAAAGGGATTACTCTCCGATTGAGGTATGCCCTTCAAGATCGAGTTATTGCCAGGGAGTACTCCAGTGAGTAGACCAATCTATTGGCTCTCACCAAAGGAGTTGGAGGAGTTGCAAACAACACTTATAGAGTTGTTGGAGAAGGATTTCATACGACATAGTACCTCTCCTTGGGAAGCACCAGTACTATTTGTTCCAAAGAAGGATGGAGGACTTTGTTTCTGTATTGATTACCGTGGACTCAATAAGCAAACCGTGAAGAATGCATATCCCTTGCCTCGGATCAATGACTTGCTTCCTCAACTAAGTGGAGCACGCTACTTTTCCAAGCTGGATCTTTGTAGCGGCTATTGGCAAATTTCTATTGAAGGAGAAGACATGCAAAAGACTTCATTTCGCACAAGGTATAGACATTTTGAGTGGAGAGTTCTACCTTTCGAACTCACTAATGCTCCAACAGTCTTCATGGATCAGATGCATCGGGTGTTGGAGGGACTATTGGATCAGTCCGTGGTGGTGTTCTTAGATGATATCTTAATCTATAGTAGGACAGAGGCAGAACACAAGAATCATGTGCGAGAAGTCCTAAGACGACTACAACAGTGGAAATTTTACTACAAGAAGTCAAAGTGTGCTTTTTGGCAGAAGGAGGTTACCTTCTTGGGTCATAAGATCTCATCAAAGGGGATCAAGATAGAAGAAGAGAAGATCAAGGCCATTACTGATTGGCCTACCCCAAAGGATGCTACCGAAGTACAAGCATTCAATGGATTGGCCAGTTTTTACCACTATTATGCTCACGTGGCTGCACCATTGACTGACCTCTTGGGAAAGAACTCGAGCTTCTAGTGGACCACCAAGCATGAAAAAGCATTCTAGAAGTTAAAGCATATGGTGTCTTCAAGACCTATTCTTCAACCATATGATCCTCAACTACCTTGGGTGGTTGATTTTGATGCTTCTAACTTTGCAATTGGAGCTGTGTTGCAACAAGAATTTCTAGATAGACTACATCTTATTGCCTTTGTGTCTCGCCAACTAAATACAGCTGAAAGAAATTACTCTGCTCAAGATTGGGAACAACTTGCTATGGTATATGCCACCAAGGTATGGAGGCATTATCTCTTGGAGAAACAAGTGATCATGCAAACTGATCACAAGCCATTGTTGCAGACCTTACACTTGGAGCACATGAAGAGTTGGCATCATCAATGGGAAGAGCAACTCCAATTGTTCGACATCAAACTTGAGTACAAACCAGGTCGGTTCCATGTCATCCCTGATGCTCTATCACGACAACCTGATTTGAAGGATCTTCCTCTCATCACGACGGCAATTACAACGGTGTCCATTGACCCTAAGGTCCATAATGAGTTTCAATCAGCTCTACAACAAGATCCCTTCTTCCAATGGTACACGGTCATCTTACAGCACACGACAAGGAGTACAACACCTTCTCCTTCAAGGAAGGCCTTCTATTCCATGCGGACCGGATCTATGTTCCAGCCAAAGGTGATCTTCAACTTGTGCGCCTTCAAGAAGCCCATGATTTACCCATTGCTTGTCACATGGGTGTGGACAAGACCTTGGGTACCCTCCGACGTCAATGGTGGTGGCCCAACATGACACGGGATGTTCAAGAATTTGTCCGATTGTGTGAGAGTTGCCAATGTAACAAGGCAAGCAACCAAAAGCCGAGTGGACTCCTTCAACCGCTTGCCGTTCCATCAGCTTGTTGGGAGCATGTGAGCTTGGATCTCATCACATCCTTGCCAAAGACAAAACAAGGACACACTGCCATCATGGTGTTTGTGGATAAGCTTAGTAAGCAAATCCACTTGGCACCAACCTGTGATACCGTGGATGCTCCAACCTTAGCGCAAATCTACTTTGACAATGTCTTCAAGCATCATGGAATGCCACGCAAACTCATCTCCGACCGTGATCCTCACTTTACCGGGAAGTTTTGGCAAGCACTCTTTCAGATACTCGGCACCAAGCTTGCTTTGTCCACGACCTATCATCCTCAAATTGATGGACAAACCAAACATGCAAATCATACATTGGAGGATATGTTGCGTGCCTTTGTCAATGTCCACCATACCAATTGGGATGAATATCTTGCCGTTGCCGAATTTGCCTACAACAATTCCAAACAGGCAAGCACTGGATTCTCTCCTTTCTTTCTCAATTTTGGCCAAGATCCGCTTGTTCTAGATTCTCTTCTTGCTCCCCCTCCATCTCAGGTTCCTCATACTTCCACATTCTTGACCACTATATCCCAATCTCTCCAACAAGCCAAGTCTCACCTCCTTGTTGCTTAGAATCGCCAAAAACAATATGCGGACCACCATTGTTGAGATCTCACCTTTGAAGTCGGTGATAAAGTCATGCTATCCTCTAGTAACCTCCCTCTCCCACTTGATACCCAAGTTTGTAAACTTGCCCCTAATTGGATAGGACCCTTTGATATCACCCAAATTTGTCTCTCTTGTTGCTTATCATCTTGCCTTGCCTTATCACATGCGTATCCATCCTGTCTTTCATGTTTCCAAGTTGAAACCCTTTGTTCATAACCCCTCTTCCTTTTCCTCTCGAGTCCAACCTCCCCCTCTTCCTATCCCTATCAATGATCATGAGGAGTACAAAGTTGATTGTATCCTTGCGCGTCGTCACATTCAACGAGGCCGTCGCCAACATACGGAGTACAAGGTCCTTTGGAAAGGATATCCCCTTCATGATGCCACCTGGGAACCTCTTTCTCACCTCCACAATGCATAGACGGCCATCCAGGAATTCAAAGCTTCACTAGCAACGAGGACGTCACCAACTAGCAGCGGGGGAATATGTAACAATATGGAGTTTAGCGATGAAGTCAGTCAGGCTCACGAAGTAGCACATAAGACAAATTAGCCTAGAATATTCCGGAAGTATCTAGGAAGCTTCTTGGGAAGCTTCCCGGTTAGCTTAGCTTGCACCTTAAGTAAGTAGCTTCTAGAAGGAAGCTTCTAGAAGCTTCTAACTAGCTTAGCTTGCACGCCAAGTAGGCGGCTTCTAGAAGGAAGCTTCTTGAGAAGCTTCCTAGTTATCTTGGCTTGCACTCTAAGAAAGCGGCTTGAGGAAGCTTCTTGAGAAGCTTCTCAAGGGCCTTGTATGCTACCTATAAATACCAAAGCCAAAGCTCATGCTAGGCATTTGGAGTTTTCACTCATTCAAGTGTCCCAATGTGAGGTTCCATTCTCCTATTTCTCTCCTCGGTTTCGATCTTTTTACAAATATGAAGTGGAGCGTATTCTCCAAAAATGCATGAGTAGTACTTGCCATCCACGGGTGGACTATCTAGTATAGTGGAAAGATTACCCCCTCTATGAAGCAACCTGGGAGCCAACTGCCAATTTGACACATGCACTGGTGTTGGTGCAAGCATTTGAGCAACAATTGCACAACGAGGATGTTGCGTCTTAAAAGGAGGGAAGTTTGTAATACCAAGAGCTAGCCATATAATCAAGATGTGAAATTTGGTTTGGTAACATCTAGAATGATGTTATACATGATGGTGAAAATAGATCAGATAGAAGTATCACCAAAAGAGTACTTCTACTAATAGAGCAGAAACCAAAATAGACTTGAGAACCTTAGAACCAATAGCTAGACATATGATTTAAAGGTGAGAATTGGTTTGGTAACATCTGGAAGGATGTTACACATGATGGACTAAATAGATCAGAAAGAGGTATCACCAAAAGGGGACTTCTACTAAAAGAGTAGGAACCAAAATATGCTTGAAATCTTTGAAGGCAATTTCAAGGGCCTAAACGGATGAATTAGGCCTTGAAAATATGCAAATACCCTCCCAACAAAACACAAGTGGGCCTTCTCTCCCCCGCGGTTTGTCTCGTCAAGAGCTTTCCAACAATACCTTACGTGATTCTGAGACTTACAAGAAGATTCTCTAAAAGATTCCCTCTGGTCAAAGCTTGTTTGACCAACCAGATAGGACCTAGACCAACATGTCACCCATCCAAGTAAGTAATCCAAGGGTGGAGCTTGTTGATATGTCACCTATCTGTGTGCCTAATCCTATGGTGGAGCTTCCTTGGAGAAGATCCTCTTTGTCTATGTAATAAAGAGGAGGTGCTCCTTTGGGGCACTAAATGTTGAGGGTGTAATTTGTGTTTCTCTCTCTTCTTTGTCCTTGGATTATTACAGTAGGTGAGGTAGCCTATAATAATGTAGCATCACGTACTCTATGTTGCAACTCCTTATCTAGGATTCTATAAAAAAAATTGGATTGTTTGGGTCTCAATAACTCCTTGATTGAAATTGATCACATATATCATGCAAGTATATGCGTCACATAGGCTTTCTCCAACCTTCCATTGGAACTCCTACAAGCTCCTCAGCTTGGTAGTCCTCACTCCCTTGTAGTTTTGCCTTAATCATTGGAATAACTCTACCATGGGATTAAACCTTAGTATTGCACCACCTCATGTAGTGGTACCCTCACTCATAGTAGAACCATCTCCAACTAGTGCACCTTCACAAGATGCACCAATGGTACTAAAGCTAGAACTTATGAGTACTAATACCCCCTAGCAACCAAGCCTGAAGTGATGGAGATGTAGTTTAGAGACCAATATTGTCTCCATAGCTTGATCTCTTCCAAGTAAGCTTTCTTGAATTCATGATAATCATCCATTGTTGGACCTTCTAAATATTGAAACAACCCTTTCTATGCCTTGAAGGGTGTGAACAAAGTTGGGTTCCATGTTTATTACATATCACACCGACTATCAAACTCCAAGATAAAATCATCCAACTCAATAGTACCCATTGCTTGGGGCTTTTGGAGGCCCCCTAAATCTTGTCCATGTCTCATAACAAAGGTGTGGATACACCATTGCACTCTTAATTGAATCAACCCCTACATCAAACTTGAAATTATAGTCAATCGCCTCCCTCAATGGAACCTGAGATACAAGCTTATATTGAGTGTCACTTCTTGTAAACCCATAGTATATTGTAATGATATCTCCTCTAGAATCATGATAATGCAAATAAAATCACAACCATAACCATCACAAGTACCTCACCAAGGATCACCACCAAGTGCCACCACCAGCTGAGCACCACTCACTAATGTAGCTCTAATTGCAACAACTACACTATGAGAAAGAGTGACTTATAATTTGCCATCACAACATGCACTCTCACAGTCAGCAAGTCATCACCTCCTACCTCATTAGAAAGAAAGATAGGTAGTTTAATTGGTCATCATTCAAGTTTCACCACCAAGAGCACCCCAAAGCACCAATGCTCTAAAGTCAAGGCACCTCATACAAACATAGTGCACAAACAAGAAGTAGAGAATAAAGAGGATCTAATCACAAGAAGTCTAAACAAAACTCTCCATCTCATAAGTCAACATTGGACTAATTTTGCACCATTTGGCATTTGATATAATAAGGTGCCTACTTACTCCTAAGCTACCAAGATCATTTTGATGTTATTTCATCTCATTATTTTCTTTAAATTGATTATGAAAATAATGATTGCTAATTATTTTATAAATAATCATAATCTATTATTTTTATATTAAAAACTTATTTCTAAACCAATTCACATCCCTTTAACTAATCATATCATATAATGTGCCATATATTTTATTTCCATATTCTTTTGATCTTGAGGAAAGAAAGGAACTTCCTTATAATTATGGTACCCACAAATTTGGAAATTTTGATTTTCTTTTGCTGTAACCTTCTTGTATAGTTAATATTGTAGATTTCCATGTATTTGAGAAGAGTTCCTTTTTTGTTTTTTTGAAGAGTATCTTGGTAAGTTATTTGTGTCAGTGTTTGTATTCAGGCAAGAAGTGAGAAGCCCAAAGAGCAAGGTGTATGAAGTTTGAAGAGTGGTCAATTAGCAAAAGACAAGAAGAGCATCTACTGAGAAGATTGGGCTGAGACTATATTTGCTTGAAATTCTACTGTTATCCGCAAAAAGAACTACAGTTGAGTGTCATTGGCACCTAACAAAGGTTTCTCATGTGAGTACATTGATTGGTCAGAAACTAAGGATGTGGCAAAGAAAATGGCTATAAATTCTTTAGTTCCCTTGATCAAATGTAAATTGAGAGTTGATTAATCTTGTCTAGAGTAATTTAGTAGAAGAAAATTTAGTAGAAGACTTCTTATTTGTAGTTTTGTTCTTCAAATTTGTAACAAGTGAGTAACCTTTGCCTCTAAAGTCCTTGTTTACCTCAAGCAAATGCACATTGAGATCTGATTAATCTTATCAAGAGCAATTTAGTAGAATAACTTACAAAGGAAGGTTAAGTGAGTGTAGTTTTGTTCTTTGTGTGGGTAACAAATGAGTGAAGATCAACATGATGATCAATAAGGAGTGCAGTTCAAGAGAGCAAGGTCTTTGACTCTTTGTAATCCTACAATTGATATGTGAGATAGTGAAACTAAGAAGGATGTGTTGCAAAATTTAAACCTAACTTTTATTTTTTGGAATTAGAACTTTAGATTCTAAATAGAAATATAGAAGATTAGGAGTAAGAACCACCAAAGTATACACAAGCTATGTAGAAACCCAAATGAAGGAATTGAGAAATATTGATAAATGGTCTTGGAAAGTGATATAGATGATTCAGTTGGCTTAATGTTTCATATGAAGTTTGGTGATGTGGACAAGCCATGAACTACAAAGTAATTAATTTCTTCATTGATGAGCAATCAATGATTAATAGTTGGAAGGTGTGGAACTACAAAGACCTAGCACAAAGACTATTGTTGCTACAATCATAAAGTTATTTAAGTCACACAAAACTACATACCTATTGATCAATCAAGTGTTCTTCTTTGAGATTGTATCCAAAGGAGTGATAGTTAATTGGAGTAGAGTGTTTGAAAATTACCCCTAGATTAGTTAGGACGTCATTGTACTCTTCTATTTGCCATTCATTCTATATAGGTCTTAATCTTTTGACAGTCTTGAAGTGCAAAAGGTATCCTAATAAAAAAATTTATCATAGAGCTCCTTTGCTTCTCAACTCAAAAGCAAAGCTGTAATGAGAGCTATTTTAAGGCGGACAAGAAATTTGCAAGAATATGACAATATATCAAATTAATGAAGGAGAAGATAAAGGGAAGTAAACTATAATCTTTGATGAGAGCAACATTGATGAGGACTTGGAAGTGACAAAAACAAACTAAAGAAGTAGAAGTTGTTGATGTCTAATCCAAAGAAGGCAAAGAAGAATTAACTTTAATAGAGTCCAAGATGGAGTAAGTTGACAAGCAGGAAGCTATTAGGGATGAAGTAGAGTTGGCACAATGGGAAAAAGAAGTGGAAGCATATCACTTGATTGAAAATGTTTTCTTGGAGAAGAAAAGAATAAGTAGAGGTAGCCAAGCAAGTAGATCTTTGTTGCCAAAGACAACAAAATGCAACAAAGGCAAAGAGGTGAGATGTAAAGGAAGAGGAGTGAAAAGGATTAGTGATGGTGTGGCATCTGTGAAGGAGATGTTGTTCCTATTGTTGAGTTTCTTGGAGCAAACTTTTCCTTATGTATCTTGAACTTTGGCTGGATCTTCAAATTAAAACTACACTTATGAAGAAGCTGCAAAAAAAAGTGCATGCCAAAGGCAAAGCTGGAGTCTATAAAGAGAGAAATTGAAAAGTACAAGGAATTATATAGAACAAGCTACTACAAGAAATCAATAAAATGAAGGAGAATTGATTGAATGTATCCATGATTTGCTCTTAAACAAAGCAACTTTGAAATCTAAAATACAAGTTGGAGATCCTTGGTATGACAAGTACACTTAAGTTGAAGAAAGAAGAGTAGAAAAATAAAGATCAAGAGTATGAAATTGAAAACTTGAGGATAGAGTGCTAGCATGAAGTAAAGAAATACAACACTTTAGATGCAATTTCTATGGAGTATCAACAAGATATTGATCTTTTTTAGAGGTATTTTAACTATAGTTAAAAGAAGGAAAGGGAAAATGATATGAAGATTGAAGTTGAAGACAACCTAGGAGTTATGGAACATGTGTTGAGGACAAGTGAAGAAGGAAGAAGAGAAAGGTCCCAAGTTAATGAAGAGAGAGAATAATTTAAAGGAACTTTATGATCAATAGATGAACATTGTGGTAGACACAATTGACTATTTCATGAGTCAATAAAAAATGCACAAGCTAAAATTACCAAAAAAATGCCTCATTTAGAAGATTGTGATGGTAGAAACAATTGACTATTTCATGAGTCAATCAAAAGTATACAAGGTAAAAAAAAAACCATCCCTCAGTTAAAAGATTGTGATGTGTAATGAGATCAATCAATTAGTGGTAAGTCTTAGAGAGCACTAAGTAAGAAGAGTTGTTGAAGCTAGAGATAGTAGGTATGAGGAAGAAAATAAAGTACTTAATTATTATAATAAATTGTAAGGAGTTTCATAACATGTATGAAGGAGAGAATACAGTATTTGGTTATTAAAATAAAATAGAAAGGAGTTTCATAGCTTGCATTTTTGAGCAAACTATAGATGGAATTAGCATCTTTGGACTTATACCTTAATTTAAATATATGCATGAGTCTATTCTATACGATAGTGAATTTCTTTGTGTAGTGCACCTTCTTGAATTATATCATGACAATATGTAACAATATGGAGTTTAACGACCAAGTTAGTAGGGCTAATGAAGTAACAAATAAGACAAATTAGCCCAAAATATTCTAGAAGTATCTAGAAAACTTCTTGGGAAGCTTCATTACTAGCTTACCTTACACTCCAAGTAGGTAGCTTCTAGAAGCTTCCAACTAACTTAGCTTGCACGCCAAGTAAACAGTTCCTAGAAGGAAGCTTCTTGAGAAGCTTCCCAAATAACTTGGCTTGCACGCCAAGAAAGCGGCTCAAGGAAGCCTTGTATGAAGCTTCTCAAGAACCTTGTATGATCCCTATAAATACAAGAGCCAAAGCTCATGCTAGGCATTTGGAGTTTTCCCACATTCAAGTGTCCCAATATGAGTTTCCATTCTCTTATTTCCCTCCTCGGTCTTGGTCTTTTACATTGGTATCAGAGCAAGAATGGGATGGATGGAATTTATGGACCACCAAATCCACTTCTACTAAACCATTGGGATTTTTTTGTCCAAGTACTACCCAAGCATAGTTTCACATAATTCATCACCTCATGCTCTGGACAAGATTTTTTGCATATGATCACCATATTTGAGGAACCCTTGGTGCTTCCGATTGTAACTTATGGAGAACAGTGGACATGTTGCTTCTATGTGTTAATAAATTAGATAGATTGGAGTGGTGTGATAGACTAGCAGCCATGGCGGAAATGCCCAAGGTTATCATTACTATGCAGCAACAAATGAGCACCTTACTTGATTGTTGGATGAACAAGAGCTTTGATGATAGGAGCACGTAGAGAGAGTACCAATTTGAGAAGGAGAAGATCAAATCCAATTCCCTAAACCCAAGGTATTTGAAGGCATGAATCTCTTGGTTGCAATGGAGAATTTTATGTTTGATTGTGAATGTTATTGTGAAGCTACCAATTTGCAAGATGAGAGAAAACAAATTCTCTTGGCTTCTAGCCAATTGGATGGAGTAGCAAAGCTATGGTGGAGATTCCGAGTGGAGCAAGCTGAACAACAAATTGTTACAACAATCTTGATATAGGTAGAATTCAAGAGTGCAATAATTAGTCAATTCCAAACTATAAATGCCACACGAGCTACACTGGATAGGTTGGCAGAGTTGAAACAGACTGGCTCTATAAGAACTTATATCACGCAATTCCAAAACACCATCATGCAAATTCCAAATATATTGGAAGGTGAAGCTCTAGATTGATTTTTGAGGGGCTTGAAGTCAAGAACCAAATTGGAGGTAACCATGCAAGAGCCACAACACTTGGAGGAAGCCATGCGGTTGGCCAAACATTATGATTCCTTGGTTGCAACAACTTGGTCTTGACATCAACTTCCATTAAACCTATTGATACAATACACACAAGTGGAAGAGCCGGCACCAATGGAGATTGATGCCATTCAACAAAGACCACTTGGCACTGCAGATAGAGAGAAACTTCAACAAAATGAGGGTTACTTTTATTATTGCCAATTGGGACATTGCATTGCTAAATGTCCACTCAAGAATGTGCAACCTTCACAAGTTGCCCAGATGGAGTTTGTGGAGCAAAATGATCAAGAAAATGAGGAATCCCAATAGGAGATTTTGAGTCACCTACTAGGAGCTTGATTAGTTCCAATATGATTAAAGGTTCAACCTATGCAAGTTTGCTTCACTTGCAAGGTAAGATATCTAATTGGAGTTGTAGGATTTTGGTTGATTCTAGAATTTTGGAGAATTACATGTTTGTGCAAGTAGCACAAGAATTGGGTATTCCTATCAAGCCAATAATTGGAAGTAGATTGATGATGGTGGATGGTAGAAAAGGTTATGCATTACGTTCTTCACATCCTATTACTTTCAAGATTGAGAAGGAGTATTTGGAGTGTATGAGGTTTTTAGTATCACCTTTATACTATAATATCATTCTAGGACTACCTTGGCTTGAACATCATAAGGTTCAATTTATTTGGACCCAACAAAAAATTCAAGTACAACACCAAGGAATCTTTGATTAGATTGTCTGGTAATTTTGAGTAAGATACCTAAGAATATTTAGCCCCAAGATGGGAAGTTTGTTGAGAAGGTAACCATAGAGCAAGCTTTGAAGGGAGATGAGTCCCAAGATGGGAAGTTTGTTAGTGAAGTAGCCATATAGCAAGCTTTGGAGGAAGATAAGTCTGTATTTGCGGTGTAGATCAAGCCGATTGCACAAGGACAATTTGAGGAGGGCCAAGAGCCTCATCAAGCAATGGTTGATCAGATAGTTTAGGAGTTTGCGGACATATTTCTGGATAATCTGCCAAAGAGTTTACCCTCCGAATTGTAGTATGCCTTTCAAGATTGAGTTATTACCAAGGAGTATTCTAGTGAGTAGACCAATCTATTGACTCTCACCAAAGGAGTTGGAGGAGTTGCGAATAACACTTACGGAGTTGTTGGAGAAGGACTTCATACAACATAGTACCTCTCCTTGGGAGACACTAGACTATTTGTTCCAAAGAAAGATGGACTTTGTTTTTGTGTTGATTATTGTGGGCTCAATAAGCAAATAGTGAAGGATGCATATCTCTTACCTCAGATTGATGACTTGCTTGATCAACTAAGTAGAGCACAATACTTTTGGAAGTTGGATCTTTGTAGTGGCTACTGGAAAATCCCCATTGATAGGGAGGATGTGCAAAAGATTACCTTTTGCACAAAGTATGGGCATTTTGGGTAGAGAGTTCTACCTTTCGGGCTCATTAATGCTCCAACAATCTTCATGGATCAGATGCATTTAGTGTTGGATAGACTATTGGATCTATACATGGTGGTGTTCTTGGATGATATCTTAATCTATAACAAGATAGAAGCAAAACACATGAATCATGTGCGAGAAGTCCTAAGATGACTACAACAATGGAAATTTTATTGCAAGAAGTCAAAGTGTACCTTTTGGCATAAGGAAGTCACCTTCTTGGGTCATAAGGTCTCATTGGAAGGGATCAAGATGGAAGAGGAGAAAATCAAGGCCATTACTGATTGGCCTACTCTAAAGGATGCTACAAAAGTATGGGCATTTAATGGATTGGCCAATTTTTTCCAATGGTTCATCCATTATTATGCTCATGTGGATGCACCATTGATTGACCTCTTAGAGGAGAACTTGAGCTTCTAGTGGACCACCAAGCATGAAGAAGCATTCCAAAAGCTAAAACATATGGTGTCTTCAAGACCCATCTTTCAACCATATGATCTTCAACTACCTTGTGTGGTTGATTTTGATGCCTCTAACTTTGCAATTGGAGCAATGTTGCAACATGAATTCCCAAATGGACTAGATCCCCTTGCCTTTGTGTCTTGCCAACTAAATAAAGTTGAAAGAAATTACTCTATTCTAGATCAAGAACAACTTGCAATGGTATATGACACCAAGGTATGGAGGCATTATCTCTTGGGAAAACAAGTGATCATGCAAACTAATCATAAACCATTGTTGTAGACCTTACACTTTGAACACATAACGAGTCAACATCATCAATGGGAGGAGAAAATCCTATTTTTTGACATCAAACTTGAGTAGAAACTAGGTTGGTTCCATGTCATTCTTGATGATCTCTCACGACAACCTAATTTGAAGTCTCTTCCTTTCATCATGATGGCAATTACAACGGTGGCAATTGACTCCAAGGTCCACAATGAGTTTTGGTCAGCTCTACAAAAAGATCCCTTCTTCCTAATGGTACATGGTCATCCTATAGCATGTGACAAGGAATACGACACCTTTTTCACCAAGGAAAACCTTCTATTTCATGAGGACCAGATCTATGCTCCAGCCAAAGGTGATCTCCGACTTATGCATCTTCAAGAAGCCCATGATTTACTAATAGCTGGTCATATGGGTGTAGACAAGATCTTGGGTACCCTCTAACACCAATGGTGGTGGACTAACATGACATAAGATATTCAAGAGTTTGTCTAATTGTGTGAAAGCTGCCAATGCAACAAGGCCAACAACCAGAAGCCGAGTGGACTCCTTCAACCACTTCCCATTCCATCTGCTTGATAGAAACATATGAGCTTGGATCTCATCACATCCCTGCCCAAGACAAAGCAAGGACACATAACAATTTTGGTGTTTGTAGATAAGCTTAATAAGCAAATCCACTTGGCACCAACCTTTGATACTACGGATGCTCCAACGTTAGCGCAAATCTACTTCGACAATGTCTTCAAGCATCATAGGATGCCACATGTACTCATCTTTGACCGTGATCCTTGATTCACTAAGAATTTTTAGCAAGCATTCTTCTTGATACTTGGTACCAAGCTTGCTTTGTCCACGGCCTATCATTCTCAAAATGATAAAGAAACCAAATGTGTAAATTGTACCTTGGAAGATATACTATGTGCCTTTGTCAATGTCTACTATACCAATTGGAATGAATATCTTGTAGTTGCAGAATTTGCCTACAACAATTTTGAATAGGCAAGCAATAGATTTTCTCCTTTCTTTCTCAACTTTGGCCAAGATCCGCTTGTTCTAGATTCTTGTCTTGCTCCTTCCCCATCTTAGGTCCCTGATACTTCAACCTTCTTGACCACCATCTCCCAATCTCTCCAGCAAGCCAAAGCTCACCTCCTTGTTGCCCAGAATCGTCAGAAACAATATGTGGACCACCATAGTTGTGATCTCACCTTTGAAGTCAGTGATAAAGTCATGCTATCCTCTAGTAACCTACCCCTCCTACTCAATACCCAAGTTTGTAAACTTTCCTCCAATTGGCTAGGACCCTTTGATGTCACCCAAATTGTCTCTCTTGTTGCTTTTTGACTTGCCTTGCCTTGTCATATACGCATCCATCCTATCTTTCATATTTCCAAGTTGAAACCCTTTGTTCCTAACTCCTCTTCTTTTTCCTCTTGAGTCCAACCTCTCCCTCCTCCTCTCTCTATCAATGATCATGAGGAGTACAAAGTTGATCGTATCCTTGCGCGTCACCACATTCAACAAGGCCATCAACAACATATGGAGTACAAGGTCCTTTGGAAAGGGTATCCCTTTCATGATACCACATAGGAACCTCTTTCTCATCTTCAGAATACACAACTGGCCATCCAAGAATTTGAAACTTCACTAGCGACAAAGACGTCACCAACTAGCGGTGGGGGAATATGTAACAATATGGAGTTTAGCGATAAAGTTAATAGGGCTAATGAAGTGACAAATAAGACAAATTAACCCAAAATATTCTAGAAGTATCTAGAAAGTTTCTTGGGAAGCTTCACGACTAGGTTAGCTTGCATTCTAAGTAGGAAGCTTTTAGTTGGAAGCTTTTAGTTGGAAGCTTCTAGAAGCTTCCAACTAACTTAGCTTGTATGCCAAGTAAACAACTCCTAGAAGGAAGCTTCTTTCCCAATTAACTTGGCTTGCACTCCAAGAAAGCGGCTCAAGGAAGCCTTGTATGAAGCTTCTCAAGAACCTTGTATGATCCTTATAAACACAAGAGCCAAAGCTCATGCTAGGCATTCAGAGATTTTCCCACATTCAAGTGTTCCAATGTGAGTTTCCATTCTTTTATTTCTCTCCTCGGTCTTTGTCTTTTACACAATATACCTCATAAAATTCTCCTATCCTAAACTTGTTGCTTATCAAAACCTTGCAATTTGTCATAATTGTGTTATTACAACTATATTAATACATAATCTCTTAAGGATGAAATGAATCTTAGTATACTATTCTAAATTCTTTGAGAGTGTTATTTATAATAAATTTATAATCTTATTTCAGAATATTAATAATTTATTATAACTTCCTTTGTGTTAAATACAGTTTCTAAAATAAGTCTGATTAAATCCTACATTGTTTAGGGTTGTTATTCTATAAGATTTATCACTAATATAATTATACTTAAACTATATCCTAATTTTTTAATATAATATATATAATAATAAATTTGTTTATTTCAAAACATAAATTAATAAATAATAAATTTTATGCTTAAATTTAAATCATATTCCACTCTCCATAATTCATTAAGCTATATTCTTGTACAAGTAAATTGTGAAAAAAATGTTAAAAAATGTTAGAATTGATCATAGTTTTATAGTTTACACTACTTAGATTGAACTAAAATATTTTAAATCTAAACCATGATCCTCTTCTTATTTTATAACTAGATCTAGTCTTTTATTATTAGGTTGATACTAATATAAATAATTAGGTGTAACTGGTTATTGGGTTGTACATGCAATTATTGATTGAAGACAGTCAATGACCTTACTTACTAGAGGTAAAAGTCTAGAAATTTTACTAACTTATGCTCAACTACCTAGCTAGGCTCACGATGAAGTTTTAAGAAGGCTAGATGAAGCTTCGTTACCTTCAATTGTTAAGTTCAATTCAAAGCTTTAACACTTCTCAACTTTATTATCTTAAATTGACTCACTAAAGCTAATGATATGATTAAGTATAATTTATAAATTTAAAATTTTGAAATTCAAGAATTGCAAACTAAGGCTTTATTACCCTCACTAAGGCCCACTAAAGCAATAACAACTCTTTGCTTATGATTTATCATGAGCAAGGAAATGTAAAATTATAATTTTAATCATTTTAATTTTAGTAAAGTGGACGTATTATCTTATATTGTAGAATAGCTTCAACCACTGTACTTGAATAGCTTCAACCACTTTGCTTACTATATTAAATCTAAAAATGAGGATTGTTTATTCTACTAATGCTACCTTATCTTTGACTTCTCAAATAGCACATTTAGATTATTTTTATCTATCATATAATCATTAATAAATGAGAGGTTTGGTTATAAAATACAATGACATAATAATAATAATAATAATAATAATAATAATAATAATAATAATAATAATAATAATAATAATAATAATAATAATAATAATAATAATAATAATAATAGGCATGATCTATTTAAATATTTGATGATCTTTCAATTTTGTACCATGCAGAGTTTATTTTGTAATTTGGAAATATTTTCTTAGAGTAAGATTTTTTATTAAGAAATCTCTAGCACAATAAATAATAAATATTTTATTTTTTATATTGATAATTATACTATCTAAAGACTTACTCATCCTTAAAAACCTACTTATTAATTATCATCTATAGATGAAATTATTTCCTAATATAGAAATTGTATAGCTACTATGAGATTTTTGTTAGTGAATGTTAAAATAAATACAAGTTATAATATTGGTTTATTTCTATTAAAAAAATTGAAAATGATCTTATATTGAAATAACTAAACTCTCAAATTAAAATAGAAATAAAGATATTTTTCCATAAAGATATTTTAATATTATTATTGCTTTATGGATAAGAGAATTCCTTATTAATCAAGTAATATAAGAGCTTGTTGAAGAAAAAATTACAAGAATTCTCCTTAAAAAAAGTATAAAATTTATTGGATTTGTACATCTAACTACTAATAGTAATCAATCTCACTAACCATTATTAGTGTATAATACCGCAATTTTTAACCTCTAATAGTTATCAACTTTATCAACTAAGAGTTATATTATAGTTCTTTCCTTTGAATTCATAGCAACTAAGGGTTATATTATAGGTTTTTCTTTTGAATTTGTATGAAATCCTTCTCCAACATTTCCATTGATGTTGTTCAAAGCTTATCCAACTCCTTTCATGAGAGTCAACAGATTGGTCTACTCACTCGGGTTATCCTACTAAGATTCCTTGTTTCCTTGATCATCATGCTCCACAAACTACACACGGGTGATTTGTGTAGGTTGTCCATGCTTGAGTAGACATTTAGCAATGTGATGCCCAATTTGGCAACAATAAAAAAAATCACCATGTTTTCACAATCTTTCCTTATTTGTAAGGCAAAGTGGTTTGTGTTAGATAATATCAATCTCCATTGGTGCCGGTTCTTCCACCCATATATAGTGTGTGGGTAGGTTTTGCAAAGGCCAAGGTCAAGATAAAGTTGTCCAACCAAGAAATCAAAGTGCTCAATCAACTGTATGGCTTCTTCCAAGTGTTTGTCTCCCACATGATCACTTCCAATTTGGTGCATGACTTCAAGCCCCTGAAAAATTGATCTTGAGCTTCACCTTCTATTAGATATGAAATTTTCATTATGGTGTTTTGGAATTGAGTGATGTAGCTTCTTATAAAATCAATCTGTTTCAATTTTACAAACCAATCTCATGTGGCTTATGTAGCATTTATTGCTCAAAATTACCCAATTATTATGCTCCTGAATTTTTCCTATGTCAAGATTGGCACAACAAATTGCTGCAACAAATTGCCGTTCAACTTGCTCTATTCAGAATTGCCACCATAGTTTTACCATTCCATCCAATTAGTTTGAAGTCAAAAGAATTTGTCTTCGTTCATCTTGAAGATTTATAGCTTCAAAATAACATTCATAATCAAACAAAAAATTCTTCACTATGCACGGGTTCTTGCTTTCAAATACCTTGGGATTTGGAATTAGATTTGCTCTTCTCCTCCTTGAAATAATGCTCTTTGTATGTGCTCTTGTTGTTGATGATCTTGCTCTTTTAACAATAAAATAATGAGTTCAATTTGTTGTTGCATAACAATGATAACTTTGGGCATTGATGCCATGGCTACTACTCTATTAAAATACATACAAATTAACAAATCACTATTAAATTAACATGTTGATGCACCATGTTCACCATTCTCCATAAGTTATATTTGGAAGTACCAAGGGTTCATTGGACAAGGTGATACATTCAAAAAAAATTTCCCAAAGCACAAGATGATGAATTGCATGAAATAATACTTGGGTACTACATGGATATAAAAATCCCTATGGTTTGGTGGAAATGGATTTGGTGATCCATAAATTACATTTATCCTATTTCTACCTTGATACCAGTGTAAAAGTCCAAGGAAAGAAATAGTATAATGGAAGATCAAAGTGAAAGATCACATTGGGACTCTTGAATAACTGAAATTTTGAATGCCTAACATGAGGTTGGGCTTTGGTATTTATAGGAAAGCATACGAGGCTCTCAAGAAGCTAACCAAGAAGCTTTTCAAGAAGCTTCCTTCTAGAAGTTGTCTACTTGGCGTGTAAGCTAAGCTAGTTAGGAAGCTTCCCAAGAAGTTTTCTTCTAGAAACCACCTACTTGGTGCACAAGTTAAGTTAGCAAAAAAGCTTCCCATGAAACTTCCTCATAGAAATCATCACTTGGCATGCACATTACCAAATAATTGGAAGGTACCAAGTAGCTTCCTAGATGTTTTTAGAATATTTTAATAGTTTTTGGGCTAATTTGGCCTATTTTCTATTTCATTAATCCGGACTAACTTGTCAATAAACTCCATATTATTACACAATTGTAATAAAACAATGATAAGATAACTACCATTAAAGACACTATCAATTTTCTAGGCTTGGAGAAGCCACCAATGCCCTCAATTCTTGCACACAATTTCCTCTTGACCTCACTTCTTGATATAATCAATCAATCTACAACTCAACTCAAATTTGAAATCAATCACACTCAACTCAATCTTGCTAACAAATAGGCTCTGATTACACTACCAAACCACACCCATTATAGTTAAGAGATTCTTAGTGACACTAATCAGCCTCTATCCACCATAGCTAGGAACTCAAAGGCTTAACATCAAGAAGTGAGCTCTTTGGAGTTGCACTTCAAAGGTATATCCCTTGGAATTGACATAAAACTCCAACCTTAATAGCATTATTGATTGTGAAAATGGTGTGATTGATGGTTTCTCTAATAGTGTCACTAATAGCCCTAACACAAATTTTGGCCACTATTAATTAGTCTCTAAGCAACTATTGATATACCTATGACTACCGAGATTAACATTGTAATGTTTGAGAAAATAGCTTTGGTGCTACAAATGTCATGACACCATTGACATAAGCCTCAAAGCAACCAAAGAATTTATAGGAAGAGGAAGTATAAGCCATCAATTGGGTCCTCCAAAGAAGAAATGAAGGACAAAGATGAAGATAAATTGGAAGAGATGAGCTTACCTTGAAGGAGTGCAAGTTGGACATTGAGTCCAAAGAAGAGAAGGATCAAGAGGAAGTAGAGTTTGCACCACCTCCCAAAGATCTAGTGCTAGAGGAAGATATTTTGGAGGCTAAAGGAATAGATGACTATCACTCATTGGAGAGTGTTTTCTTAGAGGAGTAGAGGATTAGTGATGTTGGGTAAAAGAATGAGCCTTTTTCATAATAATATTTTACATCCAAAGAACCCAAAGCAATAACCCAAAAGGAGGTAAGGGAATTGATCCAATAAATGGCTCATAATTCATCAAAGACATGCTCTTCCTCCTTAGAAACTTATTAAAATTAGTAATACCTATATATAGAGTTGAATTGTTGAAGGTGACGGATTATTTGATATTTGCAAAGAAGATGCATGAAAGCAAGTAAGCATTGAGGATGAAGGTAGATAGTGCAAAGGATGAGTTTGAGAAGTATAAGAAATTGTACAAGGAGAAGTATATAAAAGCTAATGAGCTTTTGTAAGAGAATCAAGAGCTAAAGAGGGAAGTTCACAAAAGTCTATAGGATTGCAATCTCAATTAGAATAGCTGAGATACTTGCAAGATGATTTAGTTGCTCTTTGCTTCTCTAATCATTAGAAGTAGGTGGCTTAGCTTGTATGCTACGTAGGTGGCTTCTAGAAGGAAGTTTCTTAAAAAGCTTCCTAGCTAGCTTGGCTTGCACTCCAAGTAGGTGGCTTCTTGAGAAGCTTCAAGAGCCTTGTATAATTCCTTATAAATACTAAAGCCTAAGCTCATGGTAGGCATTTGGAGTTTCTCTCATTCAAGAGTTCCAATGTGATCTTTCACTTTGATCTTCCATTCTTTTATTTTTCTCCTTGGTCTTGGTCTTTTACATTAGTATCAAACATGAATGCAATGGATGGAATTATGGACCACAAAACCATTTCCACTAAACCATTAGGATTTTTGTGTCTATGTTCTACCCAAACATCATTTAACTTAGTTCATCATCTCACATTTTGATCAAAATTTTCTTAATACAATCACCTTGTTCAATGAACCATTGGTACTTTTGATTGTAACTTATGGAGAATGGTGGATGTGCTGTATTTACATGTTTATTTAGATCAACTATAGGTAGTTTGATAGAGTAGTAGTCATAGCGGCATAGCCCAAGGTCATTGCCATGCAACAAAAAAATTGAGCCTTAATAAATTGTTGGAAGAATGAGATCATCAACAACAAGAGCATGTAGAGAGAGCAACATTTTGAGAAGAGGAAGAGCAAATCCAATTTCCAAAGCTCAAGGTATTTGAAGGCAAGAATCTCCCAGGTGCACTAGAGAATTTTTTGTTTGACTATGAACATTATTTCAAAGGCACAAATCTTCAAGACGAACAAAAAAAGATTCTCTTGGTTCTCAACCAATTGGATGGAGTAGCAAAGCTATGGTGGCGGTTTAGAGTGGAGCAAACTAAATGGTAATTTTTTGCACCAATCTTGACATAAGGAGAATTCAAGAGTGCAATAATTGATTGATTCCAAGCTATAAATACCATGCCAACTCCACAAGATAAGTTGGCAAAGTTGAAGCACATTGGCTCTATAAGAAGCTACATCATGCAATTCCATAACACCATCATGTAAACTCTAGATATACTAGAAGGTGAAGCTCTAGATCAATTTGTGGGAGGCTTGAAATCACAAACCAAATTAGAGGTGATTATGTGAGAGCCAAAACACTTGGAGGAAGCCATGTAGTTGCTTGAGTACTTTGATTCCTTGGTTGCAATAACCTCCATAGAACCTACCAATACACTACATACAAGTGGAAGAGCTTGCACCAATGGAGATTGATGTTGTCCAACAAAGACCACTTGGAACTACAAATAGAGAAAGATTGTGACAAAATAATGGTTGTTTTTATTGTCATCAAATTGGACATTGCTTTACTAAATGTCTGCTCAAGAATTAATGACCCTGAAAAATTGCCCATATGGAGTTTGTGGAACAAAATGATTGGAGAAAAGAGAGATCCTAGAAGGAAATTCTGAGCCACTTATTGGGAACTTGATTAGTTCCAATAGGATTGAAGGCTCGGCCTATGCAAGTTTGCTTCACTTGCAAAGTATGACATATTTGATCTTGGTTGTAGAATTTTGGTGGATTTTGGAAGTTCAAAGAATTGCATGTCCATACAATTAGCAAAGGAACTAAGTATATCTATCAAGCTAGTAACTGGAAATAGATGGATGATCGCGGATGGTAAAAAGGATTTTTATTCTGTACCTCACATCTTATAACATTCAAGATTGTGAAGGAGTATGTGGAAAATATGAGGTTTATAGTGCCACCTCTACATTATGATGTCATTCTAGGTTTGCCTTGGCTTGAACATCATAAGGTTCAATTTGATTGGACCCGATGACAAATTCAATTGTAATACAAGGTAGGAATTTTGATTAGGTTGTTTGGTACCTTTGAGTAAGACATCTAAGAATAATCAGTTCCAAGATTAGAAGTTTGTTAAGAAAATATCTATAGAGTAAGCTTTGAAGGAAGATAAATCTCAAGATGTGAAGTTTATTAGTAAAGCAACCATAGAGCAAAATTTGGAGGAAGATAAATCTATTTTTGCGATGTGTATCAAGCGCATTGTGCATAGAGAATATAAGGAGGGACAAACGCCTCATCAAACAATGGTTGATTAAATAGTTCAAGAGTTTTTAGATGTATTTCCAGATGAGCTGCCAAAGGTATTATCTTCTGATTGTGATATGCTTTCAAGATTGAGTTATTGCCAAGAAGTACTCCAATGAGTAGACCAATCTATTCACCAAAGGAGTTAGATGAGCTTTGACAACATTGATGGAATTGTTGGAGAAGGATTTCATACAACACTATACATCTCCTTGGGGAGCATTGGTATTATTTGTTCCAAAGAAGGATGGAGGAATTTGCTTCTATATTGATTATCGTGGCCTTAATAAACAAATAGTGAAGAATGGATATCCCTTGCCTCAAATTGATGACTTGCTTGATCAATTGAGTGGAGTATGATACTTCCACAAGTTAGATCTCCAAAGCAATTATTGGCAAATTCTCATTGATAGAGAGGATGTGCAAAATATTGCCTTTCTCATAAGATATAGATATTTTGAATGGAGAGTTCTACCTCTTAGGCTCACTAATGCTCCAGTAGCCTTCATGGATCACATGCATTGGGTGTTGGACAGGCTATTGAATTGGTACATGATGTCATGCCATTTGTAGTGTTGCATCTAGATTGCTCAGACACTGGAGTTGCAGTGATAGTAGTCAGAGGTATTTTAGCAGTCACTTATAGACTACTTTCCAACGGTCAGATTTTGTGTTTGGAGTATTGACTTCATGGTAGGGCCCACCATCACTTTGCACAATTTTCACCATTGAGTGTGCCGTTAGTCGGACCATTAGGGTTTTGGACCTAGCTTGAGTTTAGGAGTATACTTTTGAAATGCAGCTTTAGAGAGCTTACTTCTTTGATGTTGAGCTTTTGAGTTCTTGGCTATGGTGGATAGAGGCTAGCAAGCGTCACCTAGATTCTCTTAGCTAGAGTGGGTGTGGCTTGATTGTAATTAGTGCCCAATTGTTGGCAGTTTATAGCGTGACAAATCAAGTATTGATCTGAGTTGAGTTGATTCGAGTGTTGTAAACAATCTGATTATTGTGGCACTTTAGAGTCTATGTATGACTTCTGTGTGAGTTATGTATCTATGGTGTATGATGTTGATGGCTATGTTTGTTGTGTAGCAATGTATATACACATGTCAATGGTGGTATTCTTGGATGATATCTTAACCTATAGCAAGACAAAGGTAGAACACACAAATCACATGCAAGAGGTCGTAAGATGACTATGGCAAGGGAGGCTTCATTAATCATATGCATTGGGTCTTGGATAGGCTATTGCATTGGTACATGGTGGTGGTATTCTTGGATATTATCTTAATCTATAGCAAGACAAAGATAGAACATAAAAATCACATGCAAGAGGACCTAAGATGATTATGGCAAGGGAGGCTTTATTGCAAGAAGTGAGAGTATACCTTTTGGTTGAAGGAAGTTATATTCTTGGGTCATAAGATCTCATCAAAGGGAATTAAGATGCAAGAAGAGAAAATCAAGGTCATTATTGATTGGCCTACCCCAAAGGATGCCACAAAAATGAGTGCATTTAATGGATTGGTAAGTTTTTATTGATGATTCATCCACTATTATGCTCATGTGGTCGCACCATTGACTGACCTCTTAGGAAAGATTGTAAGCTTTTAGTGGACCACCAACCAAGAAGAAACATTCCAAAAGTTGAAACATATGGTGTCTTCAAGACCCATTCTTCAACCATATAATCCTCAACTACCTTATGTGGTTGATTTTGATGCGTCTAACTGTGCCAATATAACCATGTTGTAGTAAGAATTTCTAGATGGGTTAAATCCCATTGCCTTTGTGTCATGCAAGCTAAGCACTATAGAAAGAAATTACTCTACCTAAGATCAAGAATAACTAGCAATGGTATATGCCACCAAGGTATGGAGGTATTATCCATTGGAAAAAAAGTGATGATGCAAATTGATCAAACCCTTGTTGCAGACATTACATTTGGAGCACATGAAGAGTTGACATCATCAATGGGAGGAACAACTACAATTTTTTACATCAAACTTGAGTACAAACCTAATTGGTTCCATGTCATCCCCAATGCTTTATCATGACAATCTAATTTGAAGTCTCTTCTTCTCATCACATTGACAATATTGACAATGTTATTTGACTCCAAAGTCCAAATTAAGTTTAGGACATCTTTACAACAAGATCCCTTCTTTCAGATGGTACAAGGTCATCTTGCAACATGCAACAAAGAGTACAACATATTCTCCTTCAAATAAAGCCTTTTATTCTATGAGAACCGGATCTATATTCCAACCAAGGGTGATCTCTAACTTGTGTGCCCTCAAGAAGCCCAAGACTTACCAATTTATGGTCACATGGGTATGGACAAGACCTTAGGTACACTCCAATGCCAATGGTGGTGGCCCAATATGTTCAAGAGTTTGTCCAATCTTGTGAGAGCTACCAATACAACAAGGTTAACAACCAAAAACCAAGTGGATTCCTTCAACCACTCCCCATTCCATATGCTCAATAGGAACACGTGAGCTTAGATCTTTATCACATCCTTGCCCAAGACAAAGCAAGGTGACATAGCAATCATGGTTTTTGTGGATAAGCTTAGTAAGCAAATCCATTTGGCACCAACCTTTGATACCATGGATGCTCTAACATTGGCACAAATCTACTCTAACAATGTCTTCAAGCATCATTGGATGCCTCATGTACTCATCTCCAACTATAATCCTTGATTCACTAGAAAATTTTGGCAAGCACTCTTCCAAATACTCAACACCAAGCTTGTTTTGTACACAGCCTATCATCCTCAAATTGATGGACAAACCAAATGAGCAAATTGCACCTTGGAGGATATGCTTTGTGCCTTCATCAACGTTCACCATACTAATTGGGATGAATGTCTTGCAGCTATTAAGTTTGCATACAATAATTCCAAATAGGCAAGCATTAGATTCTCTCTTTTCTTCCTTAATTTTGGCCAAGAGCCACTTGTTCTAGATTCCTTTCTTGCTCCTTCTCCATCTCATGTCCCTCATACTTCCACCTTCTTGACCACCATATCCCAATCCCTCCAACAAGCCAAATCTCATCTCTTGCTCCTCAAAATTATCAAAAACAATATGCGGACCACCATTGTTGTGACCTCACCTTTCAACTCAGTGATAAGATCATACTCTCCTCTAGTAACCTATCCTTCCCACTTGATACCCAAGTTTTTAAACTTGTTCCTAATTGGATAAGACCCTTTGATATCACCTAAATCATTTTGCATGGTGCATATCTACTTGCCTTGGCTTGTCATATGTGATTCCACTCTATCTTTCATTTTCCAAGTTGAAATCCTTTGTTCTTAATCCATCTTCTTTTTTCTCTTGTGTCCAACCTCCTCCACCTCATTTTCCTATCAATGATCATGAGGAGTATGAAGTTGATCATCTCTTTGTATGTTGCCACATTCAACGAGGCCGCCAACAAAATATAGAGTACAAAGTCCTTTGGAAAGTGTATCTCCTTCATGATGCCACTTGGAAACCTCTTTCTCATCTCCAAAATGCACAAATGGTTATCCAAGAGTTTGAAGATTCCATGGTGACAAGGACATCACCAATTAGTAGTGGGAGAATATGTATCAATATAAATCTTACCAATGACTTAATCAAGACTAACAAAGTAGCAAATAGGCCAAATTAGTTAAGAATATTCTAGAAGCATCTAGGAAGCTACTTGGTACCTTCCAAGTGTTGGGTAATATGCATGCCAAGGAAGAAGATTCTTGGGAAGGTTCCTGGCTAGCTTAGCTTGCGTACCAAGTAGGTGGCTTTTAGAAGGAACCTTCTTGAGAAGCTTCCTAGCTAGCTTGGCTTGCACGCCAAGTATATGGCTTTTAGGAAGCTTCTTGGTTAACTTGGTTTGCTTTCCAAGCATAGGGCTTTTAGGAAGCTTTTTGAGAAGTTTCTCAAGAGCCTTGTATATTTTCCTATAAATATCAAAGCCTAAGCTCATGTTAAGCATTCAAAGTTTCCCTCATTTGAGAGTCCCAATGTGATCTTTCACTTTGATCTTCCATTCTCCTAGTTCTCTCCTTGGTCTTGTTCTTTTACATCAAGGTTTCAAAGAAAGTGGAGAGAAGCTACTTTCAAAGAATTTAAGAAATCCTATGAGCTATTGTAATCAATTTTGCCAAGGAAGCAATGATATAAGTGCAAGTACACAAATTTAAGTTACAACTAAAGACCATGAGAAAGAAAACAACAAAGGATGTAACAATTGGTATGCTTATGGTCAAACTTTGGAATCAATATGACCAAAAGATAAGAGAGACTAGTGACAACCTTAGTCTAGATATTACTAGGATGGGCGGTAAGTTAGAGCACTTCATTAGTTTAGTTCAACTCCAAGAGTCTTTGTAGTTATTTTCTTTGAGATAATGTTGGATGAACAAAAGATCTTTGTAGTTAGGATTCTTTGAGTAGTGAAATATTGAGCTAAAAAATTGGCTATTAGTTGTAGAGTACTTTTCCATTATTTTCCATTTTAGTAATTGTATAATGATAGAAGATGTAAAAGCAAAGGTGCTATACAATTAGAGTACAAGAGTCAGATTAGTTACATTTAACTAATCTTCCAAAGAGAAGTTGATTATATAGTTTAATTTGTAATGATAGAGTAGACGTTAGAGAAGTTAGCCAATTGGTAGTTTTTGTAACCCTTGAGTATCTTAAGCTATATACCTAAAGTAATTTCTTGTTTAGTAGAGTATAAGTTGAATAAAGAAAAAGAGCAAGAGCTCTTCAGTTCTTTTCTTAATTCTTGTGAGTAGTGTCATGCCATTTGTAGTGTTGCATCTAGATTGCTTGGACACTAGAGTTCCAGTGATAGTAGTTAGAGTTATTTCAGCAGTTTCTTAGAGACTACTTTCCGACGGTCAAATTTCATGTTTGGGGTATTGACTTCACGTTGTGGCCCACTGTCACTTTGCAGTGTCGAGTTGACGGCACGGGACCGTTAGGGTTCAGACCTAGCTCGAGTCCAAGGGGTATACTTTTGAACTGTAGCTCCAGAGAGCTCACATCTCTGATGTTGAGCCTTCGAGTTCCTGGCTATGGTGGATAGAGGCCGACAAGCATCACTTGGATTCTCTATATTGGAGTGGGTGTGGCTTGATTGTAATCAATGCCCAATTGTTGGCAGTTTATAGAGTGACAGATCAAGTACTAATCTGAGTTGAGTTGAGTTGAAAGTGGTAAAAAATCTGATTACACAGAGAAGTGAAATCAAGGGGAAATTGGGTGCAGGAACTTTGAGTGTTGGTGGTATCTCCAAGCTTGGTGGATCGTTGGTAGCTCAATTCAAGTTCAATTTTTCCCTAGTGTGTAGAAGATTGTTCAATTGATGCAGATTTGGTAGTAAAGCAGACGGTGTGTGGAAGTGCTGGCCAATTTTTGAGCAAAGAAGGAGTAAATTTTGAGTAATGGTTGTGATTTTGAGCTCAAGAAGTGAATGCAGGACCAATTTGTTGCGAGTTGGGCTCAAAAAGTCAAATTGAAGGTGGAGTTGGGAAGCTATTCTCATGAATTTTGTGATTTGAAGAAACCTGTGTTTTCAATTTGGCTTGAGTGGAAAGTTAGCAAGGGATTTGGCGGTCAGCCAAGTTTAGAGTTTATGTTAGATTTTGGCTAGATTTTACATCAGATTTGGGCTAGATTTGGAAGAGTTTTGCTAGTTTGGAGGACTTTTGCAAGTTTGGAGGAGTTTTGCTAGATTTTGGAGGAGATTCTTGCTACCAGATTTGGAAGAGTTTTGCTAGCTTGGAGGACTTTTGCAAGTTTGGAGGAGTTTTGCTAGATTTTGGAGAAGGTTCAAAGTAGCAAGAAGAAAGACCTCATTTGGCTGAATTTTGGCGTTTTGAGGCATAGGATTGTGGGCTAGGAGAGGCTACAAAGGCCTAGAAAGGCTAGCAAGCCAGCTTGTTGGCATGAGGCTAGCTAGTTTAGAGTAGATCTTGGTCATTGGTTGGCAAAGTTTGCCTTTCTTGCTAGATTGTGCGCAACAAGGTTTAACCTCTAGATCTCTTGTTCCTAGACTAGTGCCCTAGCCAATTGGTTCACCCTCACTTGTTGTCTTCGTGATTGTGCCATTGTTATCTATACACTTGTAGCTTTGGCTAAGAGAGGCAGTTTGATCCCATTCTTGGTGATCATGGTAGCTTAGGACTTAGATACAAACTTCTTTTATGTCAAATGCCAAATGGTGGTAGAGTCAGTCCCGTGTTGTTTTATGAGATAGGTGGTTTTTGTTTAGATTTCTTATGATTGGACCCCCTCCATTCTATGTTTCCTGTTTGTGCACCACATTTGTGTGAGGTGCCCTAAATTTTGAGCATTGGTGCTCTGGTGTGCTCTTGGTAGTGAGGTTGGAGTGATGACCAGTCAAACTACCTTTATTTCTCTTTGGTGAGGTAGGAAGTGATGACCTGCACACTGTGAGAGTGCATGTTGTGATGGTAGGTTATAGGTTGCCCTTTCCCCCAATGTAGTTATCTTGGTTGGAGTTTCATTAGTAGGTGGTGCTTAGTTGGTGTTGGCACTTGGTGGGGTACTTACGGTTGTGACTTGCGGTTGTAGTTTGTGGTTCTAATTTGAGGTTGCAGTTGCGGTTACTTTGCCACCACATAGTTTGTTGGGGATTCCAAAGGAGATAGCCATATAGTACACAGTGGGTTTACTTGGAGGGGTGCTCAATATCAGCCTGTATCTCAAGTCCGAGTGAGGGAGGAGATTGACTCTGAGTTGGAGTTTGACACATGAGCTGATTTAGTTGAGAGTGCACTTGGTGTGTCCTCACCGTCGTTGTGGGACATGGACAAGATTTATGGGGCCTCCAAAGGCCCTAGGTGTGACTCTGGTACAACAAGTACCATTGAGTTGGATGACTTCATCTAGGAGTTTGATAGTTGGTTTGATTTGCAGCACATGCGGAACTTGACTTTGTTTACACACTTCATGGCATGGAAGAGGTTGTTTCAACATTTGGAGGGTCCACTAATGGATGACTACCATGAGTTCAAGAGAGCTCATTTGGAGGAGATCGAGTTATGGAGACAGTATTGGTCTCCAAACTATATCTTTATCACTTCTAGTTTGGTGGCCAAGAGTAGATTGGCTGTACCTACAAGTTCTAGCTCAAGCAGTGTTGGTAGAGCTAGTGGAGGTGCACTAGCTGGAGATAGTGCTACTACGAGTGGAGGTACCGCTACAAGAGGTGGTGTGGTACCGGGGTTTAACCCCATGGTAGAGTTCTTCCAATGTTTGAGGTAGAACTACCAAGGAGTGCGGACTAACAAGCTAAGGAGCTTGCAAGAGTTCCAGCGGAAAGCTAGAGAGAGCCTACGCGAGGCATATACTTGCATGAGGCGGCTGATTAGTTTCACTCAAGGAGTTACTGAGGCCCAAGCAGTCCAATTTTGGTATGAGATACTGGACAAGGAGTTGTGATATAGAGTTCATGATGCTACGTTGTTACAAGATTGGATTGAACAGTTGTAGCAAAGATTGGCTAGTATGGCTATTGCTCAGAGGAGATCAGATTCAGGTGCTGCGGCTTCCACCTCATATGTTGGTGATAGAGATGCTTTGAACTTCATGTGCGGAGCAACACAAGTGGATGCATTTGCAGTAGTGACTAGAAGTGCAGTACGTACTCTAAAGCCTAGAGGAGCATTAGTGGAGTTGAACCCACAAAGAGGAGAGATTGGAAGACAGGTCAGACTTCCCTAATCTTTCATGCTATCTAAGGCATTGCAAATGCCATCCATGGTTCCTAGACGTCTTAATGTAGGTGTGGTAGGTGGTGATGGAGTGCATGATGGACTACTTGCTAGTCAGCCACCTATTACTACACAAACTGAGTCTAGCATGATGTTGGAGGTGGCTCAGCTGATTATGCGGCATCCTTTGTTTTCAGCCAATGATATGTTTACATTGGGAACTGACCCAGCCCTAGTGTTTTGGTTGGCTGCCACGCTTTGTGAGAGTAGGGATGATGCGGTATCTACTACTAGAGCAGAGGTGGTTGGTAGTGGAGCTGACTTGGTTGAGGAGCATGGGATCCGTTTAGCGACCAATGGTTTATGGCAGGTAGCAGCGGCTAGACTGGAGGAGTTGCCAACTAGACCGGCCTTTGAGAGAGCGTGGTTTACACTTGGTGTTGTCCTATTGGATAACCAGAGGGGGATTTTCCGTTTGGTAGGACCTTCAAGGAATGTCTATACACCACAAAGAGTTTGGTTAGACTTTGGTGCGCAACCCTTTATGTTGGGAAAGGCTACAATTGTTGGTCTGGAGTAACGGAAGACCAATGTGGAGAGGTGTCCATTTCAGATCCAAACATCTCTAGGTGGTGGTTTGACACAGTACATCACACATGGGGAGCTTGTTGTCCAAGTTCAGCTTGGTCATCTGGTTGATAGCTTGGTGGTGAGAGCTCAAGCTATTGCGACAATAGCTGAGTCATATGATGTGCTAGTTGGGGGAACAATGTTATACCCCATGGGTTTCAATATTGACTATTGGGAGGAGACAACCTCCTATAGACCAGGTTGGCAGTCTAGTGAGGGACGGGTTTGTCATCTATGAGTACGCTTCAATAGTAGCAGTCTTGGCTCACTATAGTCCGAGACCATGGCAACATTAGTTTTAGCTTTTAGTGGTGCAATTACTTGGCATGGTGACTTTTTGGAGGGGAACGCCCATGTAGAGGATACTCCGGTACCAAAGGAGATCACTCGGATTTGGAGTATGAGTGGGATTGTTCCATCCACCTTGGATGTTCCATTGTGGAGTTCAGAGGAGACATTGTAGCAACATGCAGATTGGTTGGTGCAGCAGGCTTGGAGTAGAGCCTTCATACCATTAGGATATGAGTGTGAGGATGAGCCTCCAAAGTCAATTACTTTGATACCTTTAGATACCACACTCATTGCTTGGCAGTATCCACTAGAGAAGATATGTTTATTGGAGTTGTTTGGTGGGATTAGCACTGGACTAGCCACAATATTATAGGTGGGTATATGAGTACATTGGTACTTGTATGTAGAGAGAGATGAGACTACTAGGTGAGTCTCTCTACATCATGTGGCACACTTGGCCTATTGCTATCCGTAATTATTACCGATGTTAGTAGTTAGAGGTTACCAAAAGGCCCTACCAGTAGACATTTATTTACTAAGTGCGCATGATCTGAAGAGACATAGGCCTATTCACTTGGTGATTTCTAGATGCACATGTCTAAGACATACACATGGGAGCCGTGGTTTGGGCCTTCAATGTAAAAGACCAAATCCGAGGAGAGAAATAAGAAATGGAAACTCACATTGGGACACTTAAATGAGAGAAAAATCCAAATGCCTAGCATGAGCTTTGGCTTTGGTATTTATAGGTAGCATACAAGGCCCTTGAGAAGCTTCTCAAGAAGCTTCCTCAAGCCGCTTTCTTAGTGTGCAAGCCAAGTTAACTAGGAAGCTTCTCAAGAAGCTTCCTTCTAGAAGCTGCCTACTTGGCGTGCAAGCTAAGCTAGTTGGAAGCTCTAGAAGCTTCCTTCTAGAAGCTACTTACTTGAGGTGCAAGCTAAGCTAGCCAAGAAGCTTCCCAAGAAGCTTCCTAGATACTTTCAAGATATTCTAGGCTACTTTGTCTTATGTGCTACTTTGTAAGCCCGACTAACTTCGTCATTAAACTCCATATTGTTACATTTAGGATCCTTGTTCTGGTGTGTTTTGGGAGATGTTACAGATACTACACCATCTCCAAGTTCATTAGTCGCTTCTCCAACTTACCTTTTGGAGAACGTTCCTTTGATTGGTGATTCTTGCACTAGAGTGGTAGCGAGTACACATTAGGTCCATTCTTGGATGGGATCTGCTGTATTGTTAGATGCAGCCAGAGTGGGATCACGGGCTCATCGTCTTTGTCTTTGGTGGACAAACTTCTTACCCAGAGAGGTTCTACAATGTACTTATGATGGGATTCAACGACTTGACCACATCCTTGTTGATGATATCTTGGATGTTGGGCGTCAATCTCAGATAGTGGTAGTGGTTGATAGGTCACCTATGGCAATGGTGAACCTATTTGGACAGCCTAGAGCCGCATTTCCCACACTCATGAGTTTCCCAGGCTCTCATGCTTTTTGAGAGGGAGGACCTGGACTTGTTTGGGACTCACAATTACAACAATTGGTGGAGCTCAATGCTGATGAGAGAGAGCAGGCAATGGGTTTTTGCACCGGTATTATTGCTATTCCAATAGTGTCAGAGGCATCTGGGCGTCAGGTGTTAGGTCAGGCTATGCACCTGAACTGTTTGACCTAGATTATGAGCCTTGGCTTGGTAGATCAGCGTATGATGCGCTTGATAGGCATCACCACTTGGACACTTGTGAGCCCTGTGCCTAGCGAGATGATTTAGGCACATGTTGGGAGTGATGGACCAAGTGGACATGGTATTCTTGGGACACAACCTGTAGCTACTAGGGAGAGTGGTCTACTTGGAGTCCATCCAAGTGAGCGTGGGCTACTTGGATTACACCCTTGGTCCACTTGGGATGCAGCTAGAGGATGTGTGGAGCTTGCAGCCAGAGTGGAGGGAGTTTTTCACACAGAGGTTGGGATCTCTAGTGGTCGGGAGCATGACACTATTGCTCCCAAGGGCCTAGTGTAGCAGCCAATTAGTACGTCTTCCACTCCTACTATAGTTACAAAGGATACTTGGGAGCTAGATCTTGGACCCAAGCTTACTGGAGAGGAAAGACAAAGGGTTTGGAGGTTCTTGAGGAGCCACACAAGTTGTTTTGCCTTTAGTATGAAGGATTTGGGTGCTTTGAAGGGACTTAGTATACGGATTGAGCTGACTAGCAATACACCAGTTTTCTGATGTTCTTATTGATATAGTGAGATAGAGAGGACATTGATTCAAAGCCAAAGTAGTGACCTTTTTGAGGCTAGTTTGGTGGAGATTTCACTTGGAGAGTATGCATTAGCGACAATGATGCCAGCCAAGAAAGATATGCATGGCAAGTACACAAATAAGCGGATGTGTGGAGATTACTGTCCTATCAACCGACAGACTAGGGCTGATCGGTATGCCATGCCTACAATAGAGGAGATTTTTGATGCAATTGGGCATGCAAAGGTCTTCAGTACTTTGGATCTTCAAGCGGGATATCATAAGTTGCCAATTAGAGAGGAAGATAAGTCCAAGACAACATTTTGGGCTATTGATCCCCATGACAAGGATGTGTTATATTAGTGGAGGTTCTTAACGTTTGGGTTAAAGAACGCTCCTACTGAGTTCCAAAGGGTCATGGATAGGATCCTAGCTGGATTGGATTTTTCTCAATGCTATATTGATGACATTTTGGTCTATAGCACTACTATGGAGGAGCATGAGAGACAATTGTTGGAGGTGTTTGAGAGGTTGAGATCTCATGGACTCAAATTACATCTTGGGAAGTGTAGGTTCTTCCACAAGCAGGTTGGGTCACACTATGTACCCCGGAGGACTTGGTGTCCAACAGACCAAGGTGGAGGCTATTGCACGTATTCCTTGGTCTATAGACATGAGCAAAGTGCGAGCATTCCTTGGGTTGGCAAACTTCTATTGCCGCTATGTTAGAAGATTTAGTGCCATTGCCAAGGCCTTGACAAAGCTGACCAAGCTTACACAAGAGTGGTGTTGGGGAGATGAGCAAGAGAGAGCTTTTTGTGGAGCTCAAGGAGAGGTTGACATCTACTCCTATTTTGAGGAGACCGAGCAGAGGGTGACCATTTCAGGTTCATACTGATTGGAGTATGTTGGGGCTTGGAGCGGTGCTCACCCAACATGATGATGAGGAGAAGGAGTTTGTGGTGGCCTATGCTAGTCGCTCCAACAGTTCAACGGAGGCAAAGTACAGATCATATGAGGGAGAGTGCTTGGTAGCAGTTTGGGCAATAGCACATTTCTGATGTTACCTATTTGGTAACCCTTTCACTCTCATCACTGATCATCAGCCACTAAAGTGGTTGATGAAGTCCGACAAGCTTTCAAGGAAGCTTGCACGATGGGCTCTGATTTTACAAGTGTATGATTTCACAGACCTGGAGTGGTGAACCGTGATGCAAATGGGTTGAGTAGAAATCCATGTCCTAGCCAACAAGATCAGACCGGAGCACATTGGCATGGTAAGGTAGATGAGGAGATGGTGCCAAGTTGGCATGCATCTACCTTTCTATGTATATTTTCTGAGGCTTTGGTGGTATCTCTCTTAGCATATACATGAGGAGTTATTGAGGTCATAGATCTAGAGAGTGAAGATATTGGTATAATTCAGCGAGACATTCATGATGATGTCTTAGTGATGGACTATCTTTGCACTAGTGTTGTGGGTGGCACAATTGGGACCAAGGAGAGAGACCATGTCCTGCAACGAGCCAGATAATTCAGATTGGAGGGCAAATACCTTTTGCATGTATGAGAGGATGGTAGAGTGCAAGTAGTACCACTTCCATCTCAGAGACCACAGTTGGTTTGTCATGCTCATGAGGAGCTAGGACATTTTGGAGTAAATTGTACATATAGCTTACTCCAAAGCCATTATTGGTGGCACGGTATGCAGATTGAGGTACAACAATTTGTTGCCAAATGTGTGGTTTGTGACCAAGTTAGAGCATCATTCAATGCTCCTACGCCACAATTACACCCATTACCTATCATGGGATTAGGTTACCGTTGGAGTCTGGACTTTGCCAGACCTTTATTGCTGATTGTTAGACATCATCAATATGTTTTGGTGATGGTGGAGCACTTCTCCAAGTGGATTGAGTTGGTGGCACTTCTTGACAAGTCTAGTGAAGGGACAACTTACTTGTTCTTGGATCAAGTTCTTAGTCATTTTGGTGCACTAGCTGAGGTTTTGACTAATCAGGGTACAAACATCTTAGGGGAGTTTCAGGTCTTGTGTGACAAGGCTTTGATTGATTACCGTACTACTTCCCGAGATCACCTTGAGGCAGATGGCTTAGTAGAGAGAGTGATTTAGATGGTGAAGAAAGGATTGCAAAAGTATGGTTTGCAGAGAGGCCACTTGGGAGATTGGGATCTCCAGTTACCTTGGTTGGCCATGGGCTATTGGTTCAGCCGGCAAGCTTCCGTAGCATCCTTCTCTCCATACTTTCTACTCTATGGACAAGATCCAGATTTACCTGTAGCCATTTGTCAAGATACTACTGTGGTTTTGGACTTGGATGACCCAGATGTATGGATGAGCGCATGTTCTTAATGAGCAAAGATCTTTTGGAGAGTGATGTCGATGGCCTTTGAGAACTTAGCAATTGCTCAACATAGAGATACTTTACGCTATGCTACCATTCAAGGAGGAGGTTATAGACCCTTGATCCGTTGATTTCATCTAGGAGACTATGTATATCTATAATAGACAACACCAATGACACTTGATGTTTTGACAGGCCGCACTATCTTGAGAGCGCATGAGGTTTTGCCATCTGGAGTCCTTGTGTTAAAAGGATGTGATGGTGTTGTTTGGAAGGATCATGTGCACAATTTTGCTCCATGCCACCTCCCAAACATTGATGGTACTATGGACCCAAGCTTGGCATTTGTACGTGCAGGCTTGAGGTGTATGTTATGTGGCTCTTTTGGTGGAGCTGCTACTATGTTAGTGTGATAGTTGTTTGAGAGGATGGCATATGGCATGTATGACTCCTCCTCTCATGGTGGTTCCTCAAGGATAGTGCTTATGTCCTAGATGTATTTGACCTATAGCTAGTTCATTCTTTATATGGTATAGATTGCAGACATGTGACTAACAATGGGGCTTCATAGCACCCGGCCTCTTGATCTTTGCCCATATAGGATATACCATATACTTGGAGTAGATGGCTATCTGGAGTTAGAGGGACCTAACTGCCAGCTAGGGAGGCAATTGTGGCACTTTAGAGTCTATGTATGACTTATGTGTGAGTTGTGCTTCTACAATGTATGATGTTGACAACGATGTATGTTGTGTAGCAATGTATATATGCACAACAGTTGTCATGCCATTTGTAGTGTTGCATCTAGATTGCTTGGACACTGGAGTTGCAGTGATAGTAGTTAGAGTTATTTTAGCAGTTTCTCAAAGACTACTTTCCAACGGTCAGATTTTGTGTTTGGGGTATTGACTTCACAGTGGGGCCCACCGTCACTTTGCATCGTTTGCACCGTCAAGTGTGCCGTCAGCTGGACTGTTAGGGCTCAGACCTAGCTTGAGTCCAGGGGGTATACTTTCAAAGTGCAACTCCAGAGAGCTCACTTCTTTGATGTTGAGCCTTCAAGTTCCTGGCTATGGTGGACAGAGGCCGGTGAGCATCACCTGGATTCTCTATGCTAGAGTGGGTGTGGCTTGACTATAATCAATACCCAGTTGTTGGCAATTTATAGAGTGACAAATCAAGTACTGATCTGAGTTGAGTTGAGTTGAGCTGAGAGTGATAAACAATCTGATTTTTGTGGCACTTTAGAGTCTATGTATGATTTATGTGTGAGTTGTGCTTCTATGGTGTATGATGTTGACAGCAATGTATGTTGTGTAGCAATGTATATATGCACGAAAGTAATATTGTTTATTTTGTGTTCTGTTTGCTAGAGAATATCCATAGTGAATGATGAGGAATACTAAGTGTATCTTATCCTTAGCATTTGGAGCCTTGTGTGTTTGATCCTTGGTTCAATCCTCCTAAAGCAATGCCTAAGTGAACTATAATGTTGAAAATACTTAGTAGTGCAAAGACAAATAATGGTGATTGTGGCAAAGATTTTTTAAGGGAATCCATATCTTTGGGGGAAGTGTAGAGCATGAAGAGCTCTACCTTCAAGTGAAGATCCTCCATATGGAAATAACACCTTTGGGTCAAATTGAAACATCACAATTCAAAGTATTCATTGGAATCTATCTCTTGTGATTAAGATTTTCTTCTATCTTTCTACTTTGCACCCTCTTGGTACATTTTCCTCTTCTAGGAGTAATTTCTACCCAAGAGTTTAAAGAATTGAGAGTAGAGAACTAAATTTGTGACTCCTTTGTATCTACCCATTTTTCAATAGTATCCTTTTATGATTGACCAATTATTTATTGATATATTGCATTTTGCACATTAATGAGTCATTATATACTAAAATTTTGTCAGCATTACTTGAGATACAATCTTTGAGGGTGGAGAAGATACAAAGATCTTCATTCAAGGGTAGGTGATAAATGATTTTATAAGACCAAGCATCAAAGGAGGAGAGAATGTTTGTCTCAGCACTAACTAAGTTCTACAAAGAACAAACAAATAAGAAATGCATAAAAAAACAATAAGAAGAGTGATTAAGAAAGAGCTAGAGCTTGAAAAATGGAGAGAAGATCGTGAAGAACATGACTAAAAAATATTGTGAAAGATTGGAGAAGCTCTAGTCCAATTTGATTTATAGAAAAGAGATAAAAGCTAGAAGTTCTTTGGTCAGTTGTGAGATCATTGATCCCTATCCAAAGTCTATAATTTTATCCATTACAACAAGTGACTACGTCATCTCTATAAAAGACCAAAACCGAGGAGAGAAATAGGAGAATGGAAACTCACATCGGGACACTTGAATGAGGGAAAACTCCGAATGCCTAGCATGAGCTTTGGCTTTGGTATTTATAGGTATCATACAAGGTCCTTGAGAAGCTTCTCAAGAAGCTTCCTCAAGCCGCTTTCTTAGAGTGCAAGCCAAGTTAACTAGGAAGCTTCTCAAGAAGCTTCCTTCTAGAAGCTACTTACTTAAGGTGCAAGCTAAGCTAACCGAGAAGCTTCCCAAGAAGCTTCCTAGATACTTCCGGAATATTCTAGGCTAATTTGTCTTATGTGCTACTTTGTGAGCCTGACTGACTTCATCGCTAAACTCTATATTGTTACATATTCCCCCGCTGCTAGCTGGTGACGTCCTTGTCGCCAGTGAAGCTTCGAATTCCTGGATGGCCGTCTGTGCATTGTGGAGGTGAGAAAGAGGTTCCCAGGTGGCATCATGAAGGGGATACCCTTTCCAAAGGACCTTGTTCTCCGTATGTTGGCAACGGCTTCGTTGAATGTGGCGACGCGCAAGGATACGATCAACTTCATACTCCTCATGATCATTGATAGGGATAGGAAGAGGGGGAGGTTGGACTCAAGAGGAAAAGAAAGAGGGGTTATGAACAAAGGGTTTCAACTTGGAAACATGAAAGACAGGATGGATACGCATGTGACAAGGTAAGGCAAGACAATAAGCAACAGGAGAGACAATTTGGGTGATATCAAAGGGTCCTATCCAATTAGGGGCAAGTTCACAAACTTAGGTATCAAGTGGGAGAGGGAGGTTACTAGAGGATAGCATGAATTTATCACCAACTTCAAAGGTGAGATCTCAACGATGGTGGTCCGCATATTGTTTTTGGCGATTCTAAGCAACAAGGAGGTGAGACTTGGCTTGTTGGAGAGATTGGGATATAGTGGTCAAGAATGTGGAAGTATGAGGAACCTGAGATGGAGGGGGAGCAAGAAGAGAATCTAGAACAAGCGGATCTTGGCCAAAATTGAGAAAGAAAGGAGAGAATCCAGTGCTTGCCTGTTTGGAATTGTTGTAGGCAAATTCGGCAACGGCAAGACATTCATCCCAATTAGTATGGTGGACATTGACAAAGGCACGCAACATATCCTCCAATGTATGATTTGCACATTTGGTTTGTCCATCAGTTTGAGGATGATAGGCCGTGGACAAAGCAAGCTTGGTGCCAAGTATCTGAAAGAGTGCTTGCCAAAACTTCTCAGTAAAGTGAGGATCACGGTCGGAGATGAGTACGTGTGGCATTCCATGATGCTTGAAGACATTGTCAAAGTAGATTTGCGCTAAGGTTGGAGCATCCACGGTATCACAGGTTGGTGCCAAGTGGATTTGCTTGCTAAGCTTATCCACAAACACCACAATGGCAGTGTGTCCTTGTTTTGTCTTTGGCAAGGATGTGATGAGATCCAAGCTCACATGCTCCCAACAAGCTGATGGAATGGCAAGCGGTTGAAGGAGTCCACCCGGCTTCTAGTTGTTGGCCTTGTTACATTGGCAGCTCTCACACAATCAGACAAATTCTTGAACATCCCGTGTCATGTTGGGCCACCACCATTGACGTTGGAGGGTACCCAGGGTCTTGTCCACACCCATGTGACCAGCAATGGGTAAATCATGGGCTTCTTGGAGGTGCACAAGTTGAAGATCACCTTTGGTTGGAACATAGATCCGGTCCGCATGGAATAGAAGGCCTTCCTTGAAGGAGAAGGTGTTGTACTCTTTGTCACCTGTTGTTAGCCAACCATGTACCATTTGGAAGAAGGGATCTTGCTGTAGAGCTAACCAAAACTCGTTATGAATCTTGAGATCAATTGACACCGTCGTAATTGCTGCCGCGATGAAAGGAAGATACTTCAAATCAAGTCTTCATGATAGAGCATCAAGGATGACATGGAACTGACCTGGTTTGTACTCAAGTTTGATGTCAAAAAATTGGAGTTGCTCTTCCCATCGATGATGTCGACTCTTCATGTGCTCTAGGTGTAAGGTCTGCAACAATGGCTTGTGATTAGTTTGCATGATCACTTGTTTCCCCAAGAGATAATGCCTCCATACCTTGGTGGCATATACCATTGCAAGTTGTTCACAATCTCAAGCAGAGTAATTTCTTTCAGCTGTATTTAGTCGGCAAGACACAAAGGCAATAGGATGTAGTCTATCTAGAAATTCTTGTTGCAACACAGCTCCAATTGCAAAGTTAGAAGCATCAAAATCAACCACACAAGGTAGTTGAGGATCATATGGTTGAAGAATGGGTCTTGAAGACACCATATACTTTAACTTTTGGAATGCTTCTTCATGCTTGGTGGTCCATTGGAAGCTCGAGTTCTTTCCCAAGAGGTCGGTCAATGGTGCAGCCACGTGAGCATAATAGTGGATGAACCGTCGGTAAAAACTGGCCAATCCATTGAATGCTTGTACTTCGGTAGCATCCTTTGGGGTAGGCCAATCAGTAATGGCCTTGATCTTCTCTTCTTCCATCTTGATCCCCTTTGATGAGATCTTATGACCCAAGAAGGTAACCTCCTTCTGCCAAAAAGCACACTTTGACTTCTTGTAGTAAAATTTCCACTGTTGTAGTCGTCTTAGGACTTCTCGCACATGATTCTTGTGTTCTGCCTCTGTCCTACTATAGATTAAGATATCATCTAAGAACACTACCACGGACTGATCCAATAGTCTCTCCAACACCCGATGCATCTAATCCATGAAGACTGTTGGAGCATTAGTGAGTCCAAAAGGTAGAACTCTCCACTCAAAATGTCCATACCTTGTGCAAAAGGTAGTCTTTTGCATGTCCTCTCCTTCAATAGGAATTTGCCAATAGCCGCTATGAAGATCTAGCTTAGAAAAGTAGCGTGCTCCACTTAATTGATCAAGCAGGTCATCGATCCGAGGCAAGGGATATGCATTCTTCACGGTTTGCTTATTGAGCCCACGGTAATCAATATAGAAACAAATTCCTCCATCCTTCTTTGGAACAAATAGTACCAGTGCTCCCCATGAAGAGGTACTGTGTCGTATGAAATCCTTCTCTAACAACTTTGTAAGTGTTGTTCGCAACTTCTCCAACTCCTTTGGTGAGAGCCGATAGATTGGTCTACTCACTGGAGTACTCCCTGGCAATAACTCAATCTTGAATGGCATACCTCGATCAGAGGGTAATCCCTTTGGCAGATCATCTGGAAACACATTTGTAAACTCCTGAACTATCCGATCAACCGTTGCTTGATGCGGCACCTGGCCCTCCTCATATTGTTCTTGTGCAATCGGCTTTATCCACACCGCAAATATAGACTTATCTTCCTCCAAAGCTTGCTCTATGGCTGCTTCATTAACAAACTTCCCTTCTAGGAACTCATCTCTCTTCCAAGCTTGCTCCATGGTTGCCTTCTTGGCAAACTTCCCATCTTGGGACTCATCTCTCTTCCAGATTTGCTCTATGGCTACCTTCTCAACAAACTTCCCATCTTGGGATTGACTATTCTTAGGTATCTTACTCAGAGGTGCCAAACAATCTAATCGGAAATTCCTACCTTGGTGTTGTACTTGAATTTGATATCAGATCCAATCGAATTGAACCTTATGATGTTCAAGCCAAGGTAGACCCAGAATGATATCATAGTGTAGAGGTGCCACTACAAACCTCATACACTCCAAATACTCCTTCCCAATCTTGAAGGTAACAGGATGCGAGGTGCAGAATGCAAAACCTTTTCTACCATCCGCCATCATCAAACTACTTCCAATCATTGGCTTGATAGGAATACCCAATTCCTTTGCTACTTGCATAGATATGCAATTCTTTGAACTTCCAGAATCAACCAAAATCCTACAACCCTGATAAGATATCGTACCTTGCAAGTGAAGCAAACTTGCATAGGTCGAGCCTTCAATCCCATCGGAACTAATCAAGCTCCCAATAGGCGGCTCAAAATCTCCTACTGGGATTCTTTGTTTCCCTGATCATTCTGTTCCACAAACTCCATTTGGGCAACTTGTCGAGGTTGCCCATTCCTAAGTGGACATTCAGCAATGCAATGTCTAACTTGGCAACAATAAAAGCAACCTCCATTTTGTCGTAATCTTTCTCTATCTGCTATGCCAAGTGGTCTTCATTGGATAGCATCAATCTCCATTGGTACCGGTTCTTCTAATCGTGGGACTGGTAGGTTTTGTGTAGGTCAAGGTCGAGACTGTGAGCCGGCCTGTCTCTCACTGAAGATGAACCTCTGATGGCTATTATGGTAGCGCACCATGGACTAAGAAGGCAAGGAACCCAAACTCCATCATACTCTCCAAGGCTAACACTTCAAGACTCAAGACATTGCTCACTAGAGAACTCAATGAGAGAGAGATAGTTGCAAATGAAAGGATGCTGAGTACCTCCTCACCCCTTGTTTATATACTTGTGAAATAGTTACGTACCAAAGTTACTAATTACCGCAGTAACTTAGTTACTAGACTAAAAGTCAAGTAAAGTCAAAAAGTAGAAAGGAATATCTATTCACATGGGCATATTCCCCTAAGCATGTGGTCTTATCTTGACCCAACCACTAAGTCAAGGATTCCTTCACATAGGCTATCCTTGGACTATAGAAGAATCCAAAACAAAAAGGCTTGTGGGCCCAAGAGTTCTCAACTCTTTTCTCAAAGCCAAACACCTAGGAATAATACCAAGTCAACACACTAAAATCCAAAATAGTGGTGCTCATCTTTTCTACTTCCTCTAAAGTAAGGTCCCCTCTATCTTAGCTATGACTAACTTTAGCTAACCATGACTAATATAGAACCATGCTTTATCTCTATATAAATAATATCTCTTAGGTACTTGTAATACCAAGCTAAAAATCACAATACCACACACATGCACAAATGGGTGTTACAAGACCAAGTTGTCGCAACTAAGGAATCAAAATGCTCAGCCAATTGCATGGCTTCTTCTATGTTCTGTGGCTCTCGCATGGTCACCTCCAATCTGGTTTGTGACTTCAATCTTCGCACAAATCGATCCAGAATTTCACCTTCTTGGATATCTGGAATTTGCATGATGATGTTCTGAAACTGTGTGATGTAGCTTCTCACTGAGCCAATCTGCCTCAACTCTGCCAATTTATCTCGTGCAGCTTCGGTGGCATTTATAGTCTCAAATCGTCCAAGTATTGCATCCTTGAATTTTGCCCATGTCAAAATTAGTGTAACAATTTGTTGTTCAACTCTTTCTACTCGAAATTGCCACCAAAGTTTTGCCACGCCATCTAATTGACTAGAAGCCAAGAGAATTTGTTTCCACTTGTCTTGAAGATTGGTGGCTTCAAAGTAACGTTCACAGTCAAACACAAAATTCTCCACTGTGCCTGGAAGATTCTTGCCTTCAAACACCTTGGGTTTTGGAAATCGAATGCGATCTTCTCTATTTCGAACTGGCGCTATGTCTATCTATTCTCATCGTTGCTGGTCTCGTTCATCCAACAATCAAGTAAGATGCTCGATTTGTTGTTGCATTGCAAGGATAACATCCGGTATTGCCGCCATTGCTACTACTCTATTCCACTACCCTCAATTTATCTAGTTGATTAATACATAGATACAACATGTCCACCGTTCTCCATAAGTTACAACTAGAAGTATCAAGGTTCCTCTAACACGGTGATCATATGTAGAAAATCTTGCCCAAAGCATGAGGTGATGAATTGTGTGAAACGATGCTTTGGTAATATCTGGACATGAAAGTCCCAATGGTTTGGCGGAAGTGGATTTGGTGGTCCATAAATTCCATCCATCCCATTCCTACTTTGATACCAATGTAAAAGACCAAAACCGAGGAGAGAAATAGTAGAATGGAAACTCACATTGGGACACTTGAATGAGGGAAAACTCCAAATGCCTAGCATGAGCTTTGGCTTTGGTATTTATGAGTAGTATACAAGGCCCTTGAGAAGCTTCTCAAGAAGCTTCCTCAAGCCGCTTTCTTAGAGTGCAAACCAAGTTAACTAGGAAGCTTCTCAAGAAGCTTCCTTCTAGAAGCCGCCTACTTGGCGTGAAAACTAAGCTAGTTGGAAGCTTCTAGAAGCTTCCTTCTAGAAGCTACTTACTTAAGGTGCAAGCTAAGTTAACCGGGAAGCTTCCCAAGAAGCTTCCTAGATACTTCCGGAATATTCTAGGCTAATTTGTCTTATGTGCTACTTTGTGAGCCTGACTGACTTCATCGCTAAACTCCATATTGTTACAATCTTGATCCTCCAAGAGAATCAAGAATCTACTTCTTGAAGGAACTAATCAAGCAAAAGATTTCTAGAGATTGTCCAAAGAAGAATATCAATATATCTTCAACTAACTCTATGTTTTAGGATATTGTCTAATGACACCAAAGAATCTTCTCTTTGACCCAAACAAACCCCTGACTAATTTACCACCTAATAATCTTAAATTCAAGATCTCCAAAATTTGGATAAAGGGGTTTCATAGTTAGGATTCTTCAATTTTATGTGCACCAAACTCAAATCCAATTTTATTTATGAGTATCCATAAAATTTTCTCTTTGAAATTGGAATGCTTTTGTAAAATAGTTTATGTGTAACAAAGACATATTATGTAGACTAGGGGATTTTAGAGTACAGATTTATGGGACTCATTAGTGATTAATTAGGCAAGGACATTATGTGAGTGTTAGGTTATAAGAAGACAAAAACTCTTAGTCTAGCCATACAATGAGTGACACATGGTAGGAGAGACATGGGAACTATTTTAATTTCCACATGTAGAGAAAAGAACAAGAAAGTGGAGAACAAGAAAGGAGGAGAAAGGGGGAAGAAGAGAAATTACAAATTTTCCCTTGTCCCATGGAGGGTGGATGAAGTGATAGAGATTCAAATCCTTTCCTTATTTTGATGCACAAGTTTGTTGAAATCTCAAAGCACCAAAAAAAGAGGCAATGCGGCGCAAACTTGAAAATTTACAATTGAAACTACAAAGAAATTCTAACTAAAATTAATGGAACTTGAAATTGAAACCATGGAAGATTTTCATCTAAAAGCTATCTCCCCTCTACAATCCAATATTATTATCATTGTTGAGTCTATTTTTGCCACCTTTCCATTGCCACCAAGATTTATAGAGTTACTCATGAAAATGGTATTTTCCATGCAAAGTGGGGAGAGTTAAGTGAAAGGTGGTGAGGAAGATTAGTTTCAAGATGATTCTTCATCCATATATGTAAATATTGGATTACTTAGAAGACCCCAAGCATTTTAATCAAATTCACAGAGGTGGTAATTACAAAAAGTATGTGTAGAAAAGTACTATTTTTAGTTACATGGCTATTTGTCTTGTCTAACATGGGAAGGGAGTTCTTGGCTCTTTGAATGGAGAAAAATTGTACAAAAAGTGGGTATGGTACATGAAATCCTACAAGGAAGTATGGAGAGGGAAGAAACAAGAGTAACATGAAAGGCCTTATTAAAAAAGAGCACAAGCAAGGATGGAGGACCATAGAGGATAAATTGAATCACATGTGTCCTCACTTTGATAGGATAGATTCAATGTTTGGTTGCTATGCCAATATATCTCCACTAGCATTAGTGAATATTGGTATGAGAGATGAAGTTCATATCTTGAGGCCATGTGTTGGAGATGAGAGTCATGCCTTTGAAGAAAATGCAATGTAGGAAAGGAATAGTGGAACAAAAGATCCTTACTTGGATGCTGAAGAGATTGTGGAGGTTTCTCCTACATCAGCCTTATCACAAGGAATTTTTTTTAGTATCCTAAGTACCTAAGGCATAAAATAATATTTTATAGCTTTGAGGAAGAGAGTTGTATTAGTTCAAATCATGTTCCAATAGTACATAAGGATTTTTCATCTCTAAGTGTTCCATTTAGGGATGAGTATGTTCCATATCTAAGTGTTCTATTTAAGCATGAAGATATTAATCCATCAATGAAAGGTACAAGGACCATGCATAGTAGTATTACTCCATCTAGAGAGGCACAAGGACCATGTATAGTAGTATTAATCCATTCAGAGAAGCACAAGAAGAGGAGGATATCCAAGAAGGAGAGGGTGAATTTTGGAAGAAGAAGAGAATATTGAAAGTGAATTCAAAGATGACTTCGGCAATTATAGGTTTGTCCCAAGATTTGGCTAACTATTTAAATGGAAGAGTGAGTTGGTGGAAGCTTGTGAAAGATGTAAAATGGCAGAAATAGAAGCTTTGAAAATTTCAAATATGGAAAAGCATCCATACCTTATTGAGGCCAAGAAGATTGAAGTGGACACCGAGCAAATATTGAAAAGGGAGAAATGTTGATGTAAAGTAGAGAAACTTTGCATTAAAGAGAGAATGCAAAGTTCAAATGTTTCTATTCTATGACTCTTGAACTAGCACAAATAGCAAAATCTCCCAAGGAAACAAAGAACTTAATTACAACCCTATTGTAGACCAATTTAGAATAACCCTCCTCTTATGTTTGCAATTGCACAACAAATCTTAAATTGAATTCTAGACTACACTTCAAGAAATGATGATAATGAAAATTATAATATGCAAATCTTTTTATATAAAAGTGCAAGTGAATTTCTATCTCCATTAGAATCAATTTTTTTGTCATGCAAATCTCTCTTTGCTGGAGGATGCTAAGTTTGTTTCCATTTTGTACAATGTAGTGTGTCTTTTGTTTAATAAGTTTTATTCACATGGATCTTGTTTGGTTTTATGCCTTTATCAAAACACAAATTTGGATCTTGGATGGTTCTCAATTTAAAAGGTTCATTCACTTGCCTTTCTCAAATGGTTATCATCAAACTTTATCAATATCATTGATATTGAATGTGCAGCCCAAATTGAAGCTTATGGAGCATAACTACTATTTGATTCTTGAAGTTTGCACCTTGTGTTAGTCTTGCTTGTAAAGGAAAGCCTTCTTGTGATAAAAAGTGAATTTCCATTTTCTACCTCATCAGCCAGTGCTTCACACTAGTTTTTCCTTGTGGTTTGCACAATGGAAATTATAGGCAAGGCTGCCCATGGCAATTGTTAAGACTTGCTGCTTTTAATGATGTAAACATTTGAGGTTGATTGAAACTACTTTCAACAACTGTAATTTTGTCTTGGTCAAGTAATTTGAATCCTACCCTAGTGGAATTTCCCTTGCATTTGCAAGATTTGCACACAAAAGTCCCAAAATGACATGCCACAAGTGTTGATTACAATGGCCCCAATCTAAGCATGCAAAGGTACTTGTGTTGGAAAAAAATGAAATGAATCTTCCATGTGTCAAGCAATTTCATTCTACATTTGTGTGTTTCACCCAAACTCTTCTAAAACCTCTTCCTCTTCAAATTTGAATATGAAGCAGGACTCAGTCAAAATTCATTACTAGGGACTATTATTGCATCATTAAGATTTATGAAAGGCCATAACCCGTAAAAGGCTACTTGTCAAAAGGCTATTCTCTTAAACTTCATCAAAACCTATTGGTTATAATTTATATTTCTCAAACCTTGTAAAGCTAACCTTTCCAAGGTACCATTTATTTCTATGCATGTACAATTTTTAATATGGGTAACTCATAAATAATCTTACAAAGGTCAACGGCTATCAAAAAAAAGTTAAATATGAAACTCTCCCATATCAACCTCTTTTACAAGAATACTGATATTTCCAAGGATAGACCTGAACTAGATCCACCCAAAGACAAGTGTATCATCCAAAGGAGGAAGCACAAGGGATTCAGAATGTGGGTTACTTGCATCAATTCAATACCCAAACTTGTTTCAACTTCAATTTGATCTACTTCCGCCTATTTTTGCTCCACCATCACCCCCAATGGCAAATCATGTTCACTTTACTCAACAAGGTTTTCCAACAATATAAGTATAAGGGATATGATGAAAATAAAGATCCCAACACCTTTGTAACGGAATTTGAGTCACTTTCCATGGCCAATAAAGAAAATTTGGATGTGAATAGACTTCAGATTTTTTCAAGTCTATTAAGGTAAATAGGAAAAAAAAATTTAGTCATGAAAATCAAAATATTGCCAATGTTGTGAAGTAGCACAACACTTAAAAGTTGTTTCTTGACAGATTTAGAGAATTGGATTATGAGGTGAATGTTTTTACCACATTAAATCATATGGAGAGAAAGAAAACAAGAAACTTCATGACTACATACAAAGGTATTAAAATACTATGAGTCAAGTTCAAGGCAAAGCAATAGTGAGTTTCAAAAATAGCTTTGACAAATGTTTATAGGATAAATAACAAACTTTGTAACTACTTTTAGTGAACTTTGTAAGGAAATGATGTGCTTATAAATGAACACCTCATAAATGGTGTTACGAGATATTTAGTGTAAGTTGCATTCATTTATAAAAATCAGGCACCATATTATGGATGTTTAGGGTTGCTATATCAAAATAAATGATTGTCAAAAGAGGTGATGTGGCTATATAGCACAGAGTTTCATCAGGCTTGTTTTGGGAAGGACCTTCATCTCTAGAAAAGACAAAATCATCACAGTCCTAACGTTCACCTGAATGGAGGTAGATACTTGCTTGGACTTCACAAAGAAGGCGGCCATGTCTACTCTGTCCTCGCAAGTCTGCTCGACTCCTCTCTTTTAGGGAAAATTCCAATGATCAGGAAAATAGCTCATTTGTTCACAATGTTCACATCTTTGACCCAATTTTCCAAAGTCTTCATACACCATCTCCTATATCTTGCTTGAGAGTGTTGCTATATTTTTTGGGAGTGATTCTTAAAAGGTGATTTATGAAAAAATTTGGTGGATCCAAAATGCCACTCTCAACCATTCAAACTTACATTCACCATCGGTGTGCTAATGCTCATGTCAATAAACTAAGCGGTAGGTTTAGTAATTGTGCATTGGTATGGTGGTTCATTTCCATAGATTAGTGCAACAAGGGAGACAACAAAAATTGTTGTTGAAGTGCAAATTTTCCTAAATTGGCTAAAGTACAAGTTAGAAAAATGAACTACAAAACTTATGAGCAAGAAGCAATTTTATATAGCCACTCACATGAAAAACTAAATCTACATGTCACATGGAATTAGTTATATTTTACTAGGAAGAACCCAAATTTAGGGGAAAAATTTCAAATTCTAAGCGGCAATCAAAAACAATATGTGACATGCCACATTGCCAACGGGCACCATTGAGCGGCTATGGGTGAAAGCCTATTTAATCCTAAATTAACATAGTATACCAGGTGGCAATGGCACCAACTAACATCTACGTGTACCGTTTCCCTATTACATTGGGCGTCAATAGGCGCCAACCTACCAACTAGTGCCTTCCAATGTACATTAGGTGTCACCCAACTTCTTCTAGTGCACACTATGCATCACATAGAGCCTAAAAGTCACACCAAGCATCACCCAATGCCTTCTTCCGTTCTTACATAAGATCCACAACTAGCATCAACGGTAGCAACCTACTTAACTTGGAATACTTAATTGTAAGTAAAATAAGATCATGGATCACATTCTAGAAACAATATTAGATTTAATTCTCAAAACAATTAAAGAAGAAGAATAGAATGAAATTCTTATTATAGAGAAATGTGTTCTCATTCCATATACTTGAGATGATGATTAATGCATTCTTGGATCACCCTTGACCTCTTTCTTCTCTACCGAGCTCCATTCCAGGAAGAGATATTTTTGAATCTACTTGCATTTCCTCTATAAATCCACCATCATCTTCTAACCAAACATCTGACCTATTGATACAAAAGTTATATAAAATAATACAAACTAAAATCCACTTAAAAAATATGCATCTCTACTATTGTCTTTAAATTTCACTCTCAACTCACAAAGGGAATGCCATCTAGCTTTCAATACTCCTATACAATGCACATTTATCACCCTTGCATTTACAAAATATTTGTTGAACTCTTGCTTGTCCTCATTTAGGCCTGCTTGAAAACTGAGACTAAGTGATGCACAGGTACATAACCAGAATTACCTAAAGGTACTCTTTGGCCTCAAAACTAAGACATCTCCCTATCCGGTTCAAATTATTCCACAGTGATAATTTTTTCAAACACGCATTCATGCAAATAAAAAATCAAATCTTATCTTTAATTAAATCATGGAAAATGTACAAGAAGGTGCACCAATGCTAATGAACTAAACAAAGGAACAAAACAAATATTTGAACTAGATATCAAACACTTACTTCCTATAAAATGTATAATTCTCCTCTTATCATCATAAATCACTTGGCAATTTATGGAATATGAGCCCTTTTTGCTGAAATAGATTTCTCCATCCATTGTAAGTCAAGCTATGAGACAAAGCAACATTCCATCTACCAAACCTACACAATCAAGGAATCTTTGTGCAAAAACTGCAGATATTCTCCTCCTCTCCTTGGGCTTATGCCATGCCACTTGACTCCTCATCAAATCTAATATGGTTGTCATAACTTGGTTGGTAAAGGCAATTGTCGAACACATACTAATACACCAAATGTTTAACACCCTTGCAACACAAGCTCCACAACCATGATGCCCAAATCTATCAAGAGCTAGAGCTACTTGATCCACATTGGTGTTTGCTCCCGTTGGTTATTCTTTTCAAATACACTACGAGTTTTTATCATATCTACTAATGTTGAAAAGGAATCAACATCCATCTAGTCAGCGGGCGGAAGGCCTTCACATCTAGACTTCTAAAATATTTCATCACCAATTCTAGACTACGAGGGTATGTAACTTTGGGTTCTAAGTACCTATGCCTATGTGCAAACTCCATCCACTAATAAATAATTATAGCATATCTAAATCTTCCTCTTCATCATTTAGTTCATATGATGATATCTCCAAATCTAATTGTATAATCCATTGCATACGTTTCTTAATGTTTCTAGTTAGTTCTCCACAAGTACTACCTCTCTGCCTGTTTTGTTTTATTCTGTTCTCCTCAGTTCTTGAATCCACAAAAATAACACCCACAAGTGCTACCTCTCTGCATCCTATACTCACTTCACATTCTCTGCACAATGAACAAGAAAGCAAAATAAGAGATTCATCTGAACTTGTACTACTTGAACAAGGAATTTTCAAATGAGGAAATTGAGGAATTTGGATTGCACTTCAACAACGGAATTCACTCCCCCTCCTTCCAACCTCCTTCACACATTCTTTTAACTCCGCAGTCAATTTCTCGTACTCATCCTTGTACATCTAGAGAAGAATCATTTCACCCTTCAATGGCAATCAGACCCTAACTCACTCACTCTAAATTGTAATTAATGTTTTATGGTGTACCAAAGGAAAACTCCACATCACTAATTTCCTCCAAACGACTCTTATGGAGTTTGCTAATAATAATAAGGAACTTGAACCACTCTTGCTAATAATAAGTTTGCTAACTAAGGAACTTTGACGGATATTTCTTTCCTCCTAGTCTCTTATGAAGTTTGCTAATAATAAGGAACTTGGACGGATGTCCCTAGTGGGCCCCTTCCTTCCTCCGGGTCCCGCACCCCTTACCGAATTAGCTTGGTAAAACTATTTATGAAACACCATAATGATATGGGTTACATTGATGCCTTTGGGAGTGTCTTTGTTCCTTGGAGAAGTGTCTACATAACGTCGTGTCTTTGCCAAAGAAAGAGAAAGAGAGCACGAGAACTTGGCGAAGATTATGAAGTCTCCTCGGCTGTACCAATCTGCGAGTTTGAATCACTCGGGAAACATCCTCGTCCCCAAGAACAAGCATGGAGTTTGGAATCTCCCCACAATCTCCAGAAATTACCCAGTTTCTCAATGAAATCACGGCTCGGAAGTTTGATAAAAATGTCACCACTCTGTATAAGGTGGCTCCACTGGAGCCCGCAACCCTGAGGTGAGCCTCTTTCCTTATGTTACAGCAGAAGTTTCTGGACTTGCTTGTTCGTGGAGACACACTTGCTGCTCTTCATACGCTTAGAACACTGATATCCCCTCTACAAATCAATACTCAAATAGTGCATGAACTTGCGACCTGGATGATTTGCCCGTCGAAAGAGGAGTTTCTGAAGAAGGCTGAATGGATAGGTGCCGGTGTAGAATCTAGGGTGCAGCTTCTGGAGGAGCTCCAAGAGCTGCTCCCACCGTCAGTCATGATTCCGGAGAAGAGGCTGGAACATCTGGTGAATCAAGCATTGACGGTGCAGAGGGAGGCTTGCATTTTGGACAACTTGTGACTGCGATCGGTGCGGCCGTGATAAGATGCCTACCAAGACTTTGCAGGTAAAATGCAATTTCAGTGTTGGATCCTTTTTAAAACGTTGTGCACTCGTCTGTAAATATCATGAACGTTATCTGACTACCCTGGTTGACGCCCTTACTCGAGAGGATCGCATGAGATTGTTGTAGTGTCCAGGAATCTTGGACAGTAGGTTTGTAGACATGGCTTCACTCGTCTTATGCAATAGATTTCATCAAAAGATTTGGCTTAGTTGTATACGAACCTTTCGTCGCCGAGAATGACTTTCTGGTGTTCTCGCTTATTAAGCTTGAGTCCTGCGCATTCAAGGGTAGCTTGTTGAGTACTTTGTTGCTATCGGACGTGGCCAATTTAGAGACACTGATATAGAGAGTGCATTGATTTTCTGTAAATCAAGCAGTGGGATCAGGAGAATAATTTCTATCCGGGCGAGTTTCTAACATATGTTACTCTGTATCTTTCACGACACGAGTTCTTGTTATTGGCTCACGTGTGGAGAGATATTCACATAGCTTGGCTGTACTGACTTTTGAATGCCGCTTATACTTACATACATACACTTATACTTATGACTAGATGAGCCTTAGTCGGAGAAATACGTGTTCCGTATGCTGCTGTCCTTAAGAGTTTGCAGTTATCTGAGAAGTCCCTAAAAACAATTATTATTAAGTCTTTTTTCTCTCTGCGCCTAATAGGGAAGTGTCTCCAAAATGTCGTTCTTAGCCGAAACCGGATATTTCGGAAGTCTTCTGAGTGGCATTGTTGTCACGAAATATGACTATCATGGCAGGGTACAGGTTTTGCTGGGCACAGTACTTGTGGAGAACTCAGAGCAAATGTACTCTTATCACCTAAATATTGAACGTCATAAAAGCTTCACCCGATGGAAGTGATATGAAAAGTGTATGTTGCTGACAAGTGGTCTGTGGGTACTTTCTGTGTGCAAGTTATAATTTGGTGGAATCTGGAAGTTGATATCCCTGACGGATGCTGGCTGATATCTGCTTTAGTACCTAGAGGCGCAAGGACCGCTGCTTGCACGTGACATGGATTAGGGTTTCTCATGACATGATGGACTGTTTACTTTTTGCCGTTTGCACCCACTTATACCACATCACGCGATATTGCACTCCGGTTGTTGGACATGCTACACCTGTTTTTGATGGGGAATTATTTATTAATTCTACATATCTCTTAAGTCTTACACCCTTTTCCGGCTTCACTTGCTCTACATGAGCCTAACAGGTAAATTAATCCAGGGCCAGTCCAATCTTTGTGTGGAATGTAGTTACCAATACTAATCTCCTTTTTCGTCTGAGATGGAACTAATGGAGGTTCTTTCAGCTGATGAGGATGAGGTTTGGTTTCTACAATTTTCACACGACGGAAAGGATCTTGCATCAGCGTCCAAAGACCGGTCAGCCATAATTTGGGAGGTATAAATGCAGCCTTTAGTCTGCTGGGTGTTCCTAATTGTTATCGCTGCTAATTTGGCGTTGACCCGACGAGTTTTGTTCTCTGATGTTAGTTGAACGCAGCTGCTTGAGTTCGACCACTTGCATCCTTTTGCCCATCTTGTAATTCTAGTCCAATCTGGAGCTGAAGAGAACCTCAACGTCTTAAATATGACAGGTGGTTCGAGATGATTGTATTCGTATCAAGCACACGTTGAAAGGACATCAAAAGCCAGTTTCTTTTGTGGCCAGGAGCCCAGATGATACCATGCTGCTTTACATGTGGAAATGAAGAAATGGCTTTGGGATGTTCAAACCGGTGAGTGGTGCATACCTACGACAAGCATAGCTGCTGTAGTTCGTGCGCTTGGTTCCCAGATGGCAGGAGATTTGTCTCAGGAGGATATAAGTGCATCTACATCTGGGATCTGGAAGGCAATGTACTTGAAGCTTGGAAGGGATCTCAAATGCCTCGCATAAGTGATATCACAATTACCCGAGACGGGATCCACTTGGTCAGTATCTGTGGTGATAAGGATATTAGAATCTTCAACATGGAGCTGAATAAAGATAGAGTCATCCAGGACGAGAAATCCATTACTTCTCTGTCAGTTTCCAAAGATGGCAGATACCTACTTGTGAATCTAGTTAGTCCAGAGATTCACCTGTGGGGATTACCGAGGATGACAAAACAAGTAAACCCTGCAAATATAAAGGACATCGACAAGGGAGATATGTGATTCGTTCATGTTTTGGTGTTTTCGATCAAGCTTTCATTCTCAGTGGCAGTGAAGATTCTCAGGTGCGTCTTCTCTCCAACAAAGAAAGATGAGTTTCCTCTGCCTGCACCATGGTTTTGCTTGAAGCTTTGGTAGGAAGATTCGTCTGTTAAGTATCCATTTATAGAGGAGTACTTTTCTGAGTCAGTTAGGAGTGGGCCATTAAGTGACGTATTCGGATAGTGTTTCATAAGACAACGGTACCATATATTTCTCGCATGAGTATTAACTTCTGATTTGGTTCACGTCACAAGGTAAATCTTTTGTTCGGGTGTTAACGTTTAGTTGTCCTCTCATTGGTTGTCTTGACCTCTTGAATTTTTTCAAAAGTGAATGTTCATAGTCGGACAAAAGAAGAATTTTTCTTGGAGATTGCTGTACCTTTGGTGACCCATACACGCTCAATCAAAGTAGACACTAAAAATAAGACATCCGAGGGTACATGTCTTGGTGTGCAGGTGTATCTATGGCATAGGGGAACGGTTAATTTCTAGAAGTATTACCAGGTCGCGCAGGAAATGTGAACTGCGTTAGCTATCCTATAGCTGGAATCCTATTAATCCACACATGTTTGCATCAGCTAGCGATGAGAACACTATTCGGATGTTAGTCTCCTAGAAGTAAGGGCAGCTGCTCGAGAAATGGTGGCATTGACCATCTTGTAATGGCGGGACACGCGAGCTCATCGAAAAGGTGAGATCTTTTTAAGAACCCAAAGCCTTCTTGTTGTAGCCACAATCAGCTGTGTCCCATCATTCTTTGCTGCCTGTGTAAATAATCCTCAACATTGATTTTAGAGGGGCATAACTTATGGTTGTTCAGGTGCTCTATATGCCATAGGATTTGTGCAGTTCCTAGATGTCATCCCACGTGTTATCTGGGTAGACTAGCTGTTGCTATCATTTTTGAGGAGTCACTGATTTCTTGAGGGCGTCGCCTCGAAATCACATCATGTTTTACCGAAATGCCTGGCGCTCTGCTGATACGCTACCTGCATGTGGGTCCATATTCTACGTTTGCAGGGGACGGAGTGAGTAATATATCATTATGGTGCGTATCAGACTCCCAAATTCAGGTGCAAGAGGCGTCAACCATTGCCCGCGGTCCATGATGATTTCCCGGTTCTGTATCAGGTCTTACTCAGCTTGAGCAGGGTGAGGATGTATTTCTCCGTCTGCGTTCTGTCATACTCGCATGTCAGAAGTAGAATCTTGCAGTGCACTTACGTGCACTCGTCGTTTCAGGGGAATATCGATCCCGAGGTCAAAAGATTAAGCTTGTTTGCTTGTGTCCATGTCACTGGAGGCTGGCAAGTTGGCCATGCCAGGTTCGGGAAACAGTTTGTCCATATCTGGCCATTTTCTTTGTGTACATTTTGCCTTTGGATGTGTTGGGGTATTTTATTTACGCTTCAGCCTCTTTGGTTGGTTCTAGTATGATGCGTGTATTAGTGCCAAATGTCGGAAGTGATGCCGGCAGAATTTGAATTCATTTGGATATTGATCACTATTCAATATTATACAATGATCATCTCTTCTTAAAAGTACTTGAGACAATAATACAAATTCAGTGCATATTATGCGTCACTGTATATTGTCCTAAATAGCAATGAAGTGCTTTTCTGGAACTTCACCCGCTCGAGTCAATACTTCTGCATATCAGATTTCGCTTGTGTGATAAGTGTCTGTTTTGGGCGGCTTTTGATCAGGATCTATTGATCAGACAGAAATGTGAAGTCTTGTGATAGAGCTCTCTCGGTGCACCAGACTATGGAAGATAAAACCACCCTGAAGACTGGGGTCTGAGCTTCTGCTCAAATGTCAAACCTGCCAGTGATCACAAGACCGTACGTTTGGCTGGATGCAAAATCGTCAGACGCAAGTATACGAGAAAGATGACCGCTGTTTAGGTGAGTACTGAGATACATGTCCAAACTCCACGTGCGAATGAGGTCGACAAGAAACTTCATCGTGTCATATTTTACTTAAGAGGACATGAAGCATGGATTTCCCAGACTGACAGAACAACCTCAGAATCTGAGAGATCCGACAAAATCTTGTGGTATTTCTGATACATAGATTTGTAATATTTTTTTCCAGGTTTCCTGTCTCTTCGTAAAAGTACAGATGCATCCGCCCTAACTACATCGAATCTCCGTCTTGAACAGAATGTACACTACACCTAAGGAACTGCTAATACTGACTGAGCTGAAGGGATTCCAATATCAAATTGTAAAGTACAAATATCTTAGATTCGGACATAGTCGAAGGCCATGCTGTGCCTCTAAACTTTTGGTTCCCTCCGTCAGGCATATTGGTAGTACATAAGTACCCATGAACGACTGCGCACGTCCTGTGAACATTTTGTTTAACCAAGTCATTTCTTATCCGCTGCGTCGCCTGCGTCCTGCGGGTCTAGGGGATTGATTGAGCCGAAAGTGTCCTTCACACCACTGAAAAGATTACCGAAACCCTCCTTCACCTTGTCAACCACTGACTTCAATTCTCCCTTTGGTGGGATCTGCGCCGCAAAACAGATGATGGGAAGCAATCGGATGGCAGATCAAACAACGGTTCAAAATTCACAATGTTAAACCCTACCAGTCCTCCAACATGGACGCAAAATTCAGTAGCTGCATCAGAAAAGGTCTGATAATGTAGACGACTTAGAATGTTTTATTAAATATGATACGTCATCATGTGATGGCTCTTTCTAGAATGCTTGAAGAGTTATTCTCACCTGAATAACATCTTGACCATAAATTGCAGCATTTGGGTTCTTCTTGTCCTGAAACACAGTAGGACGTAGGTTAATACAGCGTTCGCGTTGGGATCCCAATTTCACTAGCGCTTCCCTATGAACTTCCACCACTGACTTGGAGCCAGAGAGAAAGAGTGCACATTTTCACAGGGAATGTAGACCGTTCCAATACGAAGGTTTCCTTTGGAGATACAGATAGGGTGCTGTTACAAAGAAATGCTGACGTCACAAATACACTTGGTGCTTGAAGGGCATACATCACACATTTAATGAGGTGATAGATGACTTACGACTATTTTGTAACCATACTCAAATCCTGAAGCGGCCTTTAATACCGGGTAAGTCTTGAAGGCAGTCTGCCGTACTGCTCTCTCATCCTGCATTTTGAATTTTGCATCCAATAAGTAAAAGGTTCCCTTCTTAACCAATAGGGTGATTGTTGAACCAGAAGGGCTTAGCTGTTATATTTGGATATGCACAACCACAGACGCAAGTTATCCAGGAGAGACAGTCTTAGAGGCATACATCATAGCTCTTCGATTTCCAGAAAACCAGCCGACAGTTCATGTTCAGTCTGGTTGAGTAGTATGTCGTAGCCACAAAGGTCAAGACCATCATACCTTGTAAATAACTTCGGCTATGTTGCGGGTGAGTGTGTCTCCGTAGAGCTTCTTTCCCCAGTCGTTGCCCATAGCTGCCAACATCACCTTGGCTGTAGAACCTCCAGAAACCACACTCAGTGGGTACCACCTAGGAACCTGCATCAAGAGCGATGTTGAATTAAAGACCGGAATGCCGACCGGAGGCGACTTAAAGACATCACCAAAGTGCTATTATCGCTCACCTATGGAACCTTTTGCATGTTTTAGTATTATGTTCATTTAGTCTGGAGCTACCGAAGCACAGGAGGGGATAGGCAGTTCGCTCTCTTGCTCCTGCAGATCCAAGTGACAGGGCTGCCCGTACTAGCAGGTTTTTGGTGGAATCTTTTGAACTATACCCAAAACCTTCAGTGAGCAGGGGATAAGATAATCAGCCTTCCGACCTGTTGAGACCACGAAGAGCCGACGACCAAGTATAGATGCTTGAGAACTACCCATTCCGATGCTGACAGCTGTAGAGAGTTTGCTACATTCCTTTCACAACCTGATGTCTTCCGCCTCAGTAAAACACTCACTTCCTATGTTTACAGATTTAAAACGTGGCGTGCCAAGATCCAAGATAGGTTCTTGCTGCAAGAATGCAGCAACGTGTCCTACGGGGTGCCTAAATTTTTTGGATCTTCGAGCAAAGGAATTAACACGAGCAAGTGACTACTACTCTCAGGGGAGAGGGAGAAAAAAGGACTTTCTTGTCTCAAGAATCAGTGCGGGAGAAACTCCTCAGGAGCAAACAGATTGTAGGTTCCAGACAGCTGGTAAGGAGAACGTCAAAATTACGACTGATGTAGGGTAATGACATTTCATCAGGACCAACAACACATACACTTCGTATTTTGTACCAAGAACAAACAAAAAGACCAAATCCTGTCTTGTTTAACTCAAATTTGGACAAACTAGACCAAGCGAAGCAGATAAGTTCCTCGATAATTCACTTTCACTAGAATTTGATTGAATCGATGGCACCACCAAACCGCGACCCCAAATCAAGAACAGCTCACTCACCTTCTGAGTCCTGATAAAGAGCACAAACTTCGGATTGTCATCATCATCCATTTTCGGCAAATTAGGACCTCCGGTCGGTCTCCTTCCCGTCCCTGGCGTCATACTAGTCTTTCGTCCTTTAGCTTCGACCGAAACCACAGCTCTCCTCTCCTCTCCTCTTCCGATGCTCCATTTCTTGCACGCAACAAGCGAGGGAATCTTTCCAGCTCCAGCAAAGAATTGTTGCGTTGAGCTGCTGCAAGGAGCGGCAGCGGATATCGACGGAGTCCTCAAACTCGCCAACGCCTCCATCTCGGCGCTGATACCACGAAACAATTATCCTAACCCACGAGCGCAAATTCTTGTCGAGCTTCTTGAGCTCTAGAAGCAGTAAGGAACGAAGAAATCCGACTACGACTACAAAATCGACGTGGAGATGCGGAGGGGGAGTTAGAAAGTTGTGGATGCAGGAGCTGGAAAGGGTCCCACTCATCCTCTTCTGCTCTATCCGAACTTGGATTCTGTCGTGGTCCGAGGTCCCCTACTGCGTGCAGTACAGGACATCCCTTCCTTACGTCGTCAGCTCTGGACCACTACTGAAGTGTGCAGTAGAGTAGCAGCTGCCATCCAGAATAAGCGCTGCGCCCGCATAATCAGCGTCAAAGCGTGTTTAACCTGAAGATTACGGTAATGGAATGCTTCCTCGGTCCCGTTTTAAGGGTGTGGCGCATCAATTTGTTTATGGAAATCATAAGAGTTTCAATCTTCATTCTAATTCATCTTAATTCTCACAAATCTGAATAGAACTCTTATATGCATGAGGGAAAGATTCAAGAGACATGGACTATTAATGGATAGCGAGATAAATGTTAACATGGGTATGTCGATTTTGCTCATAAGAAAGCGTACATTTATCATGGACAGATGAAGTTTTCCCATCATTTTCGTCAAAACAGTGTTTAGGCGCAAGATTACGGTAAGGCAGGACGTAGTTAAGACTACCGTATCATGTGTTCCGGACCTTCAGTTGCGTAAAGTTTGTGCAGCTCTTAGCAAGAGTTTACGATCACTATGAAAGTGGTTCGAGATCTAAGAATCAAACAGTCAATGAATGAAGTCTCCAAAAGACTACTGTTATAGGGATCAATGTGCGTTCAGTTGCTGACGTGCTGCCCGAAATCTCAATGTCCACTTCAGATGATGGAGCGCAGGTTTTACTCACGAGCGAGCCATGTATGTTTTCTCGTACATCATCGCTGTTTTCGTCACGATTGTAGTAGAGATCCGCGAGATCACGGGAAGATTTTGACACCTTTGCTCCTTTTAGCTTCTACGGCACGTGGTGTGAAGTTCCCAGTTTCTGTGGTTTTGTTGCCATGTCAGTTTTACCCAACAAGTGAGAGAAACACATCGCGCAAAGCATTCACAAGGTTACATTTGATGAGGTGTCCAGTGCAGGATTTTGTTGCTCCATGGTCCTCTGTCGCACACAGACACCCGGAAAAATCTGGCTTTGTCAAATCACAGGAATTAAAAGTGTGCACGTAGCAGTATCAAACTTCAAAACAGCCTCAGTGTCTTGGTTTTCGTGATGTTTCCCGAATGAGCTTGTCCAATGTCGTGAATCTGGGTGAGGAGATGCACCACTGTAAGAGACGTGATGGTGATGCGAGAAGATGGAGATTTATTCCCCTGTCTTTAGCACTTCGTATTCTAAACCTACTTCTCACGGCAACATTTCTGCTGTAAGATACTGGATCTGTTATTCTATAGGAGCTGTAAGGTGTCAAGCTCAGTAATCTGACATACCTTGTCTAAGTGTTCTCAATGACTTTCCAAGAGTGGCTCAATGTGAATCTGCTGGAAAGAGCAGCTCATAGAAATGAGTGCTTAAGCCTAGTTCTAAAACAGCAACCAAGAAGCCCTGCATGTAACGTACCGGCGAAATTCGACTAAACTGCAGGGGTGCTACATATCAATTGGGGACTAGTTAACATGTTAGATCGTTGAGTGACCAACTTGCGTCGGAGAACTAAGCGCAAATTCTTGCATCCGAAGCGAGACGATTCTCACTTACTTAAGAGAGTGTCACTATATGAAGTTGTAAAGAGGTGAGCTTGGCAAAGACCACATTTTGTGAACTTACTGCTCCCCTTGGCTTTCCCAAGTAGTCAGACCAGGAACGGCACCACCGTGCCACATTCTGGTAGTTGGATCAAGTATTCTGACTGACCCTTTTTTGATCGGTCTCCTGCACCAGCAATGAACGTCAGGCTGTTGGAATTGCCACGCTTCTAAAACATCAACCCAGCAAGTCTTGCACACAAGCTTAGTCTCTCCACATGTTCACAGAGCTTCAAACACAGAAAAGTGATCCACCGACGTATACGATTGCCAAACGCCACTGTCATGAACCAAAAGGAATCCATTTGCTAATGATCCATCTATCGAAGCTTGCTAGGACTGATTAACTGAAACTATAAGACCCTTCGCTCAGAATTTTCATACTAATGGGCAGTTCCGGGTCCATATGAGTCGTTGAGAAGATGTCAGATCAAGACTTAAAAGACGATCGTGAATGAAATGTTTTATGAGATATACTGCGGAAACAAATTTGCTGCATATATTCAAATCGCAACGAAAACTTTCACACTGAAAAGAGAGGTTAAACTTTTTATAACTGAACCTATTAAATCCTCCCCTGTAGCACTAATCTATGCACCTGGCATCAGCGAAAAAGGAGCATCTTACTTCTGTCAAAGCAAATCAGGGAATGAATCAATACTGAGCAAAAAGACAATAGCTTAATCTTGTTCCTAGAATTTGCGAGGAAAGCAGAACAATGACTCAAATGCACACTCAAGCAGGATGAGGCCATTTTTCAGAGTAGCTGTCCAAACCTACAACCAAATCTTTACAGAATGGTTGCATGCATTTGCAGGATAACCTCAAGCTTGGGACATAATCTGTCCTTTGTTCACTGCTGTGATAGCTGAGTAATTCATGTTATAACTTCAGTACTCAGAGATATCTCACTGGTGGCAATCCTGCTCAATGTTTTTATTAGGGCCCTATGGCGCCTTAATGCTTTTGAAAACTCATTCCAACCTCGCAAATCTCCCAACAAAACAAAGCTGTGCGTTCAAAAATTCAACCTAGAATCCACAAGAAGACTCCCTCATGCACAACTTCCAAATTGCAAATGTAAACAATCTCAATGTGTGCTAGGTGAAGGTCACTCCTGGTCATTTCCCAGCAGTCCACCTAGAGAGCCGCTAAACTTATTAGATCTACGATGTTAATCGAGTTCTATGTCTTGGCAAAATGCAAGCATAGAAACCAATCTTTACCTTGTCGGTTTCAGAGGTCCATTGGATACTGGTTGAGCCTCACTCTCCGGGCTCTTGTGGCTACGAGGCAAGGTTGAGTATGTCTGTACTTCATCATCGTCTGTCCCAAAGTAACGATCTCCGAATTCGCCCATCCCAGGCACCACTCTGAACTCCTCATTGATCTCCGTGTCAATCTCCGAGGTCACGATTTTTAACAGAGGGAAACGTTTACACACAGCATGAATGCCTTCAGGTGCAGATATCAAATTGAGAAAAATGATATGAGATTCCGGAACACCCTTTTGCATTAACAATTCAATAGCCTGAACGGCGGAGTTACCTGCAAAGAAACGGTCCTTGTCAGTCACAACTTGATTAAAGAAAGGATATTGCCAATAACCAAAAGATCTGCGCATTATGATGACTGAGCAAATTATTCAGGCAAATGAATATCCACACCTTTCGAGTCCTCAATTATGACTAGAAGAATAGGCTCAGGATACCAGGATGGTAACGTAGAGTGCTACAAACCTAGGTTCTTCGGCTACTTATCGCATACTGAGACATGATCACCTGGTTGGAATCCAGACGACGAAAGACAAACTAGAGTATGGATGACGAAAGACTCAACCTGCACAAACTCCGTAACTTCCCTCAAAACGTTCACTGACCGCGAATGGCACCTAAGCTAAGCTCAATACTGACAAAATAAGCTTGTCTTGACAGTTTTCGTGGCATGTGATGCTCGATAAGTTTTGGAGAATCAGAGTGCACAAAAGGAGAAGTGGGACCCTCTTTAAGGTAGAAGCAGGATCCAAGCAGACATACTGGGCTAGTACTCCGTACAAGTCACCGATAAACACAAAAGAACCAGGGTGGAGGAGTAACAGAACCAGAAATCACTTATGAGGAAGTAGCCAAATGAAGCGGAAAATTTGATGAGGACTGAAATAATTGTCAACCGAAGCGTGCACAATTTTTCTTAAGTACATCTCTTGAAAAGAAACCCCGCTCGCCTCAAGTTCTTAGAGTGGACAACTAGTACAAAATTTTGAGCACCTGACAGCAATGTCTGGCATGATTTTTAGGCAATCCACCTCCTGAATGGATAATGCATAAGCAGCAGAAAGCTCATGAACGAAAAGAAAATAAAGACGAGTGCAAACCTGTGGCAAGTACAGGATCAAGTAGCAACACATGACGATCGGCAATATCCCTTGGCAATTTTTCGTAGATAAGCTGTTTCCCGTTGTCACCTTCACGATGAATCAAAATCTTACCAATTTTGATACCTTTACAGCAGGCTCGCAGTGCATTTTCCATACTCTCTCCACTACGTATGATGGACACTCCACAAAGTTGTTTGCAGAAGTCTACACCAATGTATGTAGAGTTCGTAGGTGTAATGACTTGTTTCTCAGTAAAAGGAAGATGACCGAGCCCATGCTCCACGACCAGGCGAATAAGTCGATCAGCATAAAACACGAAGTCATGTTTGGTAGTTTCCCTATCCCGTATAAGAGTGTGCATTCCCCGAATCTGGAAAGTGGACTGAATAACATACACGTTGGGGTAAATTTTGCGCAGATCATGCTGCCCAAGCTTTGTTCGTATGTGCTGCACAATGAGATCTATGGCAACGTGGTTGTCTCCTCCTCTAGGAATTATAACGTCGGCATATTTTTTCGAAGGCAGTACGAAGTCGTCAAAGGATGGCTTTACAAATTTCGCATACTGCTCAAGAACACCTTGTACATCTCTACCTCTTTCCAGAGTATCTCTACGTATCCGCCTGGCGAGTCTAACATCCGCATCCGTATCGACAAAGATCTTCATATTCATCAACTCACGAACTCGGTGGTCATGGAAAACCAGAATTCCTTCCATTATAATGACATCTACGGCATTGACCTTGCGACATGACTCTGTGCAGCGTTGATGCCTTTTGAAGTCATACACAGGAATTTGAACTGGTTGACACTGTTTCAACTGTAATAGACACTCCAACAGCTGCTCTGTGTCGAAGGCGTCTGGATGATCAAAATTGTATTCCCCTACTTTCAATGATTCTTCCGGTGTCAGCCCGCGATAGAAGGAATCTTGGTTCACCAGAACCACCCGGTGATCGTGCAGTTGCTGAATTATCATGTCACAAACAGTCGTCTTCCCCGAGGCCGTTCCTCCAGCCACACCGATAACAAAGGGCGGCTTGTTAGCGCTTCTCAGTTTCGGATTCGAGATGCCATTGGTTTCCTCGTTATCTGATCGAAGCGCGCCAACATTAGCTCGAGCCGAGGCCTCCATTTCCTCATCGAACTCCGACTTCTTCGACATCTTTTGGCAGCAGCTCCAGATTCTTCGTCCTGCTCAATTTCCTCCACTCGCCTCGACCACTCCTTCAATCATTCAATCAAATCACTCTTCTGCTGCTGCTGCCACTTCTTCCTCCTTTTTCCTCCTCCTTCCAACATCTTCAGGCAAAAGTTCACTACAACAGTCCTTCCGTTGCCGTAGCATTAGTGCTCATGATGAACAATCTTCCTATGACTCCTCCTCCCCTATTTGTACTCCTCTCCTTTCTCTGTCCCTCTCTCGTCTGCTCCTCCTCCTCGTCTTCACTCCTGAAAGCTGGAACGCAGCTCAGACGCTAGAACGGCAGCAGAAGCGACGATCAACCCGAACGAACGACGAAGCTCTGGCTATGGCGGACGGGACTGGCTTGCTGGGCCCGGCTTCAAAGCCTGCTCAACTGTAGCATCTGTACGATGTCATCCTGCACGGACGGACCGTATCATTCCGTCCACGTGATTATCTCCTCCCCCTTCTTCCTTGCTTCGGCCCCGCAGTTCATAAGTTACTCGATCGGCTCCCTATTCTGCACTAACTTTACACAGTAATGCTTGCCGGACGGACCAAACCATTCCATCCACGTAAATCAGCTCCATCCTTCCATCTTTCTGTCTGTACTCCTTAGAGCTTCATCTCCACCCGGCCACAAGTTCCCAAATAACTAAACGCTTTTACGTTTCTGAAAGCTGCGTTGTAAAGGATGCAACCGGCAATTACGCTTTTGCAAGGAAACGGATCCTGAATTGATCGCGGGGTCCACCGACACGTGTGTTATACCCTCCTGCCGCCTCTGCTGTAGGTCCGGGTAAGTAAAATCGGTCGAAGACCCAAACTCTTCCCGTGACACCCTGACGGTCGGTTCAAGTAAAACTCTATATTATTCTCTTCTATTCCACTCCACTCTTCTCTCCACATCACTACACCTTGGACTGGACTGGCATGCCGCGCGGCCACAGCAGTCTATATCTGGTCGTTGCTACAATAGCCCTTCGAACGGCACCGTCAGCCGTCATGGGTCTACCATGTCCTGCTGCTGAATCTGCACAGAGCTGTCGTCTAACACCCGCTGCCAAATCCGTCCGCGGTGTACTGTTGACTTCGTTTTCGTCCTACGCAGTCATTGGCCCCCATCTTCACTCTCTCGTGAATGAATCTGCGCTTTCTTGTCCGAGTTGCTTTTCATAATAATAGCTTCCTCTCCATTACCTTTTGTTCTTACTACTTGCACCTAGTTCTTTTGGTTGTTCCTATTCCATTTGCAATCAATTCTTGTACGTGAGCAGCCTCTCACGTACAATGATTGACCCTTCCGTCTGATCATGAACGCCTATTCCGGTTTCCGGTTTGATGCGGTCTTCCCAGCTTTTGTGTTTTCTACGTGGTCGCCTTTCCTTCGTTCCTAAATGCAATTTAGAAACCTGATGGAGTTAACCAGTACCTCAAAACATTGGCACTTCAATGAACGACACCTCAAGTTGGCAGGAAGAGTTACCAGCACCCAAAAGCTTGACGTGGTCCGACGTCGCAATTGCATGACGAGTTGGCAGTTTGATGTGGACGGACGTGGCTGATTATCCTAGGTGGCAGCGAATGCGAGACTGCTTTGGACCTTTTGGCGTGTGAGGCAGGAATGCATCTGACGAGGTCATTTAGGTGAATAAGATTTGTAAGAAATTCTTCGAACTGCAATGATGTATGCTAAGCGTGCTTCTCTATGAATAATGAACGTTTAGAAGAACAGATTCCAGTTGTCCAAAAGGTCAATGTCAGCATGGTTTGTCTATTTCCACGTCATCTTTTGGGTACTGTTAAGATTTTCTGCCAACTTAAGGTATACTTGTGACCAAGTCATTCAGGTAAATTAGATTTGTGAGAATTTCCTTGACCTGCAATGATCTATGCTAAGTGTGCTTTGAATAATGAACATTTATAAACCCATAGACTGTTGTAGAGATGTCCAAATTGCATTGGCTACTGTGATCCAGAGGAGATCGAACAATCCATCCTGAGAGCAATCAAACTAGGTGATGCTTGTTCGGACACTCCAATAGTTTGTAGACCTTAAGCCTTGCATAACTCGGATATCATCCGTGTGGTAAGGGTAGGGCAGATTTCTAATATCGATACTATAGGGGTCTAACCCATTTTACCCTTTTTCTTTTATGTCTCCCTTGACGGGGTCTTGATGGGTTTCCCATCCTGTTCTAAGTGGTCGCCTTTCTCATTAATGTTCAAATGCCAATAGGGATTAACTATCCCACGTCAGCTTTAAGGTATTGTTCTAAGTGGCCGCCTTTCTCATTAATGTTCAAATGCCAATAGGGATTAACTATCCCACGTCAGCTTTAAGGTATTGTTAACTCTAATTCTGCCAACTTGGGGTGTTGTTGAGGACTCTTACCAGGTCATTCAGGTAAATTAGATCTTTGAGAATTCCTCGAACTGCAATGATCTATGCTAAGTGCTAAGTGCTTTTATTTTTTTATTTTTTTAGTGCTATGAATAATGAACATTCATAAAACCAGACTCCGTTGTCCAAAAACTTCAGTGCAGATACAGACGGTTATTTCAACGTCAAGTTTCAAGGTATTGGTAAGTCTATCCGGCAACTTGAAGTGCCAAAGTTGGGGTACTGTTAAGTCCCTCTTTGGCAACTCGTAGTTAAGTCGAAGTGCCGAAGTTGGTCTTCTGGTAAGTCCATCTCCGTATAACTCAATAGGACTTAAATTACCATCATCTGATCTGAAAATACCTATCCAATATACTAAACATGAGACTTACATAGGATGAAAAGGACCCAATGAAGCACAGCAAGATAATGCCTAAGAGGTAAATTTGAGTTAAATCCCAATGGACTAAAATTGCTATATATGTTTTTCAAATTATATATAGAATGCTAGAATTATGTAAGTAAACCGTCTACATATCTATGGAGCATCTAGAGGAACATCACTTAGTAGTGTGATGGCTCTCATGGTTTATACCTGCCTATGCTCACTATAGAGGAACGAATGCTCATTTTCTAAAGTAAACTACAAAATAAGATAGTGAAAGTGATATGCTTGTTGTCTTGTATTATTATTTCTCATGTAATCTTAGACAAACATATTAAATTTCATATCCATAGTTCCATATAAATCCAAAGCCAGAGGAACAAAGAAGTAACTTCAATGCATACCCCTATACTTGGAGACTTTAACTACTACCACTCTGCTTGCTGTCCATCTAGGTGGATGGATAATCACCCCCTCCAAATTTACATCAAATTTGGGATATGTAACCACTTTGTCACTTGATTGTCTTGGACAATATACAAGTTTACCCCAACTCTTGTCAATCACAATGTATACCAATACTTTCTTGAAGTAAAGTATGTGCTCTCTTGTGCCATTGTAAACACTATATATTTGATTGCATCAAAGGTATGTATTATTGTCTTCCAAAAGAGCAACAAGTCATATGAACTTGTTCATGTATCTAAGGTAGTACCACATACACAAGTGAGTTATAAAGATGTAGATGGATGAACCAAACAAATACATGACCATATTGTTGTAGAGAAAGTAGTAATATGGATTAGAATGGTTTGGCAGAGATGCAAGGTAGAGTTTGCATCTTTGCCAAAGCAAGAGAAAATATTTCTCTGCATAGCATGACTAATAGATAGATCAATTACAAGAGATTAGCTAATTAGTTGTTGGGCTAATTATCTACCAAATCAATTACAAAGTAAATAATCAGCCAAATTAGCCCAGAATATTCTAGAAGCATCTAGGAAGCTTCTTGAGAAGCTTCTCGACTAGCTTAACTTGCACCATAAGCAGGTAGCTTCTAGAAGGAAGTTTCTAGAAGCTTCCAACTAGCTTAACTTGCATGCCAAGTAGGCGACTTCTAGAAGGAAGCTTCTTGAGAAGCTTCATGGTTAACTTGGCTTGCACTCTAAGAAAGCGGTTCAAGGAAACTTCTTGAGAAGCTTCTCAAGGGCCTTGTATGCTACCTATAAATATCAAAGCCAAATCTCATGGTAGGAATTTGGAGTTTTTCCACATTCAAGAGTCCCAATCTGAGTTTTCATTCTCCTATTTCTCTCCTTGGTCTTGGTCTTCTACATTGGTATTAAAGCAGGAATGGGATGGATGGAATTTACGGACCACCAAATCCACTTCCACCAAAGTATTCGGATTTTCATGTCCAAGTACTACCCAAGCATTGGTTCACCCAATTCATCACCTCACACTTTGGACAAGATTTTCTACATATGATCACTATATTTGAGGAACACTTGGTGCTTAGATTGTAACTTATGGAGAATGATGGATGTGCTGCTTCTATGTGTTAATAAATTAGATAGATTAGGGGTGGCATGATAGAGTAGCAACCATGGCGGCAATGCCCAATGTTATCCTTGCTATGTAGCAAAAAATTGAGCACCTTACTCAATTGTTGGATGAATGAGATCTTTGACGACAAGAGTACGTAGAGAGAGTACCAGTTCAAGAAGGAGAAGATCAAATCTTATTCCCTAAACCCAAGGTATTTGAAGGCAAGAATCTCTTGGGTGTAATGGAGAATTTTGTGTTTGACTGTGAATGTTATTTTGAAGCTACCAATCTACAAGATGAGCAAAAATATATTCTCTTGGCTTCTAGCCAATTGGGTGGAGTAGCAAAGTTATGGTGGAGATTCTGAGTGGAGCAAGATGAATGACAAATTTTTTGCACCAATCTTGATGTGGACAGAATTCAAGAGTGCAATATTAGTCCGTTCCAAGCTATAAATGCCACACAAGCTGCATAGGATAGGTTGGTAGAGTTGAAATAGATTGGCTCTGTAAGAAGTTACATCACGCAATTCCAAAACACCATCATGCAAATTCCAGATATACTGGAAGGTGAAGCTCTAGATCAATTTGTGAGGAGCTTGAAATCAAGAACCAAATCAAAGATAACCATGCAAGAGCCACAACACTTGGAGGAATCCATGCAGTTGGTCAAACATTTTGATTCCTTGGTTGCAACACCTTGGTCTTGACCTCAACCTCCACAAAACCTACCATTACACTACATACAGGTGGAGGAGCCGGCACCAATGTAGATTGATGTCATTCAATGGAGACCACTTGGCACTATATATAAAGAGAAATTGTGACAAAATAGTGGTTGTTTTTATTGTCGCTAATTGGGATATTGCATTGTTGAATCTCCACTCAAGAATGGGCGACCTTGACAAGTTGCCTAGAATGGAGTTTGTGGAGCGGGATGATCAGGGAAACAAGGAATCCCAGTAGGAGATTTCAAGCCACCTATTGGGAGCTTGATTAGTTCCAATGAGATTGAAGGCTTGACCTATGCAAGTTTGCTTCACTTGCAAGGTACAATATCTAATTGAGGTTGTAGGATTTTGGTCGGGGTTGATTTTTGGAAGTTCAAAGAATTGCATGTCTATGCAAGTAGCAAAGGAGTTGGATATTCCTATCAAGTTGGAAATAGATTGATGATGGATTTCTTCATATGAGCTATCAATGGACCATAGGAAAAGCTACACAAAAAGCTTGTAGATCCAAGAGTTTTCATCTCCTTCCACAAAGCAAGATATCTAGGAATAATATAAAGTCACTACAATAGAATCCAAACAAGTGATTCTCATATTTTTATATTCTTCTAAAATAAGATCACCTATATCTTGGCTATAATTAAATCTAGCTAATCATGGCTTATTTAGATTTTTCTAATAGAATCTATAGGAGTATCTTTTGAGTATCAGAGAACAAAACTAGATACCCAATAGAGAAAACATGGATCAATGGGTATTTTATCTACCCCCAAACTAAGATTTAGTTTTATCTTTAATGTAGAGGTCCTTTTACCTTTGATGGTACAACTTCCTCTTATCCTAGTTAATCATATTAAAGTGTTTTGCTCCTAACTCCTTGAAATCATACATGTAATTACCTCCACAACTTCTCTACTATGAAAGTCCAAGGTGCTTAGGCAAAAAATATTTTACATTCTCTTGAATTGAATGATAGCAAGCCATATTATCCAATCACCTTCCCTGAAAGGCTCTACCTTCTTCTTGCCTTGCCTCTTGTCATAGCTCTCCTTTTGACTCCACTGGGCTGAATCCATTCAACTCATAGTAACTACTCTTGCCTCCTTCATTTCCATGAGTTGATACATCTTTGAATTTTTTACATCAACTCAAAAGTTCTCCAATTTTCTATGATGCTTTGCAAGGAATGAAGATCAAAGTGAATAAATTCAAGTAGACTTACTCCCATACACCAAGTGAAATAAAAAATATTATTATATTAACATTTACCTTAAACCATGCAAATTCCCTTGTATCATCATGTCTAGCCTCTTTTATTTTTGCATCTTTGGTAAACATAATGCACAAAGTTCAATTGGTTCTATTTGCCAAGCCATTTTACTTTGGCTTATACAATTTATTCAATTTATGTATGAAAAACAAATTTTATAGCATTGTTGTAGTGATGCTTCTCATCACTCTTCAAAGTAGATCATATGATCCTTGGTCAAGTGCTCAAAATGCTACTCTTTGCTCACATTAATACAAGAGCTATCATAGAAATTTGTACAAACTTTCCAATAAAAAGTTTTGCAAAAATTGAGTCATGCTTGTCTCTTTCTTAGGATATCCTTGTAATTATAGTTTGTATCTGCATCCATGTGCTAAAAGGATTGACAAGCTAGTATCAACGACTATCAAGAATAACAACTCAAAAAGTGTTCTTTCATTTATTCACTAATTCTCTCACTCACTTTTGAAATCACTCATTCACTCTCTTATGCCAAAGCTCCTCCAAAATGCCTCATAAAGAAAACTTCATCAACATAAACATAAGAGATTGTGCACTTCTACTTGTATAGAAGTATAGAGATCCTCTAAAGCTATAGTTTCCTCCAAGATCAACAATCATAATAGTGACACTCTCAAGTAGAAAATATTTCTACTTGGGAGTGTCACTCTTTGCTTAGCAAATATGAGTAGTAATCAAAAAGCCCATTCTTGGGACTCATTTGTCACTCAAATTCATTAAGCAATGGATGTATTACCTTTCCTAAGTCCCTGCTTATATATTTACCAAATTTACTAAAATAAGTGCCTTAATCCATCCTTTCACTAAACTACCCTGTGTAAGAAATCTTAGGTCAATAAGCACTCCCATGGTGTTTTGTCTCCATTTGTCTCCCTTTGGAAGCTGCAAACATATTCTCTCACATTCCAAACAGAAATTTATAACGTTCTCTTTTATTGAAAAATTACAATATACTATATGGTCAAGTTAAATCTACCTAACTTGACCAACCTCCACTATGGACTTGTTTGAGCATATAGGATTTTAACATCTCTTATATATGAAATCAATTTGACTATGTAAAGTCCAAGATAGAATTCAACTCCGACATAATCTAATATAAAATCCCTTAGAAGGTATTACTCTAATATGAGATTTTCTTCAAAGGCACCACTCTAATACAATCTTTTATAATATTCATTAAGAGTGATTTAAAATCTCTTTCAAGATCTCATATGTGAATAATAAGAGAGAGTAGTACCTCTTGGTAATAGCATTGAGTTTCTTGTAATCCATACAAAACCATAATTTGGTTTGTTTTTCTTCACAATCATAATTGGATGCATAATCAATAACACAAAAGATATGAACATTCAAACCAAATTTAATTCCAAACTTTCCTCATCCATAAAGGTTTTCTTTTCCATTATTGTATCCAAACATGAAGTTCTTCTTTTGATTCTCACTTATTAAAATATGGTATATCAAAATATGAATTGTATTCTATATTGATGATAAAGTAATAGCTTGATGGTTTGATTGCACTATTCTCAATATGACATTTACCCATTATACAAGCAGCTTTCAACCACAGACTTTCATGTAGTAAATTGTAGCTCAAATCCTTCAAGGCTTACAAAGTTATGGAATTTGAACTCCAATAACTGAAACTATCATCTTGTCCATCTTATGTCCTTGCATAAGTTCTTGCAGAACTATCCAAATAATAAGTTCTTTGTTTTGAATTATATTTTGAGTTAGAATTAGAAGAATTTTATGATTTTGTTACTAAATTTTTAGATCAAATATGGTCCTCCAACTTCTATTGGACTCATTAATAAAATTCCTTTTGCATAAGATAATCCAAATGGTAAAGGAATGGCTTAGTTTTTTTAATTTTGGGTGTTGAAATAGTTTTTGTATCCTTGTGCTATGAACTTTTATAATTTTAGTGAATAATATATATATATATAAGTATTATACTCATTATATTTATTCTTTTATGAAACCTTCAACATCTTAAGCCCCAGCTAATTTTGGAGCAACTTTGCCAATCAAATTTGTTGCTTGTTTGCCATGTTCATAAAAATATTGAAGGTCTAGAAGGTATCATACTAACTTCTTTATCAAGCTCTCTAAAATAGCATTCAACATAGATCCTCTATCACAAAACCACATTGATCTTATGCCCATTCAACTTATGACCTCATATCAATCATAATGATATATCCACAAGTATCACAATTTTTTTGTTTTGCATCTACTACACTTAATTATACCAAAGATTCCTTCTTTGATTTTTTTTAAAAATCTGTTATTACTTAAAGAAATCAAACCCCCTCACAGTTACTTCCTAAAAGTAGGATTCAAAGTAATCAATTGGGTCATCATAATATAGACCTTATAGCTTCTCATGTCCTCCAACATATTAAAGTGCATTGTTGTTTTGAAATCAAGATATCATCCATTCCAAGCTTCTAGCTTGAAGCCATTGTAGTTGATAGTTTAAAGTTGGTGGAAGTAATCCTAGTGTGCATGGAAGTAACCTTGCTAGAATGAAAATGCTTGAGAGAAATTTGAATCTTTTGCAAAACAAGCTCTCTTATGCCAAAAGCTCCCTATATTAACACCTTTGGGAGTTGAGCACCACTCTTCATATACTTGCTCTCAATCACATCCATAGATAATTTAACCTTACCTTTATTATATGAGAGGTGCATGTAATTCCACACCTCCCTCCTTTGCTCTATTTTCTCTGGTATAATCCTTTCTTCCATGATAGGTAAAATTTGGACAATTTCTTTGGATGTGACTTCCACCTCCACAATTGAAACAATTTCTATCATTGAAATTGCTTGTTTTGTAACTCTTTTTTTATAGATATTTAGAATAACCTCTAGACCTTCTCCAAAAATTTTAGTAAGCCTCACTCTTCTCTAGTAGTTGGATTATATTGATTTTAAGATCCATAAGTTGCTCAATTATGGTTTGAAATAGATCTTTTGGTCGAGGTACAAGAACCAAAGCAACTACTATAATAGTACATCTCTATCTTAATAGCATTAGTTATTGGTAAATATGTTAAGATGAAGAATTTTCAAGTTAAAGAATTAATACCTCATCACATGACCTTGATACCCTTGTCCTTTTCCCTTTACCTACCTTCTACTCTTGTTCCACTTCACCCTTAAGTTCTTTTCAGCGATTCAGCCAAAGGATGCAAGGATTCTCACCACCTTCAAGCATCAGTACTGCCATTTCCAACTTCAAGATGCTATTGACAAGGATGAGAGTGGTGAACATGACATATATATAAGTTAATCAGCTCACCGTAATGTGTTGGGCAAAGGCTACTTGGAATGATATTTCCATTGGTACAAGCACTAACTATTTCCAACATATAGGGCTTGTCATGAATGTGGAAACAATGTCCAACCAGTATGAAGAATGCATTGATCGGGAGTTCATTGATGGAATTGGATGGCTATGAATCATAAATCCCAGGTCAATTCATTCCTTCTTCAACCCTATCAAGGAGACTACATGGATTCTGAAGAACATTCTGATGAAGACTTAATGGAAATGGCTACCTCATACATCAGAGATGGAGGAAGTTGGACCTAAAGCTAAGGTAGATGAATCATTTTCTATCCCAATGAAATAGATGCTTTCATCCTTTCATAATGTCATAAGTGTCATTGATGTTGCAAATCCCTCCCACTTTGCAATGCACAAGATTTTATGAAGTTTGCAGCAACAAATAAAGGCTTTGGAGGTGATGCATTTACCTTGGAAAAATTGGCTTTTGTAACCTCTTTGTAAATCATTGTTTAGCATTTAAATATTAGGTATCAGGAATATTAAGTTAGGGCCTAAGAAAAAAGGGTGGTGACCAAAAAATTAATCAAATATCAGAGGCTATTAACTTAAGGGGGGATCAATTTAGAGAGGTATTGCTGTACTTGTGATGGACCAAAGTATAAAATGCACTACCATACTTGCAGACAGGTGGATTATGCACAACCTCCTTTAGAAACAAATCATTCTTATTGACTTCAAAACTCTCTTTCATATGAACTAGAATTTTTATTACCTCTATCTTAGAAGAAAGTTTCTTATACCTCACGTCACTTTAAAATAAGTGTTTTAAATCCTCCAAAAAATTCTTGATAAGCATGATTACTATCTTAATTGTAGTAGTCTCTACCTTATCTTCACTTTCCTCAACACTATCTAGAACAAAGACTCTAACTTCTTCATTCTTTTTGCATACACTTTCACTTTCTTTTCATCTCCTTGCTTAAGGAAAATAACTTTACTTTGAATCTCTTTTACCTCTCATTGGGAAGAAAGTCTTAATAAGTGCACTTATCAAACTCTTCCAAGACTACTCTTTATTGACTCTAATCTCTTTCTTCTTTTATTTTGACTTATATCATGTCAAAGATTGTACATGTTTTGAGATGGGATCTGCTCATTTTTTTTCCTCTCTTTATATCCTATGCAAACACTTTTGAAGTCTCTCACAAATGCTTCCATATCTTCTCCTTTCTTGGTAAAGAAAAAAGAGTTTCCATTTTTATTAAAGCTTCTTGCTGACTTTCTTCTATCTATTTTTCTTCTCCATTTTTTACCAAAAAATTTGAATTTTCTGAATCTTAGCCTCTCATTATCTTTTTCTTTGTATTTTATCCTATTGGTTTCTCTGTTTAATAAGTAAAAGCATGACTAACTCCATTTAAGATTATTAAATGATAGATAAAATGAAAGGTTCAAGTTTTTCCTAGAGTTGTATTGCATTCAAATCCCAGAGTGCATTTTGATCAGCTCTTCATGGACATCTTATCTATCAATTAAAAAACCATCTCCATTACTAATCTTGGAAACTGTTAGATATATATAGTTTTCTTTGTGGAGGTATTATGACTCTCTCTCTCTCAAAGATCTCCGACCAAACGTCTCCAAAAGTGTTAGTGTTCCATTACATTTGTAGCTCTTTGGAAGCCCTCTCACTTTACAAACCTCATCTTAACTGTTTTGTTCTATATTTCCTTCCTTTAAATCTTGGTAAATAAGATCCAAGATGCAATCTTAAGTCAAGCAAGCTTCAACTTTCACTCAATCTATTGGAATAAAAGTCCATTGGATATGAATTGGCCTTCTCTCTACACAACATACACTTGGAATTGATTTTTTCTCCAAGTGAAGGTACTTTTTGAGTCCTCTCAATACTCTCTTCAAATTCTACTCTAAAGTCTCCTTTCTTCATATCAACTACTGTTATCATCTCAACATATTCAAAGTCCTTTCAACTTCAACCCTTGATAGCCACTCCATGTTCCAAAGATTAATCTAAACACTAAAATATGCCTTTTGTTGCTCTCATATGCTCATGTATGAAAATAAAATATCCTAGAAACAGACCTACTTACAATGCAAGTCATTTCTCCCAAATGGTATATCTTACTCCTCTGAATATTTTCATACATAAGCACTACCTCTAATGCTCCTTCCTTGAAGAATTTCAACCCTCTTTATAGAGCTATTTGCATGAGCACCTCTCTATCAAATATACCTCTTCCTACATTGGTGTAAAACCACATTCTTGACTTCAAAAAGCCATAAATTTCTCTGAATGGATGATCTCTCTAAATATTTTAGATTAGAAGGTAAATAATTGATCATTAGATCTCTTGGGAAGTTTTAGGAAAATCTAAGAAAATTTAAAGAAACCATGACCTATTTACAAAATTCCAAAGAGTGAATTTTGTAGGACAATTCACCATACCAACTTCTAGCTTAGTGCATGTGGTAGATCTCTTTGTAATTTAGTTAGAATAAATGGAGGATAAACCAATCTATCATTTATAAAAAAACTCAAGTCAAGATCTCAAATTTAGAATTCACTTCAAATTCAAGGTAATCTTTTAAAAAAATAGGTCCACATAATATTTTTCTCCAAGTCCTCTCATATATATAAGTGCACCTCAAGAACATCATAATGCACTATAAGGTATAAAAATGGATCTAGTTTTGCTAGCATTACTCCATTTTCTAATGTTTTCTCTAAGTAAGTTCTCATAGTCTCCTTTTGTCTAATTTGGAGTTGCATGTTTAAATATCTATTGCATTTTAGAGAGGTCAAGAAGTGGAACCAAAGATGTGAGTTGCAATATTTCTCACTTAGGATGAAAATTAGATTGCTAAGGCAATACACCATGGCCTAAGAAGAATGTGAACCAAAATCCATAACACTCTTCCAAGGCAAAAAATTTCCAAAGTACCCCAAGACTCAAGATATTACTCATCAAAGAATTCAAAGAGATAGTTGCAAATCAAAAAATAATTAGTACCCCTCATCTCTTTTTTGTGTTCTTTTGAAAATATTATATAAAAGAGTTGCTAACCATCAAAGTAACAAAGGTAAAAAGAAAAACATCTTCTAAAGTCAAAAATTCAATGAGAATATCCAAAATTATGGAGATATTTTTGCACAAGCATGTGGTTTATCTTGACCCAACAACTAAGTCAAAGATTCCTTCATGTGGATTTCCTTGGATTATAAAAGATTTGAACCAAAAATGCTTATGATCACAGGAATTTTTTAATTTTTACTTCGTGCCAAATATTTAAGAATAATATGTTATTCCAAATTAATGGTGCTCACCCATTCAAACTTCTATGAAATAGTTCCATTTCTCTCTTTGTTATGACTAACTCTTGCTAATCTTGTCTAATTAGAAGCCTTTTTAAACTCTATAGAAATAATATGTTTTAACAACTCAAAATACCATATTAGAACTCAATATAGCAAATATGAACCAATGGATATTACAAACCAAGATATCAAAGATAAAAGAGCTATGAAAACAATGGAACCTAAAACACTCAAATTGCATATTGAAACAAAATGTTCATGGGGTAAATTCTAAGGATTGAGAATTGCTTGTGGATGCAAAGCTTGGTATTTATGGTGTTTGAACTTGTAAACGCACGCTCTTAAAAGAAAGTATACAAGTAAATAAAGCTCAAAAGACCCAATAAATGTGTATAATCTAAAATTGAAGTGAAGATATGTGAAAAAATAAAGTGCACACTCTTGAAGGAATGAAGTAGGTAATGGAAAATAAAGATCCACCTAAAAAATTCCTCAAATAACAAATTTTGGTTGAAATATCTTATAGTGGTATGATTGCTATACAAATAGAGATTAAGTCATACTATAAGAAGAACCTAAAAATTACAAATTGAATTGAAGTGATTTAATCCTCTATCAAGAAAATGCAAAATAAAGTATATTAAAGATTGTATTGAAGCATTTGAAACATTTACTTCACAACAATCTAGTCATGATGATTGTATTGAAGCATTTGAGACATATACCACACAACCATCTAATCATGATGAAGGTCCAAATCTTGTCCACCTACAAATATTATATAAAATATAAAAAAATACAATATAAGATAAAAAATGTATTTTTATTAATATAATAATAAATCCCAAAGATTTTCTTAAGAGTGCAAGGAGAATTGAGGCATCAAAAAAACATCCAGTTTTAGATGACACTAGATTAAAGATAATTTTTTAACAAAAAGAAAATAAGAGCGGAAAATTTGAGTCTAGTTAGATGAGAGATAATAAGTATGTGCTCCAAGAATAAACTCAAAGGCATAACCAAAGAGAAACATGGAGAACGGAGCAATGCATGAACAAACAAAGGTTTTATAAGATGTAGCTTCTTATTTGTGTGGAAGTTATGAATGAAAGAAAGGGAGTCGGTTAGTAAGCAAGTTGGAGAATCTATAATGCAGTTGAATTTTTCATGAGCTAGTCCAGGGAGAGTATATATGTTGAGCCAAACGTCTATACTTGTCTTGCTTGCCTTATAAATGAGTAATGGAAGTATTGGTGCTTTGTGGATAGTTAGTAAGTCTAATGGCAGTTGCCTAGGGCTGCATATTATACTCATCCTATAAAGATGACCAATTCCCTTGCAAAAGTTTATGAATCCTAAAGTTGATATCTTGATGCGCTTTTATGGGTTGGTAAGAGTATGGTTTGCAATGAAAAGAGTGATAGTAAGGTCCAAGAAGAAAAATCTCTACCATAGTCATCCGAAAGAATAGCTGGTAGTGGTATATAGAATATAGAGCTTACTAAGTAGCATAAGGGCACAAGGATCTATGTGATATCCATGGTCTAGATAATGCCAAGGAGTGTTTAAATATGATCAATAGAGTGCAACCATGAATAGGAATCTAATAGTGCATTCATAAAAAACGATGTTATATGTATAAGATCTAGAAGAGTGGGAAATGATATAGCATATGCTCTCATCCATAAGTATTTGTATCTCTATATATTATGTTAATATTACTCTCATCCAAAGTTTACCCATACATAGTAATAGGTGTTATATGATGTCTCTTTAAGCCTCCTCGCTACGAATATCGTCTACAGTATTTTCCTTAAAGTATCTGTGCCAAATAAAAAATTCAAAAAGTGAATACTTGCCAAAGAACCTCCAACCTAAGTAAATATAAGAAAAAACCTCAGCTAGACAATAAATAAAGGACTATATAATATGTAGTAGAAAAAATAAAATCAAGCATAATGAATAAGAGAGAAAAAATAGTAGAGACTAGATAAAACACAAGAGAATAATCAAAATAAATCTCTAAAATAAATGGGAAGAGTCACCTAGTGAAATTATATTCCAGGAGAGAAAGAAAGAATCCAATTTTTAGGTATCTTGTGTCCATTATCAACCCAATTGTCGTCGATTATTGCTCAATTGCATCGATCGCCCGTCAAATCATAGCCCCACTATTGGCTCCAAACGCATCAATCACCACTCTAATTTCCACTACAAACTCGGCCCCAATTTCTCAAGACCCCAATCTCTCACGACCACAATCACAAAAACAAACTCCAAACCATCTTCCCCTTAATGAAGACTTTCTGTTAACTTGTTCTCGGGAAATTAGGAATGGCTCTTAATTTTGTACTTAGAACGGTTCACTAATATATGATGATGATCAAGCTTATTTGATCTTACCAATCCTTTACCACCACTATATGTTTTTTCTCTCATTTCAACGTCAAATATTTAGCAACTCTAGCTCGCTGTCTGACAGGTGAATCCTGAAACAAGAGATAATTAAAATCGACACTTATTGTGAACTCTGGACAAACTGAGAATTCACGCAGTCATCACTCGGAATCGTTCTGAAATCAGTATTCAGACCGACCTCAGAATAGGGCTCTATGGGCTAGGAATAGGATATTCATTTCTACCATAGGACACCCACACACGAAGTCTCCATCTGGAACTAAACATGTGATAATCTGCAAGTTCTTATACCCCAGTTTAATTCTATATGAGAAATAGTTAACTGTGAGAGAACATGTGCAGGATCTTCTTATTCACGAGAATTTGGGCATAACTTGGTCGTCTGAGCTCCTGATGCAAGGAAGAGTGAGCACACGTTGGATCAAGGATCAGTTAGATGCATACGACGAAGTAGATGAAACAAAGTATTTTGGGTTTTATGCGATGTTTGATTGGAAAATGACCGGGAACTTTCGAGTTTCCTGTCTCGGTATTGGTAGAATGGGTAATATCAGCACTCGAAGATCCCTCACAAGTTTTCACTTGTCTTTACCTCTGTCAAGAGTAAAGTTCGGGTCACACGTAACTGCCATAAGTTCGTAATGTGAACTTCGGAGCCTTAGTATGTCTTCACGATTGAGGAAGTCATCGTCTCCATGACTAGCTATCAAACTTATTTGATGCGTATGAACTCTATTACAACTGAGTGTATCATAGTCGTCTATCTCTATCCACTAGAGAAGAGAAGCAATTCGAAGGCATTGAGTCTTGGTCGAGCAATCATAGAAACAGGGAGTCATTTTGGTAGAGTAGGAAAGTTGATGCGGGGAGGGAGTTGCAGTTAGAGACGTCACCAAGTTTCAGATTATCGTGGTTGTAGGTTATAAATGATGAAGCTATACACCTGGATGTGATTTAGAATGACACTATTCGACCGATTCAACTTCACAGTTTCTTAGAGGGGACTATGAGGCGCTCCGCTCCAAGTGATTACAATCCTCTTTGACTATCCCGTGCCCGGGCTTTGGTTTTGGATTCCACCAGTAGTCCTTGATAATATAAGTTCGTGAATGACAGGAAGAAAAGGCTTATGGTTTAGACGCACTAGAGGGTCAGTGTCAGGAAAACAACAAGGTTGTGTAATCGTTTACACATGAATATTGAGAGCTAAACATAAATTTACAGACAGATATAAGGGTCCATCTATAGATTGTAACTTCGATTTCTAAATCGCTGAATTGGTTTTCCAACCACTAGTTCCCTCTTCTGAAATACCATAGGTCTTCCTCATTCCTAGGGGAAGCTTATTTGTGGTTATGTGGTTGTAATTAACGATCAAGATACATATCCGCCTCCGCAGAGGGTTAACAAGAACCTACTGCATCAAGCACATCTTACCATCCCCGCACCACCTTCTCCAACATGATCGTTCCAAAAACAAGTAGCTCTCTACACTTGGCACAACAAACCTGCTCATGGACCAAAGCACAGGTTACTAATGCAACTACAACTGAAAGACAACCCCGGTGAAAATAAATTAGATTTTGTGTTGTACCGTCCAAAACCTGATGAAAATAAGGCGTGTCCGCCGCACTCTAGATTGTCCTCAAGATAGCTGTGATCTGATACCCTCCTTTACATAATAACATGTGAACCAAGCACTGATTGCCCTTGATACACGTTGTGTGTGGTCTATAAGGCAATGTAAACACCATGGCGTGTGCCGTCTCTATCCTCTTTATCATACTTACAGAATGCCAACGGGGTTTTTGAACCTGACTGCAGTCATGAAAGTCTAACAAAGCGGTACTTGAGTGACCTGACGTAACAATCCTCTCTTGTAGCTGATCAAAATTGGGGCTATACACCAGGTCCGCCTTCCAGCGCTTCATCGAATCAAAACCTTGATGGTTAAACAGGGCTAACCACAGAGAAACACTTGACGTAGCTCCCTGTCATTTGGATTTTTGCTATGTTGGAGCCCTATTCTCTTTACGAGGTTCGTAGAAGCTATTTTGTGGAAGTTTTAAGAGGCTAGCTTGCGATTTCTGCCCTGAGCTTCATCCCTAAGCTTTAAACCAAAATCTCCTCTTAAAGGATAACCAAAGTACTAATGGTTGAAATTTGAAAGCTCAGCTCTTCTCCTTCTTTGCCAGAGCCTCTTCTCGATACTCCTGATTCGCTCCTACAACGTAACTGGCACTCACTTGACAATCCTTAAGCGACGACCGTTCTTGCAAGTGAGCGTTGCTGCAAACCACGGAGCTTTGAATAGAGCAAAAATCTTCAACGGTGACATAATTCATAACCACCGAGTTCACTATGGTGACATTTGAACCTATTCTACAGTGCCGTCCCACTACAGAGCGCTTGACCTTGCACTTATCACCCATCTGTGAACCCTCTCCAAGCATACAATATGGCCCCACAGTAGTCTTGGACCCCATAGTAGCAGTGTCATGAACCACATTATTGTGTCCTGATACTTGGTAACCAGTCAGATGGATGACTTCATCGGCAACAGCTCTATTGACCTCCCCATATGCTTGCAGCGAATTAACTCGTGCACAGTACCTGCCTGGGCTTGCCACATATGCACAGCATTTTAGAGGGGAAGAGTCGATCAAGCTGACACGCTTCAGTAACGAGGTTACTTCATCCACTGCAGGATTTGCTGCAGCAGCTCCGTTCCCAACTGATCCACCACGAGGCTGATCTGAACCTCCGTCTGAAACTGATGCAGTGGCCAGGCTGACCCCTAGTCGAAGTTGAGACCGAATAAGGTAAGGAACCAAATCACGCTTGATACTCTTGATTCCGGGCCTGGTGTCCAACACCTCGTGGACTACGACCCTCTTGAAGGCGTAAAGGTGTGCATCTACTAAATCAGTCCGAATCTCCATGTTGCCAGCGACACGGAGCAATGACCTCCTCAACCTTATCTCCTTCTCAACTTGTCCACTGGACGCCAGAAACAAGAGGTGTTGATGCGAAGAATCGAGACCTATAATATCAGAGGCAGGCTGCTTCGTCTTATCCTTGCTGGATGCCCCAGTGCTACCTTCGGATGAGTTTAGATTAGGACGACCACATAGGAGAGCCGTGACTGCTGCGTCCTGACGACGATGTGCTGCAGCTACAGCCCCTAGTGGAACATCACAAACAAGATCTCCACTGACAACTAGAAAATCATCGGCTGTGAGCCGATGACATACCTCCCTAAGAGCGTCGGCAGTCTCGTAGTCCTCCGGAACAGAAACTACCTCTGCGTGTATTCGATCATCGAAAGCATTTGATATCCAATTTTCAACCTGAAATTGCCCAAACTAGGTCATTCACGCAACCAGGAGCATGCCCGCGAAAAGTACGGGGGGAATTCAATAGGATTTCTTCAAAACAGTAGATTTATTCCCTGCAATCTAAGCGTATGTATTCTACCTTTTCTGATACTCCAGACCACATTTTAGAAGAATTGCAGCTGGACTTTAGTTAAAAACCTTTCAAACATAGATCAGACTCTATTTGTAGCAAGAGTGAATAGTCATTTGCAACACAAATTTATAGAATCCCTTATTTACTGACAGACTCCTGATGCAGGCTGAAATGAAACCATGTCCTACAATATACTTACGATACTGAAAGACCCAATTTCACCAGTCATATGGAAGTTAAAATTCAAAACCCTCATAAGCCGAATCCCGAAAAGTAGGAGTCCACTTTCCGCCCACGCACATTAATCAAATTCCATAAATCGTACAAACAATTACTCTGCTTGCATGTCTCGATCAATTGAAGTTTGAGAACAATGGGGTAAGGAACAGAGCGTGCCTGACCTGAGAAGCAGCTCCATCGCCCGCAACAACGACGATGAGATCTTTAATGTTACTAGCTTCTAAGAGCTCCAGAACATAGCTTATCAACGGACGATTTCCAACCGGAAGAAGAGCTTTGGGCAAGTCCTTTGTCACAAGGGGAAACAGCTTCTTCGACAACCCTCCACCTCCGGCCAGCACAACGACCTGGAAATTCATGGCACCCATCCTCCACTTCCTGCCTGTACACCAACCAGAAATGGCTGATTCTAGACTCACAGGCTCAGCGCTTCCAATCTTCCAAACATTCGACACGCCAAATTAACCCCAGCATCAACAACGAGACCCGAAATCTTTCCTACCTGGAGGCGACAGTCGAGTCGGGACATAGATCGGAATCGTCTACGGAATCATCCACGCTCTGCGCTCGAGAGAGAAGCTCGGTCCAAGGGCTCAACTAAACCCTCTCCGTGCGTCTACTGTCACCCGTGATCCTGCGTGATCCTGCCGTAAAACTATCAAGCACAGTATATCCGGCAGATTGAGAATGCGAACTCGAGACGCTGTGAAGTGTAGCTAACTTTGACGGATACGGCGATTGCCGTATTCTTCCTCTTCCTGGTTGATTATCTTACTCACCTTATTACTTTCAGTCATCGAGTAGGTGCGGGGGAGATGCGGGAGAGTGTGGAGACGGGAGAGGAGACGGAGAGACGTGATATAATTTTGATAATTTTTGAGTGTTCTCTAACATGTAGTATTTGAGTGAACAGTAGATTCTATTTGTTTTTTAATTTCGATTTCATTGGTATTTAGATTGAAGACTATGGAGAATGGAGTAGAAAGTTATGAAGATTTTTTTCTTTTTTTTAGGGGTGAGAGTGATCATTATACATTGAGAGTGATGGGTTGGAAATTTTCATTTCTAATCTCTTGGTTTTCATAATTAAGTTCTATGAGAATTTAATTTGAAAATTTTGGAGAAAATTGTTTTCTTATATGAATTGGGACGTGGGGGTTGTGGTTTTGTAGATATGGGGAGATATAGAGAGGAGTATCATGTATTACTATCACTATTCTTGTGCTAGCCATGGCTACACCTTCCCATGTGGGGTCGCTTAGAGCGGGTCAGGATACACCAATGCCCGGTGTGTCACCAACGCATTACCTCGCAAGGGGTAAAGACCCATGTGGGAAGGATGCATAAGGACTATGATTGGACCACTTGGGATGTCCACGTGAGACAAGCGACTGCATCGACAGTAGTGACACTCGGGATTACGCACGCTTCTATACCTTCGTTGATCGTTCCAACGATACCGATCAAGTCGTGGGAGTGGTTAGCTTCTTAGGCGGGTTGCATTTTGGGGTTATTTGAGACTAGTTTTCCATGTCCACGTCTATTCCATAGGCTACCTTGCACACTCCATGATGAGGCTAGACAAGCTTTTCGCCTACCACTGGATCGTTTGGCACGTTGTCACACCATTTGTAGTTCCGCATCTAGTTGCTCGGACACTGGAGTTCCAGTGATAGTAGTTAGAGTTATTCTAGTAGTTTCTCAGGGACTACTGTCCGACAGTCTGATTTGGTGTTCAGGGTACTGACTCCACGGTGGGGCCCACTGTCACTTTGCACCGTTTGCACCGTCGAGTGTGCCGTCAGTGGGACCGTTAGGGTTCCAGTGCTAGCTCGAGTCCAAGGAGGTATAGTTTCGAAGTGAGCTCCAGAGAGCTCACTTCTTTGATGTTGAGCCTTCGAGTTCCTGGCTATGGTGGACAGAGGCCGGCGAGCGTCACCTAGATTCTCTATGCTTGAGTGGGTGTGGCTTGACTGTAATCAGTGCATAGTTGTTGGCAGTTTATAGAATGACAGATCAAGTACTGATCTGAGCTGAGTTGAAAGTGTTAAGCAATCTGATTACATTAGAGAAGTGAAGTCAGGGGGAAATCGGGTGTAGGAACGTTGAGTATTGGTGGTATCTCCAAGCTCGGTGGATCGTGATAGCTCGATTCAAGTTCTGTGTTTCCCTAATGTGCAGAAGCTCGTTCAAGTGATTCAGATTTGGCAGTTAGGCGGACGGTGTGCGGAAGCGTTGGCCAAATTTTGAGCAAAGAAGGAGCAATTTTTGAGTAGTGTTGTGATTTTGAGCTCAAGAGGTGAAGGCATGACCAATTTGCTACGAGTTGGGCTCAGAAAGTGAAATTGAAGGTGGAGTTGGGAAGCTCTTCTCATGAAATTGTGATTTGGAAAAACCCGTTTTGTCAATTTGGCTCGAGTGGAAAGTTAACGGAGGATTTGGCGGACAACCATCTTTAGGGTTTGGGCCAGATTTGGAGGAGTTTTGCTAGTTTGGAGGACTTTTATAGATTTGGAGAAGTTTTGCCAATTTTGGAGGAGGTTCGAAGTGGCAACAAGAAAGGCCTCATTTGGCTGAATTTCGGCGTTTCGAGGCTTTGAGGCATAGGGCTGTGCGCTATGAGAGGCTAAGAAGGGCCAGCAAGCCAGCTTGCTGGCGTGAGGCTAGCTAGTTTAGAGTAGATCTTGGTCATTGGTTGGCAAAATCTGCCTTTCTTGCTAGATTGTGCGCAACAGGGCTTGACCCCTAGATCTCTTGTTCCTAGACTGGTGCCCTAGCCAACTGGTCCACCCTCACATGTTGTCCTAATGACTGCGCCACTGTTATCTATACACATGTAGCTTTGGCTAGGAGAGGCAGTTTGATCCCATTCTTGGTGATCTTGGTAGCTTAGGACTTAGATACGAACTGCTCTTATGTCAAATGCCAAATGGTGGCAGAGTCAGTCCCGTGTTGTGCTATGAGATGGAGGGTTTTTGTTTAGATTTCTTGTGATTGGATCCCCTCTATTCTCTACTTCTTGTTTGTGCACCACGTTTGTGTGAGGTGCCTTGACTTTTGAGCATTGGTGCTCTGGTGTGCTCTCGGTGGTGAGGCTGGAGTGATGACCAGTCAAACTACCTTTGTTTCTCTCCGGTGAGGCAGGAAGTGATGACCTGCAGACCGTGAGAGTGCGTGTTATGATGGCAGGTTACAGGTTGCCTTTCCCCTAGTGTAGTTATCTTGGTTAGAGTTACATTAGTGGGTGGTGTCTAGTTGGTGTTGGCACTTGGTGGGGCACTTGCGGTTGCGACTTGCAGTTGCAGTTGGTGGTTCGGGTTTGCTGTTGCAATTACGTGGTCACGACAAAGTTCTTTGGAGATTCCAGAGGAGTTAGCCCTGTAGTACGTAGTGGGTTTACTTGGAGTGGTGCTCGGTATCAGCCTGTATCTCAGGTCGTAGTGAGGGAAGAGATTGACTCTGAGTTGGAGTTCAACACAAGAGCTGATTCATTTGAAAGTGCACTTGGTGTGTCTGCACCGTTGTTGTGGGACATGGACAAGATTTATGGGGCCTCCAAAGGCCCTAGGTGTTACTCTGGTACAGTGGGGACCATTGAGTTGGATGACTTCATCCAGGAGTTTGATAGTTGGTGTGATCTACAATAGATGCGGAACCCGACTTTGTTCACACCCTTCATGGCATGGAAGGGGTTGTTTCAGCATCTAGAGGGTCCGCCGATGGATGATTACCATGAGTTCAAGAGAGCTCATTTGGAGGAGATTGAGTTATGGAGACAGTATTGGTCTCCACACTATGTTTCCATCACTTCAGGCTTGGTGGCCAGGAGTAGATCAGCTGTACCCACGAGTTCTAGCTTGAGTAGTGTTGGTGGAGCTAGTGGAGGTGCACTAGCTGGAGATAGTGCTACTACGAGTGGAGGTACCACTACAGGAGGTGGTGTGGTACCGGGGTTTAACCCCATGGTTGAGTTCTTCCTATGTTTGAGGCAAAACTACCAGGGAGTGCGGACTGACAAGCTAAGGAGCTTGCAGGAGTTCCAGTGGAAGGCTGGAGAGAGCCTACGCGAGGCATACACTCGCATGAGGCGGCTGATCAGTTTCACTTAGGGAGTTACTGAGGCCCAGGCAGTCCAGTTTTGGTATGGGATACTGGATAGGGAGTTGCGATGTAGAGTTCGTGATGTTACGTTGTTGTAGGCTACTTCGCCCACTTTGGCAGTAGTCTTCGGTTTGGCTGAGCGTATTGAGCTCAACATGGTGGAGGAGAGAGTGGTGACATCAGGATTTGGTAGGGAGACCTCATCAACGGCTGTGACTTCTTCTAGAGTGCAATAGAGTGTACCACGCCCAGTTGGTTTTCAAGGACAGGGTAGACAGCCCAGATCCTATGGAGCGAGTGGAGGGCCTAGTGGAGTTAGACCCTTACCCTCATTTTTGGGTGAACAATAGCCAATGAGTGGTGGTGTTGCTTGTTGGACTTGTGGTGGACCTCACCATAGGAGAGAGTGTACTCAGGGCAGCGGACCTGATACCTCTGGTGCATCACAGCCAGCACAGAGGCAGTGTGAGCATTGCCACAGATTTGGTCACACTAGTGACCGGTGTTTTGACCTACACCCAGAGTTACGGAGTGGTAGGGCTGCTATGGCAGGTAGTAGAGGAGCTCCAGTTCATGGAGGACGAGGTGGTAGAGGTGGTGGTAGAGGATCTACACCTAGTAGGGGTGCAGTACCTGCCCTTACTTTTGACACAGCTATGGGTACTCGGATTGAGCAGTTGGAGCAAAGATTGGCTAGTATGGCTATTGCTCAGAGGAGATCAGATTCGGGTGCTGAGGCTTCCACCTCATATGCTGGTGATAGAGATGCTTTGGACTTCATGTGCGGAGCAGCATAGGTGGATGCATTTGCAACAGTGACTAGGAGTGCAGTACATGCTCCAGAGCCTAGAGGAGCATCAGTGGAGTTGGACCCATAGAGAGAAGAGGTTGGGAGACAAGTCAGACTTCCCTAGTCTTTCACGCTATCTGAGGCATTGCAGACGACATCCATGGTTCCTAGACGTCCTAGTGCAAGTGTGGTAGGTGGTGATGGAGTACATGATGGACTACCTACTAGTCAGCCACCTACTACTACACAGACTGAGTCTAGCATGATGTTGGGGGCGGCTCAGCTGATTATGCGGCATCCTTTGTTTTCAGCCAGTGACATGTTTACATTGGGGGTTGACCCAACCCCAGTGTTCCGGTTGGCTGCCACATTGTGTGAGAGTAGGGATGGTGCAGTTCCTACTACTAGAGCAGAGGTGGTTGGTAGTGGAGCTGACTTGGTTGAGGAGCATGGGATCCGTTCAACGACTAGTGGTTTATGGCAGGCAGCAGCGGCTAGATTGGAGGAGTTGCCAGCTAGATCGGCCTTTGAGAGAGCGCGGTTTACACCTGGTGTTGTCCTATTGGATAACCAAAGGGGGATTTTTTGTTTGGTGGGACCTTCAAGGAAGGTCTATACACCACAGAGAGTCTTGTTAGACTCTGGTGCACAGCCCCTTATGTTAGGGAAGGCTGCAATTGTCGGTCTGGAGTTACGGAAGACCGATGTGGAGAGGTGTCCATTTCAGATCCAAACATCTCTAGGTGGTGGTTCGACACAGTACATCACACATGGAGAGCTTGTTGTCCAGGTTCAGCCTGGTCATCCGATTGATAGCTTGGTAGTGAGAGCTCAGGCTATTGCGACAATAGCTGAGTCATATGATGTGCTAGTTGGGGGAGCAGTGTTATACCCCGTGGGTTTCAGCATTGACTATTGGGAGGAGACAACTTCTTATAGACCTGGTTGGCAGTCTGGTGAGGGACGGGTATGTCGCCTACTAGTACGCTTCAGTAGTGGCAGTCTTGGCTCACTACAGTCCGGGACCATGGCAGCATCAGTTGTAGCTTTCACCGGTGTAGTTACTTGGCCTGGTGACTTGTTGGAGGGGAACACCCATGCAGAGGATACTCCAGTACCAGAGGAGATCGCTCGGCTTTGGAGTACGAGTGGGATTGTTCCATCCACCTTCGATGTTCCATTGTGGAGTTTAGAGGAGGCATTGCAGCAGCATGCAGATCAGTTGGTGCAGTAGGCTTGGAGTGGAGCCTTCGTACCATCAGGAGATGAGTGTGAGGATGAGCCTCCAGAGGCAACTGCTTTGACACCTCTGGATACCACACTCATTGCTTGGTAGTATCTAGTAGAGGGGATATGCCTATTGGAGTTGTTTGGTGGGATCAGCACCAGACTAGCTGCGGTGTTACAGGCGGGTATTCGAGTACAGAGGTACTTGTATGTAGAGCGAGATGAGGCTGCTAGGCGAGTCTCTCTACATCATGTGGCACACTTGGCCTATCGGTATCCGGAGTTATTACCGATGTCAGCAGTCAGAGGTTACCAGAAGGCCTTACCAGGAGATATTTCCTTATTGGGGGCGCATGACCTAGAGAGACATGGGCCTATTCACTTGGTGATTTCTAGATGGCCATGTCAGGGACATACACATGCGGGCCACGGTTTGGGTCTTCAGGATCCTCGTTCTGGTGTGTTTTGGGAGATATTACGGATACTACGACATCTCCAAGTTCATCAGTCTGTTTCTCCAGCTTACCTTTTGGAGAACGTTCCATTGATGGGTGATTCTCGCACTAGAGTGGTGGCGAGTACACATCAGGTCCATTCATGGATGGGACCTGCTGTATTGTTAGATGCAGCCAGAGTGGGATCACGGGCTTATTGTCTTCGTCTTTGGTGGACGAACCTCTTACCCAGAGAGGTTCTACAGCGTAGTTATGATGGGATTCAGCGACTAGACCACATTCTTGTTGATGATATCTTGGATGCTGGACGTCAGTCTCAGATAGTGGTAGTGGCTGATAGGTCACCTATGGCAGTGGTGAACCTAGTTGGACAGCCTAGAGCTGCATTTCCCACACTCATGAGTTTCCCAAGCTCTCATGCTTTTTGAGAGGGAGGACCTGGACTTGTTTGGGACTCACAGTTACAGCAGTTGGTGGAGCCCAATGCTGATGAGAGAGAGCGGGAGATGGGTTTTCACACCGGTATTACTGCTGTTCCAACAGTGTCAGAGGCATCTAGGCGTCAGGTGTTAGGTCAGGCTATGGACCTGAACTATTTGACCTGGATTGTGAGCCTTGGCTTGGCAGAGTAGCGTAGGATGCGCTTGATAGGCATCACCACTCGGACACTTGTGAGCCCGGTGCCTATCGAGACAATTCAGGCACATGTTGGGGGCAATGGACCAAGTGGAAAAGGTATTCTTGGGACACATCCAGTAGCTACTAGGGAGAGTGGTCTACTTGGAGTCCATCCAGGTGAGCGTGGGCTACTTGGATTACACCCTTGGTCCACATGGGATGCAGCTAGAGGACGTGTGGAGCTTGCAGCCGAAGTGGAGGGAGTTTTTCACACAGAGGTTGGGACCTCTAGTGGTCGGGAGCATGACACTATTGCTCCCAAGGGCCCAATGTAGCAGCCAGTCAGTACGTCTTCCACTCCTACTACAGTTACAAAGGATACTTGGGAGCCAAATCTTGGACCCAAGCTTACTGGAGAGGAAAGACGGAGGGTTTGGAGGTTCTTGAGGAGTCAGACGAGTTGTTTTGCCTTCAGTATGAAGGATTTGGGTGCTCTGAAGGGACCTGGTATACGGATTGAGCTGACTAGCAACACACCAGTTTTCCAACGTCCTTACCGATATAGTGATATGGAGAGGACATTGATTCAAGGCCGGAGTAGTGACCTTTTTGAGGCTGGTTTGGTGGAGATTTCACATGGAGAGTATGCATCAGCGACAATGATGCCAGCCAAGAAGGATATGCATGGCAACTATACAGATAGGTGGATGTGTGGAGATTACCGTCCTATCAATTGATAGACCAGGGCTGATCGGTATGCCATGCCTACACCGAAGGAGATTTTTGATGCGATTGGGCATGCAAAGATCTTCAATACTTTGGATCTTCGAGCGGGATATCATCAGTTGCCGATCAGGGAGGAGGATAAGTCCAAGACAACATTTTGGGCTATTGATCCTCACGACAAGGATGTGTTATATCAGTGGAGGTTCTTACCATTTGGGTTGAAGAACACTCCTGCTGAGTTCCAAAGGGTCATGGATAGGATCCTAGCTGGATTGGATTTTGCTCGGTGCTATATTGATGACATTTTGGTCTATAGCACTACCGTGGAGGAGCATGAGAGACAGTTGTTGGAGGTGTTTGAGAGGTTGAGATCTCATGGACTCAAATTACATCCTGGGAAGTGTAGATTCTTCCACGAGCAGGTTGAGTATTTGGGTCACATTATCTACCTCGGAGGACTTGGTGTCCAGCAGACCAAGGTGGAGGCTATTGCACGTATTCCTCGGCTTACGGATGTGAGCAGAGTGCAAGCATTCCTTGGGTTGGCGAACTTCTATTGCCGCTATGTTAGAGGATTTAGTGCCATTGCCAAGGCCTTGATGAAGCTGACCAAGCTTACACAAGAGTGGTGTTGGGGAGACGAGCAAGAGAGAGCTTTTGTAGAGCTCAAGGAGAGGTTGACATCTGCTCCTATTTTGAAGAGACCAATCAGGGGACGACCATTTCAGGTTCACACTGATTGGAGTATGTTGGGGCTTGGAGCGGTGCTCACCCAGCATGATGATGAGGGGAAGGAGTTTGAGGTGGTCTATGCTAGTCGCTCCAACAATTCAGCGGAGGCAAAGTATAGTTCATATGAGGGAGAGTGCTTGGCAGCAGTTTGGGCAGTAGCACATTTCCGATGTTACCTATTTGGTAACCCTTTCACTCTCATCACTGATCATCAGCCACTGAAGTGGTTGATGGAGTCCGACAAGCTTTCAGGGAAGCTTGCATGATGGGCTCTGATTTTACAGGAGTATGATTTCATGATTGTTCACAGACCTGGAGTGGTGAACCATGATGCAGATGGGTTGAGTAGAAACCCATGTCCCAGCCAGCAGGATCAGACCGGAGCACGTTGGCATGGTGAGACAAATGAGGAGATGGTGTCAGGTTGGCATGCATCGGCCTTTCTGTGTATATTTGCAGAGGCTTTGGTGGTATCTCTCTCAGCGCATACAGGAGGAGTTATTGAGGTCACAAATCCAGAGAGTGAAGATATTGGTACAGTTCAGCAAGACATTCATGATGATGTCTTAGTGATGGACTATCTTCGCACTAGTGTTGTGGGTGGCACAGTTGGGGCCAAGGAGAGAGACCGTGTTCTTCAGCGAGCCAGACGGTTCAGATTGGAGGGTAGACACGTTTTGTGTGTATGGGAGGATGGTAGAGTGCGAGTAGTACCACTTCCATCTCAGAGACCACAATTGGTCCGTCATGCTCATGAGGAGCTAGGACATTTTGGAGTAAAGCGTACGTATAGCTTACTTCAGAGTCATTATTGGTGGTGCGGTATGCAGACCGAGGTACAATAGTTTGTTGCCAGATGTGTGGTTTGTGACCAAGTTAGAGCATCATTCAATGCTCCTACGCCACAGTTACACCCATTACCTATCATGGGATTTGGTTACCGTTGGAGTTTGGACTTTGCCGGACCTTTACCGCTGACTATGAGACATCATTGGTATGTTTTGGTGATGGTGGAGCACTTCTCCAAGTGGATTGAGTTGGTAGCACTTCCTGACAAGTCTAGTGAAGGGACAACTTACTCGTTCCTGGATCAAGTTCTTAGTCATTTTAGTGCACTAGCTGAGGTTTTGACTAATCAGGGTACAGAGTTCTTGGGAGAGTTTTAGGTCTTGTGTGACAAGGCTTTGATTGATCATCATACTACATCCCGAGATCACCTTGAGGCAAATGGTTTAGCAGAGAGAGTGGTTCAGACGGTGAAGAGAGGATTGCAAAAGTATGGTTTGCAGAGAGGCCACTTGGGAGATTGGGATCTCCAGTTACCTTGGTTGGCCATGGGCTATCGGTTCAGCCGGCAAGCCTCCTTAGAATCCTTCTCTCCATACTTTCTACTCTATGGACAAGATCCAGATTTACCTGTAGCCATTCGTCGAGATGCTACTGTAGTTTTGGACTTGGATGACCCCGATGTATGGATAAGCGCATGTTCTCAGTGGGCAGAGATCTTTTGGAGAGTGATGCCGATGGCCTTTGAGAACTTGGTGATTGCTCAACATAGAGATACTTTACGCTATGCTACCATTCGAGGAGGAGGTTATAGACCCTCCATCCGTCAATTTCATCCAGGCGACTATGTATATCTATAGCAAACAGCACCGACGACACTTGATGTTTCTACAGGCCGCACTATCTTGAGAGTGCGTGAGGTTTTTCCATCTGGGATCCTTGTGTTAGAAGGACGTGATGGTGTTGTTTGGAAGGATCATGTACGCAATGCCACCTCCCAAACATTGATGGTACTATGGACCCAAGCTTGGCACTTGTACGTGCAGGCTTGAGGTGTATGTTGTGTGGCTCTTCCGGTAGAGCTGCTACTATGTTAGTGTGTGATAGCTGTTCGAGAGGATGGCATATAGCATGTATGACTCCTCCCCTCACGGTGGTTCCTCAAGGACAGTGGTTATGTCCTAGATGTACTTGACCTATAGCTAGTTCATTCTTTATATGGTATAGATTGCAGACAGGCGATAACGATGGGGCTCCATAGCACCCGGCCTCCTGATCTTTGCCCATTAGAGGGTATACCATATACTTAGAGTAGATGGCTATCTGGAGTTAGAGGGACCTAACCGCCAGCTAGGGGAGCAATTGTGGCACTTTAGAGTCTATGTATGACTTATGTGTGAGTTGTGCTTCTATAGTGTATGATGTTGACAGCGATGTATGTTGTGTAGCGATGTATATACGCATGATAACGTGATCCCTTGGATGAGTTAGCGTGGTTCATATTCCTCCTACACCCACGATGGTGTCTTTGTTATGCTAGAGGGGGACACGCAGGGCATAGAGAGGTGGCGGCTAGACTTCATCAATTCCGAGCGGGGGATTGGGCAGTTCTTCAGGAGGAGTCTGTTAGGGCTACACGGTTTAGGAGACAAGCATTGCCACAGGATACCACAGATTCCACTTGATTACGATGATGTAGGACATTGGGTCAGGCGGGAGAGTTTAGTAGAGCAGCACAAGCGCTACACCCTTTGTTTATAGCGAGTCCTACTGATGAGACCATCTCTTCCCTACGCTCATTGCATCCTATAGCAGTAGAGGGACTACCACTAGAGGTCTTAGATTATCAGCCTGAGTAGCCTTTATGTCTTGATAGGTCACTATTTGCACAAGCATTGTGCACTGCCCCTCGCCTTTCTTCAGGAGGCTTGTCAAGGATGGTTTATGAGCACCTTAGAGATTGCTTCCAAGCAGATGATCCTTCTAGTGGTTTTATCGAGTTGTTTTAGGTGGTTGCAGTAGTAGCGAGAGGAGACATTCCTATGTCTGTTAGTTGGGTCTTAGGTGCTAGTCAACTTCTCGTGATTGAGAAGGACACGGGAGGCATTAGATCAATTGCTATTGGAGAGATCTTTTTGCGTTTGGTCAGTCGTACCATTGTCCTTCAGCATCGTTCTCACTTTTGACAACACCTTAGTCCAATCAATTTGGAGTAGCTACACCTGGAGGATGTGAGGCTATATCTCTAGGCATTAGAGCACTCCTAGATATCTATCCGGAGTGGGTCGTCCTACAGGTGGATGTTGAGAACGCTTTTAATAGCGTCTCACGTGCATCCATCTTTAGAGAGCTTAGGGAGGCTGGTGGATCCTTGGCAAGTCTCATTCCTTTTGTGCGGTCTTTTTATGGCTCTCTTGCTTCCCTTTACTACCAGCATGGTGGTTCACAGGAAGGAGTCACCGTCTTGGAGTCTTGGAGTCACAAAGTCCATCTGTTGGTACACGACAGGGAGATCCTTTGGGAGGGCCCTTATTTGCCATGGCTTACTTTAGAGCTCTCCTATCTACTACTTTGGCCATGCAAGGTTGTGTATTTTCCTCCTTGGCAGATGATACACACATCATAGGCCTTGTAGATCAGATTAGGCAAGCCTTTGACTACTTGACTACCAAGCTACATCTAGTAGGCTTGAGAGTCAAGGTGTCAAAGTATAGGGCATGGTCCCCTTTAGGTATCCCTCCCCACCTTGAGCTTCTAGAGGGGTGTATCACATCCACAGATGGACTTTGTGTTCTTGGGGTGCCAATAGGATCGGAGAATTTCGTCACACGCTTCTTGGACGCTGCTCTTGTAGAGGATGTTCTCCATGTGGATGACCTTCCATTACTAGGAGATCCGCATGTGGCATTTGGTATACTCTCTTCCAGTATTGCTCGTCGACCTGTAACACCCATTTGTGCATGTGTGTGGTATTGTGATATTTAGCTTGGTATTACAAGTACTTAAGAGATATTATTTATAGAGATAAAGGATGGTTCTATATTAGTCATGGTTAGCTAAAGTTAGTCATAGCTAAGATAGACGTGACTTTACTTTAGAGGAAGTAGAAAAGATGAGCATCACTATTTTGGATTTTAGTGTGTTGACTTGGTATTATTCCTAGGTGTTTGGCTTTGAGGAAAGAGTTGAGAACTCTTGGGCCCGCAAGCCTTTTTGTTTTGGATTCTTCTTTAGTCCAAGGATAGCCCATGTGAAGGAATCCTTGACTTAGTGGTTGGGTCAAGATAAGACCACATGCTTAGGGGAATATGCTCATGTGAATGGATATTCCTTTCTACTTTTTGACTTTACTTGACTTTTAGTCTAGTAACTTGAGTTACTACGGTAATTAGTAACTTTGGTACGTAATTATTTCACAAGTATATAAGCAAGGGGTGAGGAAGTACTCATCATCCTTTCATTTGCAACTATCTCTCTCTTATTGAGTTCTCTAGTGAGCAATGTCTTGAGTCTTGGAGTGTTAGCCTTGGAGTAGTATGATGGAGTCGGGGTTCCTTGCCTTCTTAGTCCATGGTGCGCTACCATAATAGCCATCAGAGGTTCATCTTGAGTGTGAGACAGGCCGGCTCACATTTTTGGTTCCGTTGCCGGGACCTCTCTAGAAGGCAAGATAATGTTCCGCGTTCAATTCTACATTAGGCAGAAGGAGGCTATGAGAGCTCACTTGGAGAGAACATTAGGAGAAGAGAGGGCTGAACTTATGTTAGAGAACCAAGATCCATTTGTATACCCTGTAGTTCATTATGATGTCTTTGAGATTATTTTATACATCTTGTACACATGAGAGGAATTGGAGAGATTGTGTGAGGTGGATTGCAGATTTTGGGGATTAAGGTGATTTTGGGCAAAATCTCAAGTTTGAGATCTGAACTTGAAATTTTTACACATGATAGCTTGGGTTATCTTTCAGTTAGCACATTTGAAATTGTTATCAGAGCTACTATGCGCACTGAGCTAGAATTTTTGAAAGTTGATAGGGTAAAGTGCTCCCCCAACTGCATGCTCTCTCGAAAATTGTACAGAGTCTGCCATTTCTTTTATTTTCAATGAATTTTCTTGAAAATTTCGATGAAAATTTAGTGCGTTGTATTCTACCTACTGCCACAAAAACTAGAAAGAGATCGTTTTTGCACAAGGCGTTATGAGTTTTTGAAGTGAGGGGGGTGGTTTTCAGACCAAATCTGAAATTTGTGTGCTGAATAGAAACGTCTCTAGGCCAAATGGCTCAATGAAAAGATCTAAAATTTTTCAGAGAAAGATATCCTAGAGATGTGATCAAGTATGCAAAATTTCAAAGGACTATGACATAGTGGTTGGGAGATTTGAGTGACATTGTGAGAAAGGGTCAATTCTGCAAAGTGGAGATCTCATGCATGAGAAGTTTGAGATCAACAAAAAGCATGTTTGAGTGTTTAGATTCATCTTGGGAACATGGAGTGTCATCAAGAGTGGAAATTGAGATTATGCAAGGTTCCCCAAGGGTTTGAGGTGATTGTAGGGTTTTATTTGAGGAAAAGAGAGTTTACAATAGAATTTGAACAGAGTGTTAAGAGGATCCAAAAACCTACACCACTTGGAGGAAAGAGTGAGTCTAAGTGTTTTTTGTGTGGAGAGAAGGGACATAAGGCAAGTTCATGTCCATTGACCATTGAGAGCAATAGATTGAGGGAAAGGAGAGGCTTACTTGACTTGGGTTTGCATGTTGGACCTTCTTCACCAAGATTAGGAGGGAGAAGATCTAAGACCAAGGAGTTATGTGAGGTTTGTGGAGTGGAAGGACTTCCAAAAGGACATGAGTGTAGTGGAGTGAAAGCACTTTTGAAGACTTTGGTGAAGGATCTTGGAGAGAGCCTTAGTACAGCTACAGAAATACTACCACCTTCATCAGCTAGTTCTCAAGATTAGTGATGGAGATAATCTTTCAACTTATGGATAAACTATCCATGAGAGTTAGATTAATATGCACTCTAGGATTTGATGTTGCTATAGAAATCTTGGAGCAACCTGAAACTTTTGTGTTCCCTAGAGTGGATTATTCTCAGATGGTGTTAGTCATGTATATGCTTTATTAGTAATAGAGTGAGAGAAAAGAAAAAAGAAAAAAAAATTGAGAAAAAGAAAGATAGTGAGAGGTTAAGATGGGGAAACTTCCGGTTTTCTTTGGCAAGGATGGAGAAGATGTGGAGGCCTTTGTGAGAGACTTCAAGAGATCTTGCATAAGAAACAATGAGAGGAGGAAGAATGAGTGGGCCTCATTATTTCCAGATTTCTTTGAGGATGCAGCACTTACATGGTATGAGTCAGAATACCAAAAGAGAGAGAGGAGAGATGGGGAAGAGGAGTCTTGGCAGACTTTGACTTCAGCACTCATTTAGAACTTTCTTCCTGATGAGAGTTATGAGAGATTGATGAGTGAGGTTAAATTTCTCAAGCAAGGAGATGGAGAGAAAGTGAGAGTCTATGTGCAAAGAGTGGAAAAGTTAGAGTCCAGATTTCGCATAGTGTTAAGGAAGGGTGGGGATGATGTGGAGACTACAATGATTGGCATAGGGGCCATGATCACTAAGAATTTTGAGGGAGTGTTGAGACCACAAATTAGAAGCAAGGTGAGATATGAGAAACCTTCTTCCAAGGTTGAAGCTATCAAGATCACAATTTGTATAGAGGAGAGTTTGGAAGGGGATGAGAGTGATTTGGTGGTGAAGGAGGTTGTGCATCCTCCTCAAGGCTACAAGTATGGTGGAACTTCAGATACTTTGGTGGCAAGGGTTGCACCACAAGTAGTGGTTGCTCTAGTTCTTGCACCTCCACCAAAAGATCCACTTCAAACCATCACAGAACAACTTGCGGATCTCAAGATCAATGGGGTGCAACTATGGGAGAAGAGAGAGGTGGATCAGAATATAGGGAGAGGGCCTAGGAGTTCTGGAAACTATCCATATAGAGGAGGCCAACCAGCCAACAATTTCAATGATAGAAATTGTTTTGGTTGTGGAGGAAGAGGCCATATCCAAAGAAATTGCCCAAATTCCACTTACCATGGAGGAAGGGGTTATGAGGGAGCCAATAGAGGGCAAGAGGGAGGTAGTGAAACCCAAGTGGCTCCTAATCCCAACAAAGGTAAGGGGATAGCATCCATAGATGTGGTTGAGAGCAAGTATGAGAAGGGAAAGTGCTCAAACTCCAAGGGTCTTAATTTGGAGCTTTTGGCACAAGAGAAGAAGAGAGCTTGTTTTGCAGAGGATGTTCACTCTTCTCAATGATTCACTCCAAGCAAGGATACTCCTATGTCTACTAGGAGCACTCGCACCTCAACACCATCAACAACAAAGACTCCAAGCAAGAAGTTGGGGATGGAGGACTTCTTGATCTCAAAGCAACAATAGAACTACAATGTGTTGGAGGATGTTGGTCGTCACAAGGCTAACATCATAGTGGGCCAATTAATTGCTTTGAACCCTACCTTGAGAAAGGAGCTTAGAGGTGGTTTGAGTTCTACAAGGAGCAAGAGGAAGAAGAAGGCAAAAGTTCCAATATCAATGGGGGGTGGTGGATGCCAAGCCAGCACCATGGGAGACTTGTGAATATGCATCCAAGATTGATGTGAGAGTGAATGGTCACAACATCAAGGATGCATTGGTTGATGGAGGATCATCAATAAATGCCATATCAGAAAGGTTGATGAAGAAGTTGGGTATGATACCCTCAAGACCTTCAACATTTGTGGTGAGCATGGCAAACAAGCAACAAGTTCGACCAGTAGGGGTGATGGATAAAGTGGTAGTTTCAATTATGAGAGTTCAAAATCTCATGACTTTCCAAGTCTTGAAGGATTCAAGCTATGACTTACTTCTTGGGAGGTCATGGTTGAGAGCAGCACGCATAACTGATCGATGGCACAAAGGGTACTTGAGGATTGGGCCATCAAACCATAGAGTCACAGTTCCTGTGACTAACACCACCAACACTTCACTTTCAGATACACCATTTTCTGATTATTGGGAATCAGATTCTAAAGAAGGAGCTTCAGGTGTGGACACAAGCATGGAAGAGGAGACTTCCACGAAGGAGGATGAATCTGAATCTGATTCAGATGTGTATCCCTTGTGTGCTATGGATTTTGCACCTAAGCTAGAGGTTTTGAAGGACCCAGACAAATCACCATTGACACTTGAGGAGGTAGAGAGAAGGTTAGCTACCCTCAAGTATGGCCCAAATGTTACCAAGGAGGAGAAGGTGAGATTTGAGGAGATTTTCCGCAAGTTCATCCATGTGTTTGCTTTCAATTACAAGGATTTGAAGGAAGTCACCTTGGAGGAGCACAAGATAGAGGTGGATTCACATGCAAGACCAATCTGCCAAAAGCAATGTCGCATTAGCTCACCAATATCTTTGGTTGTGAAGGAGGAGATTGATAAGCTCAAGGAGGCTGGATTTATCTTTGAGGTGGAGAATTCAGAATGGGTGTCTCCAATTGTCATTGTGAAGAAAAATAATGGCAAGCTTCGGGTATGTGTGGATTACAAGAAGCTTAATGTTGTTACCAAGAAGGACTACTTCCCATTGCCATTCATTGATGAGATCTTGGAGGAGGTTGCAGGTCATGAGAGGTACAGTTTTAGAGATGGTTATAGTGGATACAACCAAATCAAGATTGCACCAGAGCATCAAGAACTCACCACATTCACCACACCTTGGGGAACTTACGCTTTCAAGGTCATGCCTTTTGGGCTTTGCAATGCTCCAACCACATTCCAACGGTTCATGAACAAGGTATTTGAACCTTTCATTGGGAAATTTGTGAGAGACTTCATTGATGACTTTTGTGTCTATGGAAGCAAGGAGGAGCACTTTGAGCACCTAATCAAAGTCTTGCAATGCTTGGATGAGGCAAATGCATCACTCAACCCAGAGAAGTGCATTTTTGGATGTGAAGAAGGTCTACTTTTGGGGCACATCATCTCCAAGGATGGAATAGCAGTTGATCTTGAGAAGGTGAGGAAAATCTCAGACCTTCCATTCCCTTCAAGCTTCACAAAGTTACGCCAATTCTTGGGGATGGTTGGATACTATAGGAGGTTCATCTTCTCATTTTCCAACAAGGCTTATGCAACAAGACCATCTACATGAAGAAGGGTGTAGATTACATGGTGATTTTGGAGGACAAGAAGGCTCTCAAAGCTTTTGAGGAGCTCAAGCAATCCCTTGTTGTAGCTCCAATTCTTGCTAAACCTGATTGGAGTAAGCCTTTCATCCTCTACACTAATGCTTCTAATGTAGCTATAGGATGCACTCTTAGTCAATTAGACCAAGATGGGTATGATCATCCAATAGCTTATGCTAGTAGGCAGATGGTTTCAGCAGAGAAGAACTACTCTGTCACAGAGAGAGAAAGGTTGGCAGTGATCTTTGGTCTCAAGAAGTTTAGACACTACTTGATTGGAGGGAAAGCCACCATTGTCACGGATCACAAGGCTTTGAAGTACATCTTCAACAAGCCTAATGTTGAAGGGAGACTAGCAAGGTGGATGATACTCTTGTCTGAGTATGACTACACCATTGAGGATAGGCCAGGAAAGAAACATGCAAATGCTGATTTGTTATCTAGAGCCTATGATCATGATGGAGATGAGCCAGTGGATGATTCCTTCCCGGATGAGGAGCTCATGACAATCTCAGTCACTCAAGAGATTCCAATGGAGTACAAGGAGATTGTGGATTTGGTGACAAGAGGTAACTATCCAGAAGGGATGCATGCTAGGGAGAGGAAGGCCCTTGCAGCAAGATCTAGACCTTACACAATGGTGGAGGACATTCTTTTTCACCAAGGAGTAGATGGTCTACTTCGAAGAGCAATGGGTAAGGAACAGTCTCTCCTACTCATAAAGGAGTTTCATGAAGGTTTAGTATGTGGAGGACACTTTGTAGGAAAGGTGACTGCTTTCAAGATTGTAGATGCAGGTTACCATTGGAGAGGGATTTTCAAGGATTGTCTTGATTATTGCAAAACTTGGCATGTTGTCAAGCTTTTGCTAGAAAGTCTACATCCACTCCACCACTTAGATCAATTCCATTGCTAGGACCTTTTGAGAAGTGGAGAATTGATTTTGTAGGACCTCTCAATAGAACCCCAAGGAAAAATCCGTACATTGTGGTAGTTATTGATTACCTTACCGAGTGGGTTGAGGCTAGACCATTGAGGGACAAGAATGAAGATGAAGTGGGTAGATTTCTTTATGAACGGATTATCATTAGGTTTGGATGCCCTTTGGAGTTGGTTTCTCATAGAGGAGGAGAGTTTACAGGAAGCATTACTATAGCCATGCTATGACATTTCTCTATCACACATAGAGTAACTACATCCTATAAGCCAAATTCCAATGGCTTGGTAGAGAGAACCAATCAGACCTTGTGCATGATGTTGGCCAAAGATGCAGAAATGGAGGGGGCTAAACATCATTGGGACAAGAGGATTCATGCAGTTTTATGGGAGTATAGGACAACCATGAAGACTTCCACTAGATTTTCTCCATTTCAATTGGTATATGGTATTGAGTCTACCTTACCTATTCACTTTGATCTTCCTACCTTCCAAAGCATTCATAGGAGATTGAAGAAAGCACAAGGAGGTGATGCAGAGAAGTCAAGGAAAGATCAACTCATGGAGTTGGAAGAGGCAAGAGCAGTTCCTATGGTTCGAGTGGAGCAAGCCCAAAGGAAACAAAAGGAGAGCTATGACAAGAGGCAAGGCAAGAAGAAGGTGGAGACTTTCAAAGCAGGTGATTGGGTAATGTTGTTTGATTCCATTTGATTCAAGAGAGTGCAAAAGAAGTTTTTGCCTAAGTACTTTGGACCTTTCATAGTGGAGAAGGTGTAGGGCAATTACACCTATGATCTCAAGGAGTTGGGAGGAAGACACTTTGATAGGATTAACCATGATAAGTTGAAGATGTACCATAGAAGGAAGAGAGATCTTCACTTTGAGGACAAAGTGAAAACTTAGTCCGAAGGTAAATGTAACACCCATTTGTGCATGTGTGTGGTATTGTGATATTAAGCTTGGTATTACAAGTACTTAAGAGATATTATTTATATAGAGATAAAGGATGGTTCTATATTAGTCATGGTTAGCTAAATTTAGTCATAGCTAAGATAGACGTGACTTTACTTTAGAGGAAGTAGAAAAGATGAGCACCACTATTTTGGATTTTAGTGTGTTGACTTGGTATTATTCCTAGGTGTTTGGCTTTGAGGAAAGAGTTGAGAACTCTTGGGCCCGCAAGCCTTTTTGTTTTGGATTCTTCTTTAGTCCAAGGATAGCCCATGTGAAGGAATCCTTGACTTAGTGGTTGGGTCAAGATAAGACCACATGCTTGGGGGAATATGCTCATGTGAATGGATATTCCTTTCTACTTTTTGACTTTACTTGACTTTTAGTCTAGTAACTTGAGTTACTACAGTAATTAGTAACTTTGGTATGTAACTATTTCACAAGTATATAAGCAAGGGGTGAGGAAGTACTCATCATCCTTTCATTTGCAACTATCTCTCTCTCATTGAGTTCTCTAGTGAGTAATGTCTTGAGTCTTGGAGTGTTAGCCTTGGAGGAGTATGATGGAGTGAGGATTCCTTGCCTTCTTAGTCCATGGTGCGCTACCATAATAGCCATCAGAGGTTCATCCTAAGTGAGAGACAAGCCGGCTCACAGGTCCACCCATCTGCATCTTCACTACTCACTTGTGAGTGTGGCTCTACACTAGATGCAGCGGCGGTCCACATGACACGGTGTCCTTTTGGAGGATAGAGGATAGCTACACATGATGCCATTAGAGACATAGTGTTTGCTATGGCACGAGAGAGTGGATACTTAGCTTGGAGGGAGCGTGCGTATGCATTGCAGACGACACGTGTCAGGGCAGACTTATACTTGGTCCGAGATGATCAGGTGATAGTAGCGGATGTCGTGGGACCCTACGTGGGATACAGTTTTGGAGGGAGTGATTACCCATCCCTCTGGATGGGCGGCATGTGCAACAGCAGGTTGCAAGGTCTCCAAGCATGCAGCAAGGTCACCTCTTTGTTCCTCTAGCCTTGGAGTTATATGGAGCGATGGACACGACATTTGACACATTTGTCAGGGAGTGCGCGAGAGCTTATCATGTTAGGCGTCAGGGGGTACCACTCTCACTCTCATACTTTGTAGCTTACTTTAGACAGCGTGTGTCCATTGCTCTACAGAGGGCAGTGGCTAGTGCAATCCATAGGAAAGCAATCACATTAAGTGATGTTTCTTTGGATGCTCTAGTTGTGTGTAGACCGTATTGTGAGCCGGCTTGTCTCTCACTCAGGATGAACCTCTGATGGCTATTATGGTAGCGCACCATGGACTAAGAAGGCAAGGAACCCCAACTCCATCATACTCCTCCAAGGCTAACACTCCAAGGCTCAAGACATTGCTCACTAGAGAACACAATGAGAGAGAGATAGTTGCAAATGAAAGGATGATGAGTACCTCCTCAACCCTTGTTTATATACTTGTGAAATAGTTATGTACCAAAGTTACTAATTACCATAGTAACTCAAGTTACTAGACTAAAAGTCAAGTAAAGTCAATAAGTAGAAAGGAATATCCATTCACATGGGCATATTCCCCTAAGCATGTGGTCTTATCTTGACCCAACCACTAAGTCAAGGATTCCTTCACATGGGCTATCCTTGGACTAAAGAAGAATCCAAAACAAAAAGGCTTGCGGGCCCAAGAGTTCTCAACTCTTTCCTCAAAGCCAAACACCTAGGAATAATACCAAGTCAACACACTAAAATCCAAAATAGTGGTGCTCATCTTTTCTACTTTCTCTAAAGTAAGGTCCACTCTATCTTAGCTATGACTAACTTTAGCTAACCATGACTAATATAGAACCATCCTTTATCTCTATATAAATAATATCTCTTAAATACTTGTAATACCAAGCTAAATATCACAATACCACACACATGCACAAATGGGTGTTAAAGTACGACTTGCATAGCTTGGATATCTTAGGTGCGGTCGGGAAGATTTCTCATACAGACTCTATTGGGGCTTAGCCCCATGTTACCTTTTTTTTCTCTCCCTTGTACGGCTTGATGGGGTCTTCCCATCCTTCATTTTTCCTACGCGGTTGCCTTTTCCCCCTTACTTTAAAAGGTTGTCGCCACTATCCTAAATATTAATATTAATAGTGTTATCGATTGTCTCCGTCCGTTCTTTTCAAATTGTCTAAGACATACTGTACTCCGTAGAGTAGTGTAGCGTAGACGAGATAGAGAAGCTAATAATTATACTGTTAATTTTGTAGCGATTGTGCTGTTAGAGAACATACATAGACACTTAAGACTGAAGCGGTTTCAAGTTCACTTTGTAGCCGGAACTCATAAGCACTATGGGGTTTTTGCTACATGTTACGGTGTTATTTTGCTACACGTTATGGTGAGTGGAGAGATTTATTTTATATATTATGATATCAATAAATTATAAAGAAAATAATTTAATAAATGGTACCCTAAAATTAGTCAAAGTCTCGGGTTCCAAGGAAATGCGGGATGGGTGATTGAAAAAAACAATATTTAAAAATATATGGCTCGCTGCTCATAACATTTTCCTTTATAATTTCTGGATATCATAATAGTTTTACAAAATAAACCTTTCCACTCACCGTAACGTGTACCAATAAAACCCCGTGGTGCTTATGAGGCCGGGGCACTTGGAACAAGGTGTTTAGTTTGATTACAAAACTAGACTCAGCAGAGCCTAAGTTGGCAAAAAGACTTAACCAACCCCTTTGAATTCTTCACATGGCACTCCAGTCCTTTTGGGACAATGGATGCCACACACATGACACTTTGAAACAAGAAAATATTGATATCTACTCAAACAAAACTCCGTACCAACTAATATCCAAGATTGTATTGTACTAAGGGTTACGGTTTTTACAATTCTGTTTGTTCCAGAATTGTAAATAGATTTATTATGTTTCTATAACATGAGGTGATTTTGCTATATTCACCTTTTTCTTTATTATTCAATTATCAAGTTATTTGTCAATTATTCCATCCTAATTTCTAGAAACAATTTCCCATTAACTACCTTATGAATTCATTTCAATCAATTTTAAACTCATTTTATGAATATCTTATTATTATTTATGAAATTAATAATTCCCATAAAAATACCATAAATTTATGTATTGAAACTCATATTATTGCACTTGTTAGGATTCAAGAGGACAAAAGCCCCCCAAAGGATGAACAGTTGGTTATCTAAATCACCTTTGAAAGAATATCCTCACCCTAGAGTAGTGTAGGTACCCATCATCCCCGTACATTCCACACATTTAAGGTAAACCCCAATAGTAATATGTTGATGCATGTGGCTTGATACATGGAAAAACTAGTAGCACCAAACCAGGGAAAGCTCATGTGCAATGACTAAAGTCATGATGTGCAATGATCACAAAGTAGATTGATGCTTCTATCAAGGAGGAAGGTTTAGGGTTGCTAAATCTCAAGACCATCCTTAATTCCCAAGTTTTCCAAGTCTTATGGATGAAGAATGTGACATATTAAAATTTAAGATAAACGTTGATTGAGATTTTTTCCACAAGGGATCATTTGATCATGATCATTGAGGTTCCCACAAATTATCTTCTAGAATATATTATCTTCAACAAGACAGGCAAAGTAAAATCTCCACTTTTTGGGTAAGCTCTCAATGCTAATATATTAGGTGGACATTATACTTTGCCTTTCTCTCTTTGAGAACGCATTGGATGCCTAGCTATGGAGTGTACAGATAGGATGTTATGTGTAGACCTATCACTAATAGTTTGAGCTATTTGGTTGCCCAACCACCAAAACCGTCTACTCTTGTTTTTAGTGTTCCTTCTATCAAGTAGAGGAGTAACAAGCAATCTAATTTATCATCACAACATGCACTAATGGTCTATTGATCATCACTTCCAACATTAAAAAGGAGAAATACACAACATGCCTATAAGAAAGAAATCTAAGCCCAATACCTACACACCAATCCAAGCTAATTGTGCATATAATCAAGCATGCAAACATCAAGAAGATCCAAATACAAGAAGCTTAGCAAAAACTCTCCATGCTTTTTGGTAGAATTGTGCTAAAGAACCTCTTTGCTCTATCCAAGAGCTACTTTCTACTTGTACTCCAAGTTTATATCCAGTCTTTACTCCTAAGTAGGAAAATTCTATGCCTTTTGATGAGGAAGTCTTTGCAAGACTCAAATAGAGATATCTTTCTCTATAGTTTTGCTTTAGATGTTCTATGACTCAATTTCAAAGCTTATGCTTCCCAATGATATAAAGAGAGAGAAAAAGGAAACCACGTAGATAACACAAAGGATGGGAAGACCCCATCAAGCCGTACAAGGGAGAGACAAAAAAGGTAATATGGTGCTAGGCTCCAATAGAGTCTATATGAGAAATCTACTCTACTGCACCTAAGATATCCGAGCTATGCAAGTTGTATGGTCTACAAACAATTGGAGCATTCAAAGAAGCATCACCTAGTGTGATATCTCTCCTATGGATTGCACCAACCACAACCCTCTGTAGAGCAAAGGACACACCCTATCTAAAATATGCTACAAAGTATGATATAAAGCAAGACTCAATTTTACTATTACAACTCTCTTGATGAGGTCTCAAACTTGGCCAGATTTTTGTAATTCCAACTCTAATTTTGAAACCCTAAATTAAGCTCAAGTTTTGATTCTTGCATAGTGTTATGTCAAAGTTTGACCCATAGATTGATATGAAATAGTAGGGAATACTCTAAGAAGTTGTAATCCTTGTACTCATGACTTCAAGTTAGAATTGGACATGGAATTGCTCCATTGAGCTTATAATAGCATTTTTGATAGAGTTTGTTGCATAAGATCTCACACTCTATGACTGCAAGTCAACCAAATTTGATACAAGTGTTGCTTTTGTTTATTCTAATTCTTTATAAACTTGCATAGCTTAACCTTAATCCTTAGATATGGATCAATTCCTAAGTTGAGCTAACTTTTGAGCTCTACCAAGGTATACTTGATCCAAGATCTTAAATTCTCTATTTGAAGAATTCATATGAAACTTTATTCAGAGATGTAAGACCTAACCAACAATACTAGAAATTTTCATAAGCATATTCAAACCAAAACTTGAGAAGTGACCAAAACCCCAAATTGGATTATTATCTACTCTCCAACACCTTGATTTCCAATACTCCAACTTCAATTGATCAGATCAGATTTGAGATTGACTCAAACAAGGAATTTCTTGAGCTCAACACAACCAAAATCATATCTTATCTCCAACTCCATTGACAAATCATGAAAATAAATCATAAAACCCTCACAACTTTCTAGGTTGTGCACTTGGATATGAATTTGACACTCCATGCATCAATTGATCATATCTCCCTCAAAATTTGCTCAAATCCCTTGCTTCTTGTCTTCAAACCATATCTTATTAGCTCTCCTCTCCAACTAATGCACTTCCCTAAATCTCTCAAACATTGAAACTCTTGACTTCACATGTCAAGACCCAATTCCTTAGAGTTGTCACTTAGCTATTTCTCCTTTTCACACATGGACCACACAACTCCACCTTGAAACCCTTGAACAAAATTAAGTCTTTCTCCTTCTACAAGAGCAAATAAATTATCAAGTCCTAGACCTATCGATAAGTAAGCATAGGAAGGATAATGGGACTCAAGTTTTCTCTTCACCGATGCCATAAACATAGGCCCAAAATATGCTACCATCCAAGCTCTAAAGTGATCATGGCAATTTGAAACTTGATGAGAAAACAATTTAGGAGTGCAGATTAGGAGCATATAACATCTATGATTTAACCTCTTCCTTTGATGCTAAGCTCCTATACACTACTATAACTCTCAGCCTCCAACGTCATCCTCCCACTCAAGATTCCTAAGACTAAACAACACCCTTTCTCATTTATCAAGTTTGCACCACATATATACATCAAAGCCTTCAAAAAAGACAAGATTTGTATCCATTTGGCCAATCACTTAAATGTGAATAGATACATACATACATACTTACATGGAAATAACTCAATCATAGGATCCATTGTACAATGCATTTGAACAATATGGAGATAAAAAGCACTAAATAATTTTTCATTGGCTATGCAAACCACAACACAACATGATGGAGGAAAGGAAAAGTAAATCAAATCTTTTTAAACCAAATCATCTTTGTATCGGTCCATGATACACGAGGTTTACCCTAGCGCCTACTATTGTTGCTTACTATAATAATGTAGGTACATAAAGTAATAGTGTAAATACCCCATATGTACTGCCAATGGGGATGATGGAAGTGCCTTTGAGACCAAGAACAAGGATGAGAACTAGGCATATATATATATATATATATTTATTTATTTATTTATTTATATTTATTTTTTTTATTTTTTTTCATGTGTTCTTTCTACACCATGCATGATGCACAAGGTTCACCCTAGTGTTACTTACCTTTAAAAGATGATTGTTGCCTTACTATCATAGGGTAGGTACCTATAGTGTAATAGTTATGTAATCCATCCCGCAATTACCTTTGGAGCCAAACAAAGAGATTGTTAATTATGCTATTGATTTTTTTGTAATTGTGCTATCAAAGATATCATATAAATACTTAAGACTTTACAAGGTACTTCTATTGGATTGATACATGTACCAATGAAACCCCATAATGTTAAATATACTTTTGAAACAAAATCTGAGCAGATAATTGACTTCACTCTCACTCTATTTGGTTAGACTATGAAACTAGATCATAACCAAGCCTAAGTTGGCAAAATGACTTAACCAGTCCTCTTGAATCCTTCATATAGAGCTTTCACTTCTTGATCTAACCATGAATGTATTGTATTAGGGTTTCCAATTTTTCATTTTAGAATTGTAACAAGAATTATTATGTTTCAATAACATGTTCTAGGGTGTACAGATATGCTCAAATTTTTTATTGAATTGTGGCTATTTTGGTATATTCATTTGTTTCTTCATCATTCAATTATCAAGTTATTTGTCAATTATTCATTTATATTTCTGGAAAAAAATCCATAAGCAAATGTATAAATTCATTTCAATCAATTTCAAACTCAGTTTATAAGTATCTTATTGATATATATTGTCAATCTATTCCCATAAAAATACCATAAATTTTTGGATTGAAATCCATATGATTATACTTGCAAGCAATTCAAGAGGACCTCTACCCCCAAAGGATGATTGGCCAATTTTCTTACTCACCTTTAAAAAGGTTATTGGTGCACTATAGTAGTAGTGTAGGTAAACATCACCCAAGTGTGGGTACCCATTAAGGCAAGGGCAGTACACACTTTTAGGTTAAGCTTCCAATCTTACTAACCTTTAAAACATGATTGCAACCCTACTATTGGAAAGTACCCTAAAGGATAATAATAAAAAAAATTCTTCCCCAAACTAATTTTTTTATGTGAAATCTGTTGTCATGATCCATCATGTCCATGCCCATGCCTTTGGAGCTAAAGGGATTGATAAAACTGATTTTGATAAAACATTGATAAAACATTAGAGAAATCTATGTGGTAATTACATGAATGACAAAAGTGCATAAATATTCACAAAGTAACCTAAAACACCAAAAAGCGCATGAATTATTACAAAATAACCTAACCTACCAAGAAAAACATCAATACTCTTACCACATATGAAGCACCAACTACTTGCTTGCTAAACCTTGAGACCGTCCATGACCCTTAGGTTTTCCAAATCATATAGATGAAGAATGTGACAAGAGAGTGTGATTTGCGATCAAAATTTGAGATCATTTTCAATAGAGCATGAGATTGTTTCTACAAAGGAGCTTTTGATTGTGATCACAAAGGTTTTCAAGATTGCTACAAAATTAGGCTTCAAGATAGATTTGGTGAATATTGGGTCCTTCAGCTTTGAGAGCAATATATTTTAACCATTGAAATACTTCATTAAGAGGTATATTCACTTGACATTAATCTACCCTCGATGAACTCATTGTGAGTGAACCAAAATAAGATTGGATGATCTCAAGAGCTCTGTGGTGTATGAATATGGAAACCAAATTCTTTTGTCTATTAACAAGGAAGCATGAATAACATAAAAGTATTGAGCATTATTTGGACATTGTCATTGTTCTTACTTTGAAAATCATTTTGTAGGGACATCACCACAATCCTAAAACAAGAGGCCTTTATCTTTTTTAACATCAGATTGTTACCTCCTTATGTTTTTCTACCAGCAAGTTTGCTTTGAACTTATTGAGAGGCTATTCTAGTTTCATGTGAATTATTATGAGAGCAAGATGTGGCTTTTGCAGTTTTTAGTGCAAGGATATACTCTTTGGTCATAAGTATGCATATTTTGAGTTACAGAAGTATCTATTCAAACTTAGTAGCTTAACCAAGCAAGAAAGAACATCTTAGCAACTCCTAATATCAAAACTAGGAACTTTTCCAATACCATGGAATACAGTTGGTGTTTGGACCTCAAAAGTAAATTGATAATTTATGAGAGGGAAAATTTGGTGAACATTATGCCTTCTTGCTTCAAGAGCAATGTATATCAATCATTGACATGCATTCATTCAAAATAATGTTTGATTTGAATTCCATCAACTATTGGAAGAATCACGTTCAATACTGAAGTTTGTCGTTGTTGCTATGCATAATGGCAAACATTTTTTTATTTATTTTTAGTTTCAATTTCAGTTTTCTAAAGTTGAGGAGAGGATTATAGTGATGATTTATGTTTTTCAATTCTAAAGATGTGAAGATATGTTGTACTTTGTGGTTGGAGATTTGGTAAGTCATGTCAAGGAAGGCTCTTGGCTTAGCTAAAAGAGTATACATTTGGCTTTTTGTAAATCTGTATTGTGAAGTTGTAAGTTGCTCCAAGAGGAGTTCCTTTGTAGAGGTGAGGAAAATTGATGATTTGTATTTTAGTTCTAATTTTAGTTTCAGTTTTCTAAAGTTGAATTGAGGATTGTGTTGTCAATATGTGTTATTCACCTTTGTTAGAATTTTGTGCTTTCCTTCTGCTTGAGATAGTTGATATTGATGAATTTGGTGAATACCTTGAATGGTTAGGAGAAAATCATTGAATCTCCTCATCACTATAATAAACCTTGCTATTGCTTAGGGCTATTGTGGCAATAATATACATATGCTAGATAATATATATGAATAGATCCATCTCCATGACAATTTACTAACCTAATTTTTTTTGGTGGAACCGCTTGATGAAACCTTTTTGATATAAGTGTATAATATCATGTGTTTGTTGTTGGTTAATTATTAGTTTTCAACTCCAAGTTTTACCCTTCTCTTTGAGATTCTTTGACAGACCAGCAATATAGTCCTAGAAGCAAATTCTAAGTATGGCTTTCCAAAATGTACTTCAAAGGGGTATTACCTCTTTGAAGCTTGTTTTAAGTGGTTCTCTTTCATTTTCAAAATCCGACTCACACTTTGGTGCACATCTAACTTAGATTGGACATTCAAGTCAGATTGAGACAAGGCAAGTCCAATGTCCAAATCAATATGCATGTCTAAAGGAAGAAAATATTTCAATTGCCTTGTTGAGGTTTAGTGATAATGACACAAATGCTTTAGGACAATGAGATTGTGGTGAGATGAATACAATGTGCCAATATTGTAATGCAAAAATGTGGAAGTTAGAGTGCGCTTCAAGGTCATCTTAGTGCAATTCTCAATTCTTGCTATGTTATGAGAGTGGAATAATTGCATTACCAACTCTTCATTGTACTGCTCCATTAATTATAATCCCTTTTTCCCAACACTAAACACATGCCTTAAAGTTTCTTGAGCAAATCCGCATGTACAATTTTACCTTTGCATTCACATCCTTGGGTACTAATATAGCTGAGGTAGTTACCCATTGCAATGGTCCATGTTTCTTACAAATTCATGCTAGAGTATACCATAAGATTGGTTCACTCCTAGTAATCAAAGTACTTTGTCCATAGTTTGCACAATTTTACTTTCATGACATTGTATATGAACATCAACATCAACAAGAAGTAATGTCTTCTTGGATCTCTAAAACTTGGAGCAACTACAAATCATGTTTGATGGAGTTAACCCATTTGTGTGAGCATTTCAAATAGTAAAAGAGAAGCTTTTGACAAATGATACAAGCAATGCATCTATACCACAATTGTCACTATGTTTACTATCCACAAGAATATGTGATGCTAAATGCTACAATAGAACCATAGCCACTGAAGTTGTAGCATCAATTTTTAGAGATGGCTCTAAACATGTTGGCCATCATGATATTTTGGTCAACATTAGGATGGATGTCTACAATGCATCTTAAAGATCCATGTAGCATATATGGCACTTCAATATCTATCCTATTTCCACATGGTGAAGATGGATGGTATCTTAGCATCCCTTGGGCTAGAACCTAAAACTTTGATCATGTTGTTGCTAATGAGGAACATGAAGGGATGGATGGCCAAGTTGAAGCATAAAATAAGGTTGAAAATTTTTCATGATCAAGGCACAATCATGTCATAATGACTAAGTACTATCAATATGATCTTCACCACCAAGATGAAGACAAGATTGCCTTGTTACATGGAAGATGTTTAAGACAATAATACATTGTTGATGATTATACCTCTAGTGGGCAAACTTGCATGAAGTTTCTTTAATTTAATCATAGGAAGCTATGAGAAGATTTTATAAAGGTCTACAAGATGCCATTTCATTTAGTGATACAAATGCAACTACCATTGGATGATGTATGATTCTACCCTCCTCTTTCATTGGAGTGCCTTGACACATAGTATAGGTCTACCAAGATGCTATGGCCATTTGCCATTGAGTTGGCTATCTTGATGGATTTATGACTTTCATATGCAATCCTCAATGACTAGAGATCAATCATACTACTAATTAATCAACAATCTCAAGATTGTCTTGATTTGGTATCATGTGTGTTTGTATGAAACTAGAAGAACTTCACAATGACATTCATAGGAAGTGTATTCTTGGCCAAATAGTTGCAAGCATCCATGTCATTTAGTTTCAAAAGTAAGGGCTATCACATTCTCACTTGCTCATTTTCTTTGACAAAGAGTGTAACCCATGCATTGTGGAAGACAATGACAAGCTCATTAGTGTTGAGATTCCTAACAAAAAAAATAATTTACTTGCTTATCAAATTGTCACAAAGTATATGATGCATAGTCCTTGCGGCATCAACTTCTTTGATGCACCACCCAAAGCACCATGTATGGTAGATGGAAAATTTCAAAAGTGCTATTCTAAAAATTTTCAATTGGAGACATATACTATGTGAATGATTATCCCATCTATCACCACATAAACACAATTTTACAATTATGGTGAAGGACGGAGCTCTAGATAACCAATGGGTCATATCCCACAATATTTATTTGTCCACCAAGTAAAATGCACATATTAATGTAAAGGTGTATAATACTATTCAAGATGTAAAATACCTATTTAAATATGTCTACAAAGGACATGATCATGTTGTTGTGGCTATTACACACATTAGCACAAATAATATTGTTAGTGGTCAACAAGTAGTTGATGAGATAGAGCAGTATTTAGACTATCAATATGTCTCTACATCATGGTGCATCTTCACATTTGTTATATCCAAGATTCATGTACTGCCATAAAACATCTATAATGCCACCTGGAGCATAAGAAAATAGTCTTATTTAATGAAAAGGCAAATATTCAAGCAAATGTTGAAAGATCCAATGCAACAATAAAAACTTTATTGCAATGGTTTGAGGCAAATTGTAAATATGTTGTAGCATATGAACTCACATATTGTGAGTGCCAATGACAATGAGTTTGAAAGAAAAGGAAAAGAAGTGGGACTTATGTAAGCAAGGCTTGACTATTGGTCGTGTTTACTTTGCTCATCTAGATTTGGAAAATATTACTACCTTTGTATTTTGTTAAACTATGTCAAAGGGGCAATCTCCTTTGCTGACTTGGGTATTGTCAATGGCATTGTAAAAAACACCTTCAAGGATGTTTGCATAGTGCTTGGATTGCTTGAAAATGATAGTGAGTGGCATCAAGCATTGCAAGAAGCCAATCTTTGGGCCCTTGGAAAAAAATTGAGAGATATATTTGCTTCTACAATGATGTTCTATGAAAGTGACAAACCCAAATCAATTGTGGAGTATCCATTGGGAGATTCTTAGTGATCACACACAAGCAATGAGCCAGAGGGAATGTGGAGACCAATAAGTATAGCTCTTGGAGGAAATCCAAAAGAATAGAGCTCTTTTTAAGCTTGAGTCTATCTTGAACCAGAATGGATGACATCTCTCATAGTTCTCACCAATGCCTATTTCAACATACATACCTGTTTTTTTGCATGGAAAACAAATTGATCCAAGAAGAGTTCACAAATGACCAAGCACTCCTTGTAGCTGAAGTAAGTAAAAGTGAACACTTGCTAAATGTTGATCAACAATTGGCGCATGACACCATTTTTAATATCATTGTGAATAAAGAGGGAAAGGCATTCTTTGTCTTTGGCAATGGAGGTATAGACAAGACACTTGTGTGGAAAGCTTTGTTATCTTTATTATGTTGGTGAGATAGTATTGTCCTTGTTGTGACATTTTCAAGGATAGTGATACTTCTCCTTATAAGAGGATGCACAACACATTCAAGATTCAAGATTCCAATCAAACTAAATGATGAATCCACATATAGTGGCATTCAAAGAATAGCACTAGGCAAGTTGTTGCATTAGATAGACGTCATCATTTGGGATGAAGCACTATAAAAGACCAAGGAGAGAAATATGAGAATGGAAAGTGAAAGATCACATTGGGACTCTTGAATCAAGGAAACTCCAAATACCTAGCATGAGATTTAGCTTTGGTATTTAAGAGAGCATACAAGGCTCTTGGGAAGCTTCTCAAGAATTTTACTTAAGTCACTTTCTTGGAGTAGAAGCTAAAAAAGTTGGAAGCTTCTAGAAGCTTCCTACTTGGGGTGCAAGCTAAGCTAGATGGGAAGCTTCCCAAAAAGCTTCCTCCTAGAAGTCGGCACTTGGCCTGCATGTAACCCAATACTTGGAAGGTACCAAGTAGCTTCCTAGATACTTCTAGAATATTCTAGGTTAATTTGGCCTATTTGCTACTTCATTAGCCTTGACTAACTTGTGGGTAGACTCCATATTGTTACATATTCTCCCACCACTAGTTGGTAACATCCTCGCCACCATTGAAGCTTCAAACTCCTAGATGGTTATTTTTGCATTCTCTAGAAAAGGTATCTCCTTCATGATGCCACTTAACTGGGCTCTCAAGTGGCATCATGAAGGGATACCCTTTCTAGAGAATTTTATAGTCTATATGTTGTTGGCGGCCTCATTGAATGTGGTGACGGAAAGGATACAATCAACTTCATACTCCTCATGATCATTGGTAGGGATGGGAGGAAGAGGAGATTAGACACAAGAATAAAAAAGATGGATTAGGAACAAAGGGTTTCAACTTGGAAACATGAAAGATAAGATGGACGTGCATATGGTAAGGCAAGGCAAGTTGATAAGCAACAAGAGAGATGATTTGGGTGACATCAAAGTCCTATCCAATTAGGAGCAAGTTTACGGACTTGGGTATCAAGTGGGAGGGGTAGGTTACTAGAGGAGAACATGAGCTTATCACCTAGTTGAAAGGTGAGTTCATGACCATGGTGGTCCACATATTATTTCTGATTATTTTGAGCAACAAGGAGATGAGATTTGGCTTGTTGGAGAGATTTGGATATGGTGGTCAAAAAGGTGGAAGTATGAGGGACATGAGATGTAGGATGAGCAAGAAGGGAATCTAGAACAAGTGAGTCTTGGCCAAAATTGAGGAAGAAAGGAGAGAATCTAGTGCTTGCCTATTGGGAATTATTGTATGCAAACTCAATAGCTACAAGACATTCATCCCAGTTGGTATAGTGAACATTGATGTGGTACTCACATCTTTTTTGTTTTTTATGAGTTTCAAAGAAGTGTATTGTTAAAACCAAATTGCAGCCCAATGAAGAAGAAAAGAGAAGAATTGTGTGTTTGGAGTAGATCCAAAGAAGTCAACTTTGGAGCAAAGAAAGAAGTAAACTTGGATTGGACTTACAGAGTGGTGAACTTGGAGTAAAGCTATTTTGTATTAGGAAGCTCAACCCAATCCAAAGAAGTTTTAACAACTTGTCTTTGGGTCACACCAATCAAGAAGATACAATCAAAGAAATGGTTGAGTCATGAGAAGGATAATTTCAGTGACAGGAAACAAACACATAGAATTTATGAGTGTTGATTGCAAGTTAACTCAAGAATAATTATGTCATAGAGCACTATAAAATTAAGACTTTATCAAGGGAAATCTGAGATGTCAAGAAGATAACTTGTTCTTCTTAGTAATTTTTTTGGAGGAATACAAGTCATAAAGCCAAGCAAGAGTGTAATTTTCCAACAATCAAAAGGAGTTAGAATCATGCATCCACAAGAGGAATATTGTTCCAATGACCTAGAATCCATGAGTGCATGATGGCAAATAAGGGTAGTAGGAAGAGCTTCTCACTTGCAGTGAGGAGTCTAGCAATTGGAGGTTAGATGTAGTGGCATGGATCAAAGTACTGAGTAGACTTTGGATCATATTTCTTGCTTAGAATTGGAACTTGAGTTTTCCAGGGATCATGATAGAGATAGTTGCCAAGAATTATGAGGTTGGTCCCAAAGTAGTGAGGAAGAGTGGGAATCTAGCTTGATGGGTAGAGTTGGATTGGAGGTTAGCCTTGGGAAAGGAAGCAAGGGATGCGGCTGGAATCACCTTCTATCAAAAGGGTGAGGATTCGGAAGAAACCACAGAAGTAAGAAATTCCTTCAATGCTCCCTATACCAACAATGGTTACAAGGTGGATACCAATTGGGACCCAACAAGGCAAAGTAATTTTGATGCTTTGATGGAAATGTTCAAACCTGAGCAAACCACATATGTGATGATGAATCACGTGGTGTTCTTTAATCAAATGTTTGAAGGAGAAAAGGTGAATTGAGCAAAGTGCTTTCACCAATGGACAAGACAAATAATTATCAATTGGAGGATAGATATGTTGCTCCACTACTTCATATTTTTTGTAGCTCATTTTTATTTGGGGTTAAACTTGCTAATAATGGAAGAGAAATAGAGAATGGTTTTTCATTTCTACCTAGATTTGTGTTGAAAGGCGGATGCAGACAAGCAACATTATATCTTGCAAATTCAAGCAAGAAATGAACATTGCCAGGATGAGATAGAAGAAGAGCGTGGTAGTGACTATTCTAAAGATACAGAAGTAGAATAGACCTAAAGAGGTGGTATCACCTGTTCAGCCATGGAAGACAAGAAGTTTGAACCTAAGAAGTGAGGTAGCAATGATGGACCAATCTTTGGGAGCAAAATCTTAAGATGAGGTTGAGTCCAAGGAAGAAGACATAGAGGAAGAAGAAGAACTCACTTTGCAATGTAGAGAGTAAAGTGAAAGTGAAGGTGAGCCCAAAGTCCAACAATCAGTGGAGGAAGTGGCTATTAAAGATAATGAGGAGTTCCATATGGCAATTGATCATATGGAAGGAAGAAATACCACTTGTTTGGAATTACCTATGGTAGAGATGGAAGAAGAGAGAGAAAAAGAACCAAAGGTGGTATTCCAAAAGGGAGTGAGGTTGAAGAGAGGATTGTAGACTACAACTGTAGGTTAGAGTTGAGTAAAGGACAAAGAAGAAAGCTCTAAAGAAATGACTTTCAAGGTGAGAAGATCATGACTTGGGGGTGAGGCATTGAAGGAGGATTTGCCTGTGGAAGCCGAGTACAAAGACCATGAGGACAAGGTGAAATAGTTTGATAGGGTAGAGTATTTGTTGGCAATTGTTTGTCCTTTGTTATTGTAGTTGAAGAAGAAGAAGGAGAAGATACAAAAAGATCATCAAGTGATGGATGAGTTGCATGTGATGAAATATCTTGGCAAAGAAGCTCAAGATTTGAAGGAGAAGAAGAAGCTAAAGAACTTTGGATGGATGCATTACTTGGAAGAAGACTCTTGAGAACTTGCAAGAGAGTTTTGAAAAGCCAAGAGAGATCTTGCCTGTCAAACCAAAGAATTGAAGAATTAGAAGGTAGCATTCAAGAAAATGAAGAGCAAAGTTGGTGAAGCATGCATTGAAGTGATACATTCAAAAGCCAGCATAGCTCTAATGGAGCAGGAGTTGGAAAGTTTAAGATCAAGTGCAATAGTGAAAGATCAAGCATGGTAGAGAGAGCTGACAAGTAGAAATTGAGAGGAGGAAAGATTACAAGGTCTGGTAAGAAGTGTAGAAGGCTTTCTATACTTCTTAATAGCTCAAAATATAGAAGAGAAGAAGATGACTGCTGAGTACAAAGACAAATTGCAGATGTATTGTGAAGAGTTGAAAGTAGAGAGTACACACAAGATACATGGGAATCAATAGGAGAGATAGTTGAGAGGATGAAAGCAATGTTGGGTAGAAGCAAAAGTAAAGTTAAAAGAAGCCAGAGTGCATGAGTTGAAGTTGTTGGTACAAGAGACAAGGAAGAGAAAAGTGAAGGGCACTAAATTGAATAATCTTTTGATTCACTTGAGAGAAAGGGTAGATAGGAAGATGTTAGAAGTAGGAGACAATATGAGTCTTAGATTAGATTTAGTAGATCATATAATGATAAAATTTGGAGTAGCATGAAGGAAGAACCTAAATGTGAAGTAGTAGAGGTAGGTGTGCAAGTGTCTTTAGGTGAGTTACCTAAAGTCAGTAAAGAAGTTAGAGTAGAAAAGGAGGATGTAGTTAGATTAGATGTGGTTTCATTTGCAATTTGGACTAAAGATGTGATAATAGAAGAAGTTGTAGTTGAACCCAAAGTAGAGGAAGTTATTGAAGGAAATTCAAGTGTAGAAGCTAAAGTCAAGGTAGACATTGGATTGGATTTGTAAAAAATTTGAGATTTGAATAGGCAGATATGAAGAAGTGGAATGTCATTTTGGATCTATAGGTTGGTAACATAGCAATTGAAATAGTATATAGTTAGATAATTGTCATAGTGCTCTGCCTAGTTAAAAGAGGCATTTGCAAATGTATCTTTTAGTATTCATATTTTTGAAGTTGAGTAAAGTGAAGTGCTATAACTTAGTGCTTGTCATTTTAGCTTAATTGCGAGTATCAAACCTGTGTGTGTGTTTGTGAGTGTTTGGAGAAGTTTGCATTGCAAGTCTAAGTGTGTTAGATGTTGGATTCTACAACTCTGATTTCATTTGGTGTGTTTGATCTTAAGTGGATAGCAATCAAAGCAAAGCCTTGACAAATCTTAGTGGAATCTTAGTGTTGATAGTAATTTGAATTTGTGATTATAGTGTTGGATTGATGCAAAGCGACTTTGATTGAGAAAGTTGTGCCTTTAGTTGAGGGATGGAACATAATTCTGAGGTGAAGTCATTTTTTCATGAAGTAGCCTTCTTTGGGAGAATTGAATCATCACAATTGAGATTGGTTTGGAAGACATTGATGGATTGTGATTATGGGTGTTGTGATTTGTGACAAGTCTATGATTCAATGGTTGTTACTTTCTTTTGGATGCAATTTCTACCCAAGAGACTAAAGACACAACCAAGAAGAACTCATTTGTTATCTTTTACGTATTGTTTGACCATTTCTAACTTGTATCTTTGTGGGTAAAAATTTTTACTTGCTAATTACTACAAAATTGATACTTGTTAGGTTGTCACATGATTTTTGGTGCCACTGTTGGGGATACAAATCTCAAGAGTGGAAGAATACAAAGCCAAATCTTAAGTTGATCATCCAACCAATATGAATGTTTGCATCAAGAGAACAATGAGAAGAGAGTGCTCATAGATGAAATTTGCACCATAAAGAAGAAGAATGCTTGAAGATCCAACTCATTAGTGAAGAATTTGAGAAGGAGGCATTGGATCTACAACTTCTTCATGAAGTTCAAGAAGCCTTGAAAGACCTTGAACAAAGGAAATGTGAAATTGGGTGTTGAGGCTACTTTAGATCTCCTCATTCCAAGAAACAAAAAGATTCAAGTGGGCAAACATATTTGTTACAACATAGTGCACCAACTTCTTCCAAAGCTGTCAAGAGTGCCGGTTATTTAAAAGAATTTATCCATGAGAAGAAGAGTGTCAATACATCTTACACATGATTCCTTGACTAGTTCAAAGGGATCTTAATGAGAAATTTGAAGATATTGAATTTCTTCCTCTACCTTGGATTGAAGTTGACATACTCTTAGAAGAAGAACCTATCAAAGAAGACCCATTGTCAAATTTGGTACCTTGGAACGCGTAGGCTGAAACTAACACACAGTCACCAACCAATACCTTGGGCAAAACTAGTTTGGCACCACCACAACCTAATTATCAAACTTACAAAATGACTTTGTTACCTATTACTAGGCACACAGATTAGGAGTACAAGGGAATAGAACATGATTAAAATCCCAATGAATTTATCAAGGTTTGAAGTAATTTCCTTTGCCAACAAGGAACATGACTCTGCCAATTGGTGCATATTTTCCCACATCCACTCTAAAAGAAAGCAAGGAGTTGGTACACCCATGTAACCCAAAAAGGGGTCTAGATTAGCCAACTAGACAGACTTGCAAGACAACTTCTTGGAACAATTCCAAGATGTTGACTATGATACAAGTGACTTTGCAGCACTAAATGATTTGGACCAAGGCAAGAACAAGAAGTTGAGAGACTACTCTAAGTAGTTTATGGCTCTACTGAACCAAGTGCCAAAGCAATCTGGTGTGGTGGGTTACTCCAATGCCCAAGCCATTACCTAGTTCCTTAGTGGATTGTCACTAGAAATTCATATTTTTGCAAGGGAGAGGACAAGGTTCTTTCCTTGGACAAGGTTCTCAAACATGTTGCCTAATACAAGGCAGTCCACTCTCATTTGTTTTGTGATAAAAGAAACCAAGAGAAGAAAGGCAAGAAGCTCAAACAAAGGTCTTCTTGTAGTACTTCCCCTTCTTCAAATGAATCCTCCATGTATTCTAGTTCTTCTTTGGAATCCAAAGAAGAACTAGAAAGCCAAGAAGGACCCGAAGGCAAGAAAGAAGGAAATTATTGACCCCTCCATCAAAAATTCTAAATAAAATTGACACTAAGCTATAGAATCTCATTAAAGAGTTTGTGGATTTTGAAATCCAAATGATTGGAGCTAAGGACAAAAGAAAAGTCAGGTCATGTTAACATGGAGTACTTGATTAGAAGTCAGGTCATGCCAACAAAGAGTGCTTGACAAGAACTGCATTTCCAATGCAGCAGATTGATTGGGTTCCAAGTTGGGACCAAATGAAGAAGAAGAGGCATTTTGCTAGACACAAGAGGTACAACCTCAAGCAAGCACATTACCAAGGTCCAAGGTATGGACCAAGGGAGTATAACAATAATGCTCCCCAACAAAGAATACCGATGGGCAGCCTAAAAAAGCCTTAGAATGTTGCACCAAGTGCATGTTACAATATTGGTTCTATGGGCCATTGGTCACCAAATTGTCATGAGTCGGGGTGTCAAATTGGGTATGTCCTCCTTTGTGGGAACTATAAAGTTTTGGGGCATGTTTGCAACTAGTGTCCTCAGCCACCCAACCCAGAGCCTCTGGTAAAGTATGTACATACTCTAGCTGAGCGCACTACACTACAGTCAAAGGGAGATGCTATAGTAAATTGCATAACTCTTGAGGAAGAGAGGACTCAAGAAGGAGATTGGCCGGATCTTCAAGTGTTGCAAGTTGAAACATGCTCAAAAAGAAGAAATGTGATCTTAAAGAAGTAAAAACTACTTCTTCATCTTCTAGAAGGCAAAGAGACTTTGGCCTAAGTCAATCCTATCTGTAAAAGAAGAGAAAATCTTGGCAAAAGCTAAAGCAAAGGCTTTACAAAAGGAAATTCAAGAGGTGGTGCAAAGAACTTATGAGATGAGTTTGGAGGAGGACCCAAAGATGAAACCTTCTATTTTTCCAGCTGACATTAGATCCAAAGTAGAGGATCTGATCCAAGCTGAGATGTGTAAACCCAAAGTACCTTGGCTTTAGACCATCGGTACTCTGATCACCATTATAAAGCAACCCAAAGTAAGATTGGAGAAGAGGGAAACCTTGAACCCAAAGACCAAGGTCAAGAAGGTGAATCTCTAAGGAGTATCTTAATATGATATTGTGGCAGATTTGGCATCTACCCAAGAAAATGTTATCTTTAAGCAATTGTAATATTTTGAGGATAGAGAAACACAAAAGAGAAAACATGAATTCCACACTCAAACTCCAATGCCCCAAAGGAGCACCTTCTCTTTATTATATAGCCAAAGAGGATCTCCTCCAAGGAAGCTACACCATAGGATTAGGTATATGGATAGGTGACCTATCATCAAGCTCCACCTTTAGATAACTTGCTTGGATGGGTGACATGTCGGTCTTGGTGCAATCTGGTTTGTCAAACAAGCTTTGATTGGAGGGAATCTTCTTGTAGGAATCTAAGAATCACGTAGGTGAGATATCTTTTGAAAGCTCTTGGTGATACCAAGGGGGAAGGCTAGTCTTATTGGTGTGAGGGAGGGGGGGGAATTCATTTTGAAGGCCTAATTCATCCATTTAGGCCTTCAAAATTGCCTTCAAAGTTTTTTAAGCTTGTTTTGGCTTTTGCCCTATTATTAAAAGTGCTCTTTTGGTGACACCTCTATCTGATCTACTTTCTCCATCATGTGCAACATCCCTCTAGATGTCACCATCCCAAGTTTCACCTCTAGATCATATGCCTAGCTATTGATTCTAAAGTTTCCAATCATATTTCAATTTCTGGCCTATTAGTAGAAGTACTCTTTTGGTGATACCTTTGTCTGATCTACTTAGTCAATCATGTATAACATCCTTACTGATGGTACTAAACCAAATTTCATCTCTAGATCATATGTCTAGCTATTGGTATTACAACAATTGTGGGAGAACAATAAGTTGTATGAGAAGCAATTGAGTTTGGCCCTCAAGAAAGTAAGGAAGATGACCAAGAAAGAATTGACGGCCATCTATCATATTGAGCAAGAAGATTTGGGATCTTTTGAAGTGGATGTGGAAATCATGGGTTTTATGATCACATTGGTACCATTGATTTGGGTTCTGATGTGAATGTCATGACAAAAGGCACTGCACATTGATTGAGGTATCGCATGTTCAAATCCACATTCCAAATTTTGAAGTTTTTGGATCAGGCCATAAGATGACCTTTGGGCATGTTGTCTAATGTCATCATGATCATTAGGGAAGTGCTCTTCAAATTAAACTACATTATGTTGAGACCAATGACCAAAACTGGTTATCCATTGTTGATTGGAAGACCCCAGTTGTATAATGCTCAAGTTGTTGAGGATTGGCACCAGCAAAAGTTGAGGTTCAAGGGCATTTCATCCAAAGACAAAAATTTGATGATAGTGAGTTGGATGAAGGTTCCACATCTTGGAGATGAAGTTTGTCAAAAGATGAAGATGAATCCAAAGATTTGTCTTGAAAGTTATCTCAAATTTGGAATCCGCTAAAAATATTTAGGAGTTGAAAGCCTTCTTGGAACAAATCGGATACTACAGATGCTTTGTGTCTAATTATGCAATGCTAGCCGCACCTTTAACAAAGCTGCTGAAGAAGTCCAAGGACTATTTGTGGGAAGCAAAACAGGAAGAAATTTTCCGAGTGTTGAAGAAAAAACTAGTGGAAGCACCAATTATGAGGGCTCCAAATCGGGATGTCATTTTTTGTTTGTATGTTGATACTCTGTCCATGGAAATTTGAGTAGTGAGTGAGTCAAAAAGATGAGAAGAAAAAGGACTATCCAATTTATTGTGCTAGCCAAGAACTTTTAGTTGTAGAAAAGAACTATACTACTACTTAAAGAGAAGCCCTTGGCATGGTGTATGCATGCAAGAAATTTTGCCACTACCTAGTTTAGGTTACAAGTTTGTTGTCCATGTAGACCATTATGCATGGTAGTATTTGGTGACAAAGGCCAACCTATTTGGGCAAATTGCAAGATGGATCTTGTTATTACAAGAATTCACATACATTGTACAAGTAAGAAAGGGAGCTTTGCATTCAAATGTAGACTTCTTGTCTAGGTTGGAGACTCAATACCAGGATTTGGAAGTCAACGGTTGGGTTCCCAATGAAGAATTGTATCATTTGATGGCAATGCAAAGTACAAGGTATGCAATCAAATACCATTATTTGCATACTTGCCAGTGTTCTTAGGGATTAGACCCAGTGTAGAGTGCAGTCTTCCTCAAGAATTTTACCAACTAAAGCACAACATTTTATTTAAAATGGATGAAGATAAAGTACTTTGGAGATGCTTGGAAGCATACAAAGTTAGAGGAGTAATCAAGTCATTACACTCAAAAGCATTGGGGGTGCACTATGCCCTAAAGAACACCATAAAAAATTCTTGCATTGGGGTATTAGTGGCCTATGATGTACAAGGATACTCAAATCCATATGCAAAGTTGTGATGCTTGTCAAAGAACAAGAAAGTTGATGGCTACTTCTCAATGGCCTTTGAGACCAATTTTGCCATTGGCCCCATTCAAGAATGTGGAATTGATTTTGTGGGTCTGATTTGACCATTGATCCAATTTATGAGGAAGAGATACATCTTGGTTTTCATTGATTATGCTACCAAGATGGTTGAAGTTAAGGTAACTTGACAAGATGATGCATAAATGGTTGTAGAATTTTTATTCCAAAACATCATTTCACATTATGGATGTCGTTTGGAATTGGTAAGTGATTGAGGGACTCATATTTTGAACTCACTTGTGGAGGCATTAACCAAGTACTTCCAATTCAAATATCAAAAGATGACACCTTACAACCTAAAAGTGAATGAACTAGAGGAGAAAGTGAATGGATTGATATGTAAAATTTTGAACAATGTGACTGTCAATTATGCCTATGATTGCAACACAAAGCTACTTGTAACTCAGTGGGCATAAAGAACAATTCAGAAGATTACAACCAAACAAACTCCATATGTCATAACATACGGATTGCATCCCATACTACCAGTTGAATTTGAAGTACCATCATATTGGATCCTTTGTGAGGAACAATTGTCAAAGGAAGAAATTCAAGATCTTTGGATCCATCAATTGATGTGGTTAGAAGAGAAAATAGATGATGCAATGCAAACCACAAAGGAGATACAAGATCAACAAAAAGCCATGCATGATAAGCAAATAAATCCTATTGCTATTCAAGAGGGAGATTTGGTCCTATTATATGACAATTGCCAAATACTTTTTCCGGCCAAGTTGCACTTAAGGTGGATAGGTCCATATCATGTAATGCACATTTATGACAATGGCTCAATTCAACTCACATACTTGGAAGGAACTCATTTTTCATTTGAATGAATGGGTGGAGAGTTAAAAAATATTGGACCATGGCTTGGACTTGTACAAAGAAGAGAGAGTTGATGTTTGTGAGGATGCTTACATTTGAGGGAAGGGGTATGTGGTACCCATGTTTTGCACTTTTTATGAGTTTTAAAGAGGAAATATATTGTTGAAATTAAATTGCCGCCCAATGAAGAAGAAAAGAGGAGAATTGTGTGTTCGGAGTAGACCCAAAGAAGTTGACTTTAGGTTAAAGAAAGAAGTACTTGGACTTATGGAGTGGTGGACCCAAAGTAAGGCTACTTCATATTGAGAGGCTCATCCCAATCCAAAGAAGTTGTAACAAATTTTCTTTGTGTCACACCAGTCAATAAGGTAAATCAAAGAAATGGTTGAGTTGTGAGAACGATAATTTGAGAGTGATAGGAAACAAACATGCAAAATCTATGAGTGTTAATTGCAAATCGATTGAAGAATTGCTGCATCACAAAGCACTATAAAATTAAGACTTTGTCAATTAATCTGAAATGTCAAGAAGATATCTTGTTTCTCTTAATAGTTTTCTTGAAGGAATGCAAGTTACAAAGCCAAATGAGAGGGTAATTTTACAAATATCACAAGGGGTTAGAATCACGTGTCCAAGAGGGGGGATTGTGTTCCAATGACCTAGAATTTATGAGCACATGATGGAAAAAAAGGGCAGAAGGGAGAGCTCCTCACTTGTAGTGAGGAGTCTAGCTATTTGGAGGTTAGATGTACTGGCACAAATCAAATCCTTTAGTAGACATTGGATCACATTCTTGGCTTGGAACTAGACTTGAGTTTTCCAAGATTCATGGTAGAGATAGTTGCTAGTAATTTTGAGGATGGCCCCAAAGTAGGTGGGACGAGAGGGAATCCAACTTGATAGATAGAGTTGGATTGGAAGTAGTCTTGAGAAAGGAAGCGGAGGATGCAGTCAGAGTCACCTTCTATTGGAAGGGAGAGGTTTTAGAAGAAACCGCAAAAGTAAGAAATTCCTTCAACGCTCCCCGTACCAACAATGGTTACAAGGTGGATACCTATTGGGACCCAATAAGGCAAAGTATTGTTGGGGCTTTGATGGTGATGCTCAAACCTAAGCAAACCATGTACATGACAATGAATCAAGCAATGTTCGTTCATCAAATGTTTGTAGGAGAAAAGGTAAATTGTGCAAAGTGCTTTCACTAGTAGACAACACAAATAATTGTCAACTAGAGAATGGATATGTTGCCTCACTATTTCATACCATTTGCAACACATTTTTATCTGGGGTTTAAACTTGCTGATAATAGAGGAGAAACAAAGAATGGTTTTGCATTTCTACCTAGATCTGTATTGAGAGGCGGATGCAGATGAGTCACATTATGTTCTACAAATTCAAGCAAACAATGAACACTTTGCCAAGACAAGACAAAAGGAGAGTGTGGCAATGACCATTCCAAAGATAAAGAAGCAGAATAGACCCAAAGATGTGGTGTCACTTGTTCAACCACAAAAGACAAGAAGATTGAACCTAAGAGGCAAGGTAGTGGTGGTGGACTTGTCTTCAGGAGCAGAATCTGAAGGTGAGGTTGAGTCCAAGCAAGAAGACACAAAGGAAGAAGAAGAACTCACTTTGCAAAGTAGAGAGTCAAGTGATAGTGAAGGTGAGCCCAAAGTCTAGTAGTTAGTGGACAAAGTGGCTATAGAAGAGGATGAGGAGTTCCATGTGATTGATTGTATGGAAGGAGGAGATGCTCCCTATTTGAAATTAACTATGGTAGAGATGGAAGAAGAGAGAGAAGAAGAACGGACGGTGGTGTTCTAAAAGGGAGTGAGGTTGAGGATTACAGATTGCAATTGCAGATTTGAGTTGAGTAAAAGATGGAGAAGAAATTTTGGAAGAAATGACTTTGAAGGTGAGAAGATTGCAATGTTTGGAGTAAGGCACTAAAGGAGGATTTGCTTGTGGAAGCCAAGTATAAAGACTACAAGGATAAGGTGAAAGATTTTGATGGGGTAAAGTATTTGCTAGCAATTCTTTTGTCCTTGTTATTGCAGCTGAAGAAGAAGGAAGAGGAGGAGGAGGAGAAGATATAGGAAGATCATTAGGAGGTGACAAATGAGTTGAAAGTGATGAAGTATCTTAGCAAAGAAGCTCAAGATTTGAAGGAGAATTAACGTAAAGAGAAGAAGAAGCTGAAGAACTTTTGGTGGATGCAATAATATGGAAGAAGACTCTCAAGAACTTGCAAGAGAACTTTGTAAAGTGCAAGAGAGATCTCAATTTTCAAGCCTAAGAATTGAAAAATTAGAAGGCAACATTTAAGAAAATGAAGAGCAAAGTTGGTGAAGTGCACATTGAAGTGAAACACTCAAAGCCATCATAGCAATAATGGAGCAAGAGTTGGATAGTTTGAGATCAAGTGCAACAGAGAAAGATCAAGCATGGTAGAGAGAGTTGACAAGTAGAAATTGAGAGGAGGAAAGATTACAAGGTCTGGTAAGAAGTGTAGAAGGCAAGATTGCTCAATATGCAAAGGAGAAGAAGATGTTGATGGCTGAGTACAAAGAAAAATTACATATGTATTGTGAAGAGTTGAAAGTAGAGAGAACTCATGGTTTTACATCGGAATTGGTAGGAGAGATCATCGCAAGGATGAAAGTGATGTTGAGTACAAAAGCAAAAGTAAAGTTGGAAGAAGCTAGACTGCACAAGTTGAAGTTGTCGGTGTAGGAGACAAGAAGAGAAAAGCAAAGGACACTAAATTAAATAATCTTTTGATTTGCTTGAGAGAGAGGATAGATAGGAAGATGTTAGAAGTATGAGACATTGTGAGTCTCAGATTAGATTTAGTTAGATCATATAATGATAAACTTTGGAGTAGTATGAAGGAAGAACCTAAATGTGAAGTAGCAGAGGTAGGAGTGCAAGTGTCTTTGGGTGAGTTACCTGAAGTCATTGAAGAAGTTAGAGTAGAAAAGGAGATGTAGTTAGATTAGATGTAGTTTTAATTGCAATTCAAACTAAAGATGTGATAGTAAAAGAAGTTGTAGTTGAATCCAAAGTAGAGGAAGCAATTATAGATATTTTGGGTGTAGAAGCTGAAATCAAGGTAGACATTGGACTGGATTAGTAACATATTTGAGATGTAAAGAGGCTAAAGCGAAGAAGTGGAATGTCATTTTGGATCTATAAATTGGAAAATTAGCAATTTAAATGGTATATAATTAGATAATTATCATAGGCTCTACCTATTTAAAGGAGACATTCACAATATTTTTGGTTCATTATTCATATTTTCAAAGTTGAGTAAAGTGAAGTGTTGTAATTCAATGCTCATTGTTTAGCTTAATTCTAAATATCAATCCTATGTGTGTGTTTGTGAGTGTTTGGAGAAATTTGCATTGCAAGTCTGAGTGTGTTAGATGTTAGATTCTACAACTCTGATTTCATTCTGTGTGTTTGATTTTGAGTGGATAGTAATCAAAGCAATGCTTTGACGAATCTATGAGGAATCATAGTATTGGTAGTATTTTTCATTTGTGATCACAATGTTGGATTGATGCAAAGTAACTTTGATTAAGGAATTTGTACCTTCAGTGGAGGTGTAAAAGACCAAATCTGAGGAGAGAAATAAGAGAGTTGAAACTCACATTGGGACACTTGAATGAGGGAAAAATCCAAATGCCTAGCATGACTTTGGCTTTGGTATTTATAGGTAGCATACAAGGCCCTTGAGAAGCTTCTCAAGAAGCTTCCTTGAGCTGCTTTCTTAGAGTGCAAGCCAAGTTAACTAGGAATCTTCTCCAAAAACTTCCTTCTAGAAGCCGCCTACTTGGTGTGCAAGCTAAGCTAGTTAGAAGCTTCTAGAAGCTTCCTTCTAGAAGCTACATGCTTGGAGCGCAAGTTAACTAGTTGAGAAGCTTCCTAGATGCTTTTGGAATATTCTAGGCTAATTTGGCTTATTCTCTACTTTGTTAGCCTTACTAACTACATTGCTAAACTCCATACTGTAACATATTCCCCCACCGCTTGTTGGTGACATCCTTGTTGCCATTGAAGCTTCAAACTCCTGGATGGCAGTATGTGCATTTTGGAGGTGAGAAAGAGATTCCCATGTGGCATCATGAAGGGGATACCCTTTCCAAAGGACCTTGTACTTTGTATGTTGATGGCATCCTTGTTGGATGTGGCTACATGCAAGGATACAATCAACTTTGTACTCCTCATGATCATTGATAAGGATAGGGAGAGGAGGAGGTTGGACTCAAGAGGAGAAAGAAGAGGGGTTAGGAACAAAAGGTTTCAACTTGGAAACATGAAAGACATGATGGATTTGGATATGACAAAGCAAGGCAAGTCAATAAGCAACAAGAGAAACAATTTGGGTGACATCAAAAGGTCCTATCCAATTAGGGGCAAGTTTACAAACTTGGGTATCAAGTGGGAGGGGTAGATTACTAGCGGATAGCATAACTTTATCACCAACTTCAAAGGTGAGATCACAACGATGGTGGTCTACATATTGTTTTTGACAATTTTGAGCAACAAGGAAGTGAGATTTGGCTTGTTGGAGAGATTTGGATATGGTGGTCAAGAAGGTTGAAGTATGAGGGACTTGAGATGGAGGAAGAGCAAGAAGAGAATCTGGGACAAGCGGATCTTGGCCAAAATTGAGAAAGAAAGGAGAGAATTTGGTGCTTACCTGTTTAGAATTGTTGTAAGCAAACTCCGCAACTGCAAGACATTCATCCCAATTGGTATGGTGAATGTTGGCGAAGGCACGAAGCATATCTTCCAAGGTGTGATTTTCACATTAAGTTTGTCCATTAGTTTGAGGATGATAGGCTATGGACAAAGCAAGCTTGGTGCCAAGTATCTAGAAGAAGGCTTGCCAAAAACTTTTTGGTGAAGCAAGGATCACGGTCAGAGATAAGTACATGTGGCATCCCATGGTGTTTGATACATTATTGAAGTAGAGTTGCGCTAAGGTTGGAGCATCCACAATATCAACCGTTGGTGCCAAATAGATTTGCTTACTAAGCTTATCCAAAAACACCACAATTGTTGTATGACCTTGTTGTGTCATTGGCAAGGAGGTGATGAGGTCCAAGCTCACATGTTCCCAATGAGTAGTTGGAATGGGAAGTGGTTGAAGGAGTCCACTTGGCTTCTGGTTACTAGCCTTGTTGCGTTGACAACTCTCACACAATCAAACAAACTCCCAAACATCTTGTGTCATGTTGGGCCACCACCATTGGCGTTAGAGGGTACCCAAGGTCTTATCCACCCCCATGTGACCAGCTATTGGCAAATCATGGGCTTCTTGAAGGTGCACAGGTCAAAGATCATCTTTGGCTAGAATACAGATCCGGTCCGCATGGAATAGAAGGCTTTCCTTGAAGGAGAAGGTGTTGTACTCCTTGTCACCTGTTGTCAAACGACCATGTACCACTTGGAAGAAGGGATCTTGTTGCAGAGCTGACTGAAACTCGTTAAGGACTTTGGGGTCAATTGACACCATTGTAATTGCCGCCGTGATGAGAGGAAGAGACTTCAAATCAGGTCGTTGTGATAGAGCATCAGGGATGACATGGAACTGACCTGGTTTGTACTCAAGTTTGATGTCAAACAATTGGAGTTGCTCTTTCCATCAATGATGTCAACTCTTCACGTGTTCTAAGTGTAAGGTCTATAACAATGGCTTGTGATTAGTTTGCATGACCACTTGTTTCCCCAAGAGGTAATGCCTCCATACTTTGGTGGCATATACCATTGCGAGTTGTTCTCAATCTCGAGTAGAGTAATTTCTTTCAGCTATATTTAGTCGGCAAGACACAAAGGCAATGGGATCTAGTCCATCTGGGAATTCTTGTTGCAACACGGCTCCAATTGCAAAGTTAGAAGCATCAAAATCAACCACACAAGGTAGTTGAGGATCATATGGTTGAAGAATGGATCTTGAAGACACCATATGCTTTAACTTATGGAATGCTTCTTCATGCTTGGTGTTCCATTGGAAACTCAAGTTCTTTCCCAAGAGGTCAGTTAATGGTGCAACCACATGAGCATAATAGTGGATGAACCATCGGTAAAAACTGGCCAATCCATTGAATGCACATACTTCTATAGCATCCTTCGGGGTAGGCCAATCAGGAATGACCTTGATCTTCTCTTCTTCCATCTTGATCCCCTCTAATGAGGTCTTATGACCCAAGAAGGTAACCTCTTCCTACAAAAAGGCACACTTCAACTTCTTGCAGTAAAATTTCCATTATTGTAGTTGTCTTAGGACTTCTTGCACATGAATCATGTGTTCTACCTTTGTCTTGCTATAGATTAAGATATCATCCAAGAACACCACTACAGACCAATCCAATAGTCCCTCCAACACCCAATGCATTTGATCCATGAATACTACTAGAGCATTAGTGAGTCTGAAAACTCTCCACTCAAAATGCCCATACCTTGTGCAAAAGGCGGTCTTTTGCACATCCTCTCTCTCAATAGGAATTTGCCAATAGCCGCTACAAAGATCCAGCTTGGAAAAGTAGCATGCTCCACTTAGTTGATCATGCTAGTCATCAAGTAGAGGCAAGGGATATGCATTCTTCACAGCTTGCTTATTGAGCCCACGGTAATCAATATAGAAACAAAGTCCTCCATCCTTCTTTGGAACAAATAGTACCGGTGCTCCCCAAGGAGAGGTACTATGTTGTATGAAATCCTTCTCCAACAACTCTATAAGTATTGTTTGCAACTCCTCCAACTCCTTTGGTGAGAGCCGATAGATTGGTCTACTCACTAGAGTACTCCCTGGCAATAACTTGATCTTGAAGTGCATACCTCAACCGGAGGGTAATCCTTTTGGCAGATCATTTGAAAACACATCCGCAAACTCTTGAACTATCCGATCAACCATTGCTTGATGAGGTTCTTGGCCCTCCTTGGATTGTTCTTGTGCAATCGGCTTGATCCACACCGTGAATATAGACTTATCTTCCTCCAAAGCTTGCTCTATGACTACTTTACTAACAAACTTCCCTTCCAGGGACTCATCTCTCTTCCAAGCTTGCTCCATGGTTGCCTTCTTGGCAAACTTCCCATCTTGGGATTCATCTCTCTTCCAAGCTTGCTCCATGGTTGCCTTCTTGGCAAACTTTCCATCTTGGGAATCATCTCCTTTCCAGATTTGCTCTATGGCTACCTTCTCGACAAACTTCCTATCTTGGGACTGACTATTCTTAGGTGTATTACTTAGAGGTGCCAGACAATCTAATCGGAAATTCCTACCTTGGTGTTGTACTTGAACTTGTCGTTGGGTCCAATCAAATTGAACCTTATGACGTTCAAGCCAAGGTGGACCTAAAATGATATCATAGTGTAGAGGTGCTACTACAAACCTCATACACTCCAAATACTCCTTTCTAATCTTGAAGGTAACAGAATGTGAGGTGCGGAATGCAAAACCTTTTCTATCATCTGTCATCATCAAACTAATTCCAAACACTGGTTTGATAGGAATACCCAATTCTTTTGCTACTTGCATAGACATGCAATTCTCTAAACTTCTAGAATCAACCAAAATCCTACAACCCTGATTAGATATCATACCTTGCAAGTGAAGCAAACTTGCATAGGTCGAGCCTTCAATCCCATTGGAACAAATCAAGCTCCCAATAGGCAGCTCAAAATCTCCTTCTAGGATTCCTTGTTTCCTTGATCATTCTACTCTACAACCTCCACCTGGGCAACTTGTCAAGGTTGTCCATTCTTGAGTGGAAATTCAACAATGCGATGCCCTAATTGGCGACAATAAACACAACCACTATTTTGTTGCAGTTTCTCTCTATCTGCCATGCCAAGTGGTCTTTGTTGAATGGCATCAATCTCCATTGGTGTTGGCTCCTCCACTTGTGTGTATTGTATTGGTAAGCTCTGTGGAGGTCGAGGTTGAGACCAAGTTGTTACCACCAAGGAATCAAAATACTTGGCCAACCACATGGCTTCCTCCAAGTGTTATGGCTCTTGCATGGTTACCTCTAATTTGGTTCTCACCTTCAAGCCCCTCACAAATCGATCCAAAGCTTCACCTTCCAATATATCTAGAATTTGCATGATGTTGTTTTGGAATTACGTGATGTAACTTCTTACAGAGCCAATTTGTTTCAACTCTGCCAACTTATCCTATGCAGCTTGTGTAGCATTTATAGCTTGGAATCGACTGATTGTTGCACACTTGAATTTTTCCCATGTCAAGATTGATGTAACAATTTGTCATTCAGCTTGCTCCACTCAAAATCTCCACCATAGCTTTGCTACTCCATCCAATTGGCTAGAAGCCAAGAGAATCTATTTTTGCTCATCTTGTAGATCGGTAGCTTCAAAATAACGTTCACAATCAAACACAAAATTCTCCACTGCACTAGGAAGATTTTTGCCTTCAAATACCTTGAGTTTAGGGAATATGATCCAATCTTCTCCTTCTCGAATTGGTACTCTCTCCACTTGCTCTTGTCATCAAAGATCTCATTCATCCAAACAATCAAGTAAGGTGCTCGATTTGTTACTGCATAGCAAGGATAACATCAGGTATTGCCGCCATGGTTGCTACTTTATCACACCTCTCCCAATCTATCTAATTTATTAACATAAAGAAACAACACGTCTATCGTTCTCCATAAGTTACAACCAAAAGCACCATTAACACATACAAACAACACGTCTATTGTTCTCCATAAGTTACAACAAGAAGCACCAAGGGTTCCTCAGATATGGTGATCATATGCAAAAAGTCTTGTCCAAAGTGCGAAGTGACAAATTTTGTGAAATGATGCTTGGGTAGTACTTGGACACAAAAATCCCAATGGTTTGGTGGAAGTGGATTTAGTGGTCCATAAATTCCATCCATCCCATTCTTGCTTTGATACCAATGTAAAAGACCAAATCTGAGGAGAGAAATAGGAGAATAGAAACTCACATTGGGACACTTGAAAGAGTGAAAACTCCAAATCCCTAGCATGACTTCGGCCTTGGTATTTATAGGTAGCATACAAGGCCCTTGAGAAGCTTCTCAAGAAGCTTCCTTCTAGAAGCCGCCTACTTGGTGTGCAAGCTAAGCTAGTTAGAAGCTTCTAGAAGCTACATGCTTGGAGCGTGAGTTAACTAGTCGGGAAGCTTCCCAAGAAGCTTCCTAGATGCTTTTGGAATATTCTAGGCTAATTTGGTTTATTCTCTACTTTGTTAGCCTTACTAACTACGTTGCTAAACTCCATACTGTTACATGAGGGATGGAATTGTAACACCCATTTGTGCATGTGTGTGGTACTATGATGTTTAGCTTGGTATTACAAGTATTTAAGAGATATTATTTATATAAAGATAAAGGATGGTTCTATATTAGTCATGGTTAGCTAAAGTTATTCATAGCTAAGATAGAGGGGACCTTACTTTAGAGGAAGTAGAAAAGATGAGCACCACTATTTTGGATTTTAGTGTGTTGATTTGGTATTATTCCTAGGTGTTTGGCTTTGAGGAAAGAGTTGAGAACTCTTGGGCCTGCAAGCCTTTTTGTTTTGGATTCTTCTTTAGTCCAAGGATAGCCCATGTGAAGGAATCCTTGACTTAGTGGTTGGGTCAAGAAAGGACTACATGCTTAGGGGAATATGCCTATGTGAATGGATATTCCTTTCTACTTTTTGACTTTACTTGACTTTTAGTCTAGTAACTTGAGTTATTACGGTAATTAGTAACTTTGGTACATAACTATTTCACAAGTATATATAAACAAGGGGTGATGAGGTACTCATCATCCTTTCATTTGCAACTATCTCTCTCTCATTGAGTTCTCTAGTGAGCAATGTCTTGAGTCTTGGAGTGTTAGCCTTGGAGGAGTATGATGGAGTCAGGGTTCCTTGCCTTCTTAGTCCATGGTGCGCTACCATAATAGCAATTAGAGGTTCATCCTGAGTGAGAGACAGGCCGGCTCACATTTTTGGTTCCGTTGCCGGGACCTCCCTAGAAAGCAAGATAATGTTCCGCGTTCAATTCTACATTAGGCAGAAGGAGGTTATGAAAGCTCACTTGGAGAGAACATTAGGAGAGGAGAGGGCTGAACTTATGTTAGAGAACCAAGATCCATTTGTATACCCTATAGTTCATTATGATGTCTTTGAGGTGATTTTGTACATCTTGTACACATGAGAGGAATTGGAGAGATTGTGTGAGGTGTATTGCAGATTTTGGGGATTAAGGTGATTTTGGGCAAAATCTCAAGTTTGAGATTTGGACTTGAAATTTCTACACATGATAGCTTGGGTTATCTTTCAGTTAGCACATTTGAAATTATTGTGAGACCTACTATGCTCACTGGGTTCAATTTTTGAAAGTTGATAGGGCAAAGTGCTCCTGCAATTGCATGCTCTCTAGAAAATTGTACAGAGTCTGCCATTTCTTCAATTTTCACTGAATTCTCCTGAAAATTTCCAAGACAATTTCGTGTAATGTATCCTACCTGCTGCCACAAAAATTAGAAAAAGATCGTTCTTGTGCAGGGAGTTATGAGTTTTTGAAGTGAGGGGGGTGGTTTTCAGACCAAATCTGAAATATGTGTGCTGAATAGAAACGTCTCTAGGCCAAATGGCTCAATGAAAAGATCTGAAATTTTGCATGGAGTGACGCCCTAGAGTTGTGATCAAGTGTGAAAAATTTCAAAGGATTATGACATACTGGTTGGGAGATTTGAGTGACATTGTGAGGAAGGGTCAATTTTGCAGAGTGAAGATCTCATGCATGAGGAGTTTGAGATCAACAAAAAGCATGTCTGAGTGTTTAGATTCATCTTGGGACCATGGAGGGTCATCAAGAGTGGACATTGAGATTATGAAAGGTTCCCCAAGGGTTTGAGGTGATTGTAGGGGTGGATTTGAGGAAAAGAGAGTTTATAATAGAATTTGAAGAGAGTGTTGAGAGGATCCAAAAACCTACACCACTTGGAGGAAAGTGTGAGTCTAAGTGCTTTCTATGTAGAGAGAAGGGACATAAGGCAAGTTCATGTCCATTGACCTTTGAGAGCAAGAGATTGAGAGAAAAGAGAGGCTTACTTGACTTGGGTTTGCATGTTGGACCTTCTTCACCAAGATTAGGAGGGAGAAGATCTAAGACTAAGGAGTTGTGTGAGGTTTGTGGAGTGGAAAGACTTCCAAAAGGACATGAGTGTAGTGGAGTAAAAGCACTTTTTGAAACTTTGGTGAAGGATCTTGGAGAGAGTCTTAGTACAGCTATAGAAATACAACCACCTTCATCAGCTAGTTCTCAAGATTAGTGATGGAGATAATCTTTCAACTTATGGATAAACTATCCATGAGAGTTAGATTAATATGCACTCTAGGATTTGATGTTGCTATAGAAATCTTGGAGTAACTTGAAACTTTTGTGTTACCTAGAGTGGATTATTCTCAAATGGTGTTAGTCATGTATATACTCTATTAGTAATAGAGTGAGAGAAAAAAAAAGAGAAAAAAAATTGAGAGAAAAGAAAGATAGTGAGAGGTTAAGATGGGGAAACTTTCGGTTTTCTTTGGCAAGGATGGAGAAGATGTGGAGGCCTTTGTGAGAGACTTCAAGAGAGTTTGATAGGAAAAAATGAGAGGAGGAAGAATGAGTGGGCCTCATTATTACCAAATTTCTTTAAGGATGCAGCACTTACATGGTATAAGTCAGAATACCAAAAGAGAGAGAGGAGAGATGGGGAAGAGGAGTCTTGGCAGACTTTGACTTCAGCACTCATTGAGAACTTTCTTCCTGATGAGAGTTATGAGAGATTGATGAGTGAGGTTACATTTCTCAAGCAAGGAGATGGAGAGAAAGTGAGAGTCTATGTGGAAAGAGTGGAAAAGTTGGAGTCCAGATTTCGCATAGTGTTAAGGAAGGGTGGGGATGATGTGGAGACTACAATGATTGGCATAGGGGCCATGCTCACCAAGAATTTTGTGGGAGGGTTGAGACCACAAATTAGAAGCAAGGTGAGATATGAGAAACCTTCTTCCAAGGTTGAAGCTATCAAGATCGCAATTTGTATGGAGGAGAGTTTGGAAGGGGATGAGAGTGATTTGGTGGTGAAGGAGGTTGTGCATCCTCCTCAAGGCTACAAGTATGGTAGAACTTCAGATACTTTGGTGGCAAGGGTTGCACCATAAGTAGTGGTTGCTCTAGTTCTTGCACCTCCACCAAAAGATCCACTCCAAACTATCACAGAACAACTTGCGGATCTCAAGATCAATGTGGTGCAACTATGGGAGAAGAGAGAGGTGGATCAGAATGTAGGGAGAGGGCCTAGGAGTTATGGAAACTATCCATATAGAGGAGGCCAACCAGCCAACAATTTCAATGATAGAAATTGTTTTGGTTGTGGAGGAAGAGGCCATATCCAAAGGAATTGCCCAAATTCCACTTACCATGGAGGAAGGGGTTATGAGGGAGCCAATAGAGGGAAAGTGGGAGGTAGTGAAACCCAAGTGGCTCCTAATCCCAACAAAGGTAAGGGGATAGCATCCATAGATGTGGTTGAGAGCAAGTATGAGAAGGGAGAGTGCTCAAACTCCAAGGGTCTTAATTTGGAGCTTTTGGCAAAAGAGAAGAGAGAGCTCATTTTGCAAAGGATGTTCACTCTTCTCAAGGATTTACTTCAAACAAGGATACTCCTATGTCTACTAGGAGCACTCGCACCTCAACACCATCAACAACAAAGACTCCAAGGAAGAAGTTGCGGATGGAGGACTTCTTGATCTCAAAGCAACAATGGAACAACAATGTGTTGGAGGATGTTGGTAGTCACAAGGCTAACATCACAATGGGCCAATTAATCTTTAAACCCTACCTTGAGAAAGGAGCTTAGAGGTGGTTTGAGTTCTACAAGGAGCAAGAAGAAGAAGAAGGCAAAAGTTCCAGTATCAATGGGGGTGGTGGATGCCAAGCCAGCACCATGGGAGACTTGTGAATATGCCTCCAAAATTGATGTGAGAGTGAATGGTCACAACATCAAGGATGCATTGGTTGATGGAGGATCAGCAGTGAATGCCATGTCAGAAAGGTTGATGAAGAAGTTGGGTATGATACCCTCAAGACCTTCAACATTTGTGATGAGCATGGCAAACAAGAAACAAGTTCGACCAATAGGGGTGATGGATAAGGTGGTAGTTTCAATTATGGGAGTTCAAAATCTCATGACTTTCCAAGTCTTGAAGGATTCAAGCTATGACTTACTTCTTGGGAGGCCATGGTTGAGAGCAGCACGCACAACTGATTGATGGCACAAAGGGTACTTGAGGATTGAGCCATCAAACCATAGAGTCATTGTTCCTGTGACTAACACCATCAACACTTCACTTTCAGATACCCCATCTTCTGATTATTGGGAATCAGATTCTGAAGAAGGAGCTTCAGGTGTGGACACAAGCATGGAAGAGGAGACTTCCACGGAGGAAGATGGATCTGAATCTGATTTAGATGTGTATCCCTTGTGTGCTATGGATTTTGCACCTAAGCCAGAGGTTTTGAAGGACCCTGAAAAATCACCATTGACACTTGAGGGGGTAGAGAGAGGGTTAGCTACCCTCAACTATGGCCCAAATGTTACCAAGGAGGAGAAGGTGAGATTTGAGGAGATTTTCCGCAAGTTCATCCATGTGTTTGCTTTTAGTTACAAGGATTTGAAGGAATTCACCTTGGAGGAGCACAAGATAGAGGTGGAGTCACATGCAAGACCAATCCGCCAAAAGCAACGTTGCATTAGCCCACTAATATCTTTGGTTGTGAAGGAGGAGATTGATAAGCTCAAGGAGGCTGGATCTATCTTTGAGGTGGAGAATTCAGAATGGGTGTCTCCAATTATCATTGTGAAGAAAAAGAATGGCAAGCTTTGGGTATGTGTGGATTACAAGAAGCTCAATGCTGTTACCAAGAAGGACTACTACCCATTGCCATTCATTGATGAGATCTTGGAGGAGGTTGCAGGTTATGAGAGGTACAGTTTTGGAGATGGTTATAGTGGATATAACCAAATCAAGATTGCACCAGAGCATCAACAACTCACCACATTCACTACACCTTGGGGAACTTACGCTTTCAAGGTCATGCCTTTTGAGCTTTGTAATGCTCCAGCCACATTCCAACGGTTCATGAACAAGGTATTTGAACCTTTCATTGGGAAATTTGTGAGAGACTTCATTGATGACTTTTGTGTCTATGGGAGCAAGGAGGAGCACTTTGAGCACCTAATCAAAGTCTTGCAACGCTTGGATGAGGCAAATGCATCACTCAACCCAGAGAAGTGCATTTTTGGATGTGAAGAAGGTCTACGTTTGGGGCACATCATCTCCAAGGATGGAATAGCAGTTGATCTTGAGAAGGTGAGGAAAATCTCAGACCTTCCATTCCCTTCAAGCTTGACAAAGTTACGCCAATTCTTGGGGATGGTTGGGTACTATAAGAGGTTCATCTTCTCATTTTCCAACAAGGCTTATGCATTGACCATCTACATGAAGAAGGGTGTAGATTACATGGTGATTTTGGAATACAAGGAGGCTCTCAAAGCTTTTGAGGAGCTCAAGCAATCCCTTGTTGTAGCTCCACTTCTTGCTAAACCTGATTGGAGTAAGCCTTTCATCCTCTACACTGATGCTTCTAATGTAGCTATAGGATGCACTCTTAGTCAATTAGACCAAGATGGGCATGATCATCCAATAGCTTATGCTAGTAAGCAGATGGTTTCAGTAGAGAAGAACTACTCTGTTGCAAAGAGAGAAGGGTTGGCAGTGATCTTTGGCCTCAAGAAGTTTAGATACTACTTGATTGGAAGGAAAGCTACAATTGTCACGGATCACAAGGCTTTGAAGTACATCTTCAACAAGCCTAATGTTGAAGGGAGACTAGCAAGGTGGATGATACTCTTGTCTAAGTATGACTACACCATTGAGGATAGGCCAGGAAAGAAACATGCAAATGCTGATTTGTTATCTAGAGCCTATGATCATGATGGAGATGAGCCAGTGGATGATTCCTTCCCGGATGAGGAGCTCATGACAATCTCAGTCACTCAAGAGGTTCCAATGGAGTATAAGGAGATTGTGGATTTTGTGACAACAGGTAACTATCCAGAAGGGATGCATGCTAGGGAGAGGAAGGCCCTTGCAGCAAGATCTAGACCTTACACAATGGTGGAGGATATTCTTTTTCACCAAGGAGCAGATGGTCTACTTCAAAGAGTAGTGGGTAAGGAAGAGTCTATCCTACTCATAAAGGAATTTCATGAAGGTTTAGTATGTGGAGGACACTTTGCAGGAAAGGTGACTGCTTTCAAGATTCTAGATGCAGGTTACCATTGGAGAGGGATTTTCAAGGATTGTCTTGATTATTGCAAAACTTGTCATGTTTGTCAAGCTTTTGCTAAAAAGTCTACATCCACTCCACCACTTAGATCAATTCCATTGCTAGGACCTTTTGAGAAGTGGGGAATCGATTTTGTAGGACCTCTCAATAGAACCCCAAGGAACAATCGGTACATTGTGGTAGTTACTGATTACCTTACCAAGTGGGTTGAGGCTAGACCATTGAGGGACAAGAATGAAGATGAAGTGGGTAGATTTCTTTATGAACACATTATCACTAGGTTTGGATGCCCTTTGGAGTTGGTTTCTGATAGAGGAGGGGAGTTTACAAGAAGCATTACTACAGCCATGCTACGACATTTCTCTATCACACATAGAGTAACTACATCCTATAAGCCAAATTCCAATGGCTTGGCAGAGAGAACCAATCAGACCTTGTGCATGATGTTGGCCAAAGATGCAGAAATGGAGGGGGCTAAACATCATTGGGACAAGAGGATTCATGCAGTTTTGTGGGAGTATAGGACAACCATGAAGACTTCCACCGAATATTCTCCATTTCAATTGGTATATGGTATTGATTCTACCTTACCTATTCACTTTGATCTTCCTACCTTCCGAAGCATTCATAGGAGATTGAAGAAAGCACAAGGAGGTGATGTAGAGAAGTCAACAAATGATCAACTCATGGAGTTGGAAGAGGCAAGAGCAATTGCTATGGTTCGAGTGGAGCAAGCCCAAAGGAAAAAAAAGGAGAGCTATGACAAGAGGCAAGGCAAGAAGAAGGTGGAGACTTTCAAAGAAGGTGATTGGGTAATGTTGTTTGATTCCATTTGATTCAAGAGAGTGCAAAAGAAGTTTTTGCCTAAGTACTTTGGACCTTTCATAGTGGAGAAGGTGTGGGGCAATTATACCTATGATCTCAAGGACTTGGGAGGAAGACACTTTGATAGGATTAAATTATGATAAGTTGAGGATGTACCATAGAAGGTAGAGAGACCTTCACTTTGAGGACAAAGTGAAAACTTAGTGCGAGGGTAAATGTAACACCCATTTGTGCATGTGTGTGGTATTGTGATGTTTAGCTTGGTATTACAAGTATTTAAGAGATATTATTTATATAAAGATAAAGGATGGTTCTATATTAGTCATGGTTAGCTAAAGTTATTCATAGCTAAGATAGAGGGGACCTTACTTTAGAGGAAGTAGAAAAGATGAGCACCACTATTTTGGATTTTAGTGTGTTGACTTGGTATTATTCCTAGGTGTTTGGCTTTGAGGAAAGAGTTGAGAACTCTTGGGCCCGCAAGCCTTTTTGTTTTGGATTCTTCTTTAGTCCAAGGATAGCCCATGTGAAGGAATCCTTGACTTAGTGGTTGGGTCAAGATAAGACCACATGCTTAGGGAATATGCCCATGTGAATGGATATTCCTTTCTACTTATTGACTTTACTTGACTTTTAGTCTAGTAACTTGAGTTCCTTTGGTAATTAGTAACTTTGGTATGTAACTATTTCACAAGTATATAAACAAGGAGTGATGAGGTACTCATCATCCTTTCATTTGCAACTATCTCTCTCATTGAGTTCTCTAGTGAGTAATGTCTTGAGTCCTGGGGTGTTAGCCTTGGAGGAGTACAATGGAGTTGGGGTTCCTTGCCTTCTTAGTCCATGGTGCGCTACCATAATAGCTATCAGAGGTTCATCCTAAGTGAGAGACAGGCCGGCTCACAGAACACAATTCCAAGGTGAAGTCATTCTATGGTGATGTAGCCTTATTTAAAAGAATTGAATCATCACAATCAAGATTGATTTGGAAAGACATTGATGAATTGTAATTATGGGTGTTTTGATTTGTGATAAGACTATGATTTAGTGCTTATTACTCTCTTTTGGGTGTAGTTTCTACCCAAGAGACTTAAGATGCAACCAAGAAGAACTTATTTGTTTTTTTTTGTTTGACCATTTTTTACTCATATCTATATGTGAACAAATTGTTACTTGCTTATTACCATGAAAGTGATACTTGTTGGGTTGTCATAGTTGATGAAGGCATGAAGCATATCCTCCAGGGTGCAATTTGCATGTTTGGTTTGTCCATTAGTTTGAGGATGATAGGCCATAGGCAAAGCAAGTTTGGTGTTGAGCATCTAGAAGAGTGTTTGCCAAAATTTTCCAATAAATCAAGGATCACGGTTGGAGATGAGAACACAAGGCATCCCCATGATGCTTGAAGATATTTTTGAAGTAGATCTGCACCAATGTTGGAGCATCTATTGTATCAAAGGTTGGTGCTAAATGGATTTGCTTACTAAGCTTATCCACAAACACCATGATTGTTGTGTGACTTTTTGCCTTGTCTTGGGCAAGGATGTAATGAGATCCAAGCTCATGTTTTCCCATTGAGCAGATGGAATGGGGAGTGGTTGAAGAAGTGCCCTTGGTTTTTGGTTGTTTGCCTTGTTGCATTGGCAGCTCTCACAAGATTGGACAAACTCTCAAACATCTTGTGCCATGTTGGACCACCATCATTAGCATTAGATGGTACCCAAGGTCTTGTCCACACCCATAAGACCAATGATTGGTAAATCATGGGCTTATTGAAGGCAAACAAATTGGAGATCAATCTTGATTAGAACATAGATTTGCTTCTCACAAAATAGAAGGCCTTCCTTGAAGGAAAAGTTTTTGTGCTCTTGTCACATGCTACAAGACAATCTTATACCATCTAAAAGAAAGGATCTTGTTGTAAAGCTATCTTAAACTCACTTTGGACTTTGGAGTTGATTGATATCATTGTAATTGCCGCCTTGATGAGTAAAAGAGACTTCAAATCAGGTCCTTGTGATAGGGTATCAAGGATGACATGGGACCAATTAGGTTTGTACTCAAGTTTGATATCAAAAAATTATAGTTGTTATAATTATAATTATAATTGATGATGTCAACTCTTCATGTCTTCCAAATGTAATCTCTACAACAAAGGCTTGTGATCAATTTGCATGATCACTTGTTTATCCAAGAGATAATTCCTTTATACCTTGGTGTTATATCCATTACTAGCTATTCTCAATCTCAAGTAGAATAATTCCTTCCTATGATATTTAGTTGACAAGACACAAAGGTAATGGGATGTAACTCATCTAGGAATTCTTGTTGCAATACGGCTCCAATTGTAAAGTTAGAAGCATCAAAATCAACCACACAAGGTAGTTGAGGGTCATATGGTTGAAGGATAAGTCTTCAAGACACCATATGTTTTAGCTTCTAAAGTGCTTCTTTGTGTTTGGTGGTCTACTAAAAGCTCAAGTTCTTCCCCAAGAGGTTGGTCAATGTTTGACAACATGAGCATAGTAGTGGATGAACCATCAGTGAAAGCTTACCAATCCATTAAATGCCCATACTTCTATCACATCCTTTAGAGTTGGCCAATCAGTAATGACCTTAATTTTCTCCTCTTCTATCTTGATCCTCTTTGATGAGATCTTGTGACCCAAGAAGGTAACTTTCTTTTGCCAAAAGGCACACTTTGACTTCTTGTAGTAAAACTTCCACTAACATAGTCATCTTAGGACTTCTTACACATAATTTGTGTGTTTTCCCTTTGTCTTGCTATAGATTAAAATATCATCCAAGAACACCACCACATATTGATCCAATAGCTCATCCAACACCTGATGCATCTAATCCATGAAGATTTCTTGAGCATTAATGAGCCTAAAGGCGAAACTATCCACTCAAAATGCCCATACCTTGTGTGAAAGGAAGTCTTTTGTACATCTTCTCTATCATTGTGAATCTACCAATAGCCACTTTGGAGATCCAACTTTGAGAAGTATTGTGAACCACTCAATTGATTGAGTAAGTCATCAATTTGAGGCAAGGCATATGCATTCTTCACTATTTTTATTAAGACCACAATAATCAATATAAGACCAAAGTCCTCCCTTCTTCTTTGGAACAAATAGTATTAGTGCTCCCCAAGAAGATGTACTATGTTGTATGAAGTCCTTCTCCAACAACTTTGTTAATGTTATTTGGAGCTCATCCAAATCCTTTGGTAAGAGCCAATACATTGGCTTGCTCACTAGAGTACTTCTTGGTATAACTCAATCTTGAAGTGCATTTGATCTAAGAATAAACCCTTAAGTAGATCATCTAAAAACTCTTGGACTATTGATCAACCATTGCTTGATGAGGCTTTTGATCCTCCTTAGATCTTCCAAGCACAATTGGTTTGATCCACATTGCAAAAATAGACTTCTCTTCCTCCAAAGTTTGCTCTATGGTTGCTTCATTGACAAACTTCACATCTTGGGATTTATCTTCCTTCAAAGCTTACTCTATGGCTACTTTCCCAACAAACTTTCCATCTTAGGATTGACTATTCTTAGGTGTCTTACTCAAAGGTGTCAAACAACCTAATCAAAATTTCCTACCTTGGTGTTGTCCTTGAATTTATTGTTAGTTCCATAAAATTGAACCTTATGATGTTCAAGCCAAGGTAGACCTAGAATGACATCATAATGTGTAGATGTCACTAAAAACCTCATACACTCCAAGTATTCCTTCTCAATCCTAAATGTAATAGGATGTGAGGAACAAAATGCATGACCTTTTCTACCATCCGTCATCATCAATCTGCTTCCAATTTTTGGTTTGATAGGAACATTTAATTCCTTTGCTAATTGCATAGACATGCAATTTTATGAGTTTCCAAAATGAACCAAAATCCTATAACCACAATCAAATATCATACCTTGCAAGTGATGTAGACTTGAATAGGTTGAGCTTTCAATCCCATTAGAACTAATCAAATTCCCAATAGATGGCTCAAAATCTTTTATTTGGATTCCTTGTTTCCGTGATCATTTTGCTCCACAAACTCTATTTTGGCAAGTTGTCAAGATTGCACATTCTTAAGTTGACATTCAGCAATGCAATGTCAAATCTGGCAACAATAAAAGCAATTGCTATTTTGCCACAATCTTTCTTGATCTGCTATGCCAAGTGGTCTTTGTTGGATGGCATCAATCTCCATTGGTGCCAGCTCTTCCACGAGTGTGTAATGTGTTGGTTGGTTTTTTGAAGGTCAAGGTCAAGACCAAGTTGCCAAAACTAAGGAATCAAAGTGCTTAGCCAACTACATGGCTTCTTTTAAGTGTTTTGGCTCTCACATAGTCACTTCATCTAGAGCTTCACCATCCAATATATCTGTAGTTTGCATAATGGTGTTCTAGAATTGCATGATGTAGCTTCTTACAGAACCAATCTACTTCAACCCTACCAACTTATCTTAAGTTGCTTGTGTGGTATTTATTGCTTGTAATTGCCCAAGTATGGCACCTTTGAATTCTTCCTATGTCAAAATTAGTGCAACAAATTGCTATTTAGCTTGCTCCACTTGGAATTGCCACCATAGTTTTGCCGCTCCATCCAATTGACTTAAAGCTAAAAGAAATCTATTTTTGTTCATCTTGAAGATTTGTAGTCTCAAAATAGCATTCATAGTCAAATAAAAATTCTCCACTACATCCAAGGGATTCTTGCCATCAAATACCTTGGGTTTTGGAAATTGGATTTGCTCTTCTCCTTCTTGAAATGGTGATGTCTCTATGTGCTCTTATTGTTGATGGTCTTGTTCATCCAACAATCAAGAAAGGTGCTCAATTTGTTATTGCATAGCAATGATAACCTTGGGCATTACCACCATGGCTACTACTCTATCACACTTCTCTCAATTTATCTAAATTAACATGTAGATGCAACACGTCTACCTTTCTCCATAAGTTATAACCAGAAGTACCAAGGGTTCCTCAGATAAGGTGATTGCATTCAAAACTTCTATCCAAAGCATGAGGTGATGAACTACATGAAATTATGCTTAGGTAGTACATAGACAAAAAGTTCCCAATGGTTCAGCAAAAATAGATTTGGGTGGTACATAAATTCCATCCATCTCATTCTTGCTCTAATACCAATGTAAAAGACCAAGGAGAGATATAAGAGAATGGAAAGTAAAAGATCATATTGGGACTCTTGAATGAGGGAAACTCCAAGTGCCTAGCATGAGCTTTGGCTTTGATATTTGTAGGGAGCATACAAGGCTCTTGGGAAGCTTCTCAAGAAGCTTCCTTAAACTGCTTTCTTGTAGTGCAAGCTAAGCTAGTTCAAAACTTCTAGAAGCTATTTACTTGGGGTGCAAGCTAAGCTAGATATGAAGGTGCCTCCTAGAAGTCTGCACTTGGCATGCACACCTTCCAATACTTGGAAGGTACCAAGTAGCTTCCTAAATACTTCTAGAATATTTTAGGCTAATTTGGATTATTTGCTACTTCATTACACTTGACTAACTTGTTGGTAAACTCCATATTGTTACAAGAACTAATGATGCACCAACAAGCATATAATGCCATTCATCACACTTTGCAAGATCTCATGAAATTATAGATCCTCAAGTAGATACCAAACCATTTGGTGGCAAGACGGTTGTGTTTAGTGGAGACTTTACACAGATATTGCCAAAGGTTTTAAAACAAGGACAAGTAAACATTAGGAGAACATCATTGCCATGCTATCCTCTTTGGTAGCACATAACTATTATCCATCTATAGCTCAACATGAGAATTTCTATATCTAAATCTAAATGAGAAAAAGAGTTTTCCCAAAATAGATACTTGATGTTAGAAATGGTAATGTACCAATGGTCATAACTCAAGGTGGTATTGATCATGAATGGATAGTTATGTAATCAACATTGTAACATGAAGGACATAATATGCAAAGCCTTATCAATGTAGTGTATCCATATTATCAACATCATGAGGGAAGCACAAAATACATTATGCAACATAGGATACTTGCATCTAGAAAAATAGACGTTGATGTTATCAATAATGTCATCCTCCAATTTGTGCCAAAAAACTACAAACTTATCATAATAAAAATTTGGTGGCACCAATTGATGAAGATGCAACAATAGCCACAAGTGGAGTACTTCATGACACATTAATGTTGTCCACAAAGTAATAGTGAGATTTTCCTAGACTCATGAAGTATTGATGCACCACAAAGTAAAATGAGAGAATTAAATTAGCATCAAACTTGCAACTAAAAAAGGGTATATTTAAGAGAAAATGATGATAGTTAATAGTAGATTATAAACTATTGATGGTATGGATCATTTTGCTCCTAATCAGAATCCCCCTTGGACATTAACAAGTTTATTATGCAAACTTGCTATAAACTCACGAGAAGCTCATTTTTGAGTGTTTGTGAGAGTTTTCTACCTTGTAGAATAACCACTTCCAACATGTAGAATATTGATCCTTAGCACAAGTTTAAGTTGTGTTTAGGTACTTTGCAAACAATGTTGTTAAATATCTTATTGATTTCTTAAATATTTTGAGATTTAGTGGTGTGGTAAACCACATGATATAGCTTAAGGTAGGTGTTCAAATCATTCTCTTGCACAATCATAATCAATTGCTTGGATTGTGCAATGGCACTAAATTGATTATTACAAGACTTAAGACCTGGACAGTGGGTAATAGAGGTAAAAGTAATTACATGTAGTCATATTGGCACCCAAGTTTTTATTCCCCATATTATTGTGTCTCCTATTGGAAGTGATTGCCCCTTTGATCTTGTATTGCCGCCAATTTCTTATTAGATTAGCATATGCTATGACAATCAACAAAAGCCAAGGCCAAATAATGGATTTTTTGGTGTTTTTCTACCAACTCTTGTTTTCTCCCATGGCCAACTTTATGTGGCAATCTCTCAAGTGATGAGTTCTTTGAAGATCAAGATTCTCAATATAGAAGCTCAAAAGAACACCTGCAAAATTTGGTCTATAAGGAGATTCTACAAATCTAAATTATTGTTTAGAACTATTTTTGGGCCATTTCCAATACATTGTATCACTTTACAATATTACTCCAAGAGCTAGGATCATGGAGTATAGGTATATACTCATATGCCATAATATTTTCAAAATGTACAAGTGATTATACTATCTAGATAAAATTATACTTCTATGTTGTTTTCCCATCACTATCTATCATCACTTCATCAATGGAAACAACTTTAATTTTATAGTAAGGATCTGATCATTGGAACTACTTTGCTTTTCTCATTTGATTAAGTTATACATATTATGATTTCTGGTTGAAATTTTTTTTCATGTTTTTCATTTGTTGTGTTTCATTTGTGATATCTTCTATCATTTAGTCTTGTGTTTTTCTAGTTTTTGTTTTTTTTGTTTGATCTATGACATCTTCTATCATCTATTTGATCCTTTCAACTTGCCATCAAGGATCTTAAGGATTCTATACTCAATCATTTGACATGCTTGCACCTTGATTGTGAAAAAATTTCAACCTCATTTTTTACTTCAACTTGGCCAATCCATCCCTTCATGTTCCTCATTAGCAACAACATGATCAAAGTTTGGGTCCTAGTCAAAGAGATGTTAAGATGCTATCCATCTTCACCATGTAGAAATAGGACCAATATTGGAGTGTTATATATGTTACATGGATCTTTGAGATGCATTGTAGATATCCATCACAATGGTCAACATGTTTGGAGCCATTTCAAACAATAAGTGCTACAACTTCATTGGCTATGGTTCTATTGTAGCATTGAGCATCACATATTCTTGTGGATAGTGAACATATTGAGAATTGTGGTACAAATGCATTGCTTGTATCCTTTTTCAAAAGCCTCTCTTGTACTATTTGAAACACTCTCACGTGTGGGTTAACACTATCCAACATAGTCTATAGTTGCTCCAAGGTGCGGAGATCCAAGGAAGACATTACATCTTTTTAATATTGATGTTCATGTGCAGTGTTGTGAATATACAATTGTGCAAATTGTGGACAATGTCATTTGACTGCCAAAAACAAGCCAATCTTATAGTATACTCCACCATGAATACAGAAGGAGTATGGACCATTCCCATAGATAATTATCTCATTTATATTAACATCCAAGGATGTGAGTGCAAAGGTAGCATTGTACATGATGATTTGCTCACATAACTTTGCGGCATGTGGTTTAGTATTGAACAGAAGGGATTCTAATTCATGAGGCACTACAAGAAGAGTTGGCAATGCAATTTTTCCACTCTCACAATATAGCAAGAATGAAAGATTGCACTAAGATGACCTTGTGGTGCACTCTAACTTCCACATTTTGAATTCTAATGTTGGTAGATTGTATTCATTTCACCACAATCCCATTATTTAGGAGCATTGTGATAATATCTTTAAACCTCAACATAGCAATTGAAATAATTGCTTCATTTAAATATGTATATCAATTTAGACATTGGACTTGTTGTGTCTCAATCCAACTTGGATGTCCAATCCAAGTTGGATGTGCACCAAAGTGTGAGTTGGATTTTGAAAATGTAAGAGAAAACCGCTTTAGATCAACTTCAAACAAGAATAATTATATTAGAGTACATTTCAAGAAGCCATAGATAGATTTTGCTTATAGAACTATGTTGCTTGTTTCTCAAAGAAAAGAAGACAACTTGGAGTTGAAAATTAACAATTAACCAACAACAAAAACATGATATTATACACTTATATCAAAAAGTTTTTTATCAAGAGGTTCCACCAAAAAATATTATATTTTAGGTCAAAAAATTGGAGATGGATCCATTCTCGTTGGAAAGGTATGCATTGTCTATCATGTATATATCAGTGTCATAATAGCCCTAAGCAGTAGAAAGGTTTATTATAATGATGAGAGGATTCAATTATTACCTCCTAACCATTCAAGGGATTCATCAAATTCACCAAGAGCAACTACCTCAAGCAGAAAGAAAGAATAAAATTCAAAACAAAGGTGAATAACACAAATTGACAATAAAATCCTCAACTCATTTTCAGCAAACTTAACCTCATATCAGAACTGAAATAAAAATCCTCAATTTTCCTCCCCTTTACAAATGAACTCTTCCAGGAGCAAGTTACAACTTCAGAATATAGATTTACTACAAAAAAAATGTATACTCTTTGAGCTAAGCTCCCTTGATAGGACTTACCAAATCTCCAACCACAAAGTACAACATATCTTCACATCTCTGGAATTTAATGACATAAATTGACACTATACTCGTCTCCTCAACTTCAGCAAACTGAAGCTGAAGAAACAATACAAAAAGAAAGCTTACCATTATGCATAGAAACAACAGACAAATTCAATATTGAAAGACATGACTCTTCCAGCAGTTGATGGAATTCAACTCAAACATCCTCCTTAATAAATGCATTTTAGTGATTGAAATATATTGCTCTTGAAGCCAAAACACACAATGTTCCCCAAATTTTCCCTCTCATACATGATTAGTTTATTGTTGAGGTCCAAACACCTCCTTTACTCCATTGTACTAGAGAAGTTCTTAGTTTTGATATTAGGAGTTTCTAAGATGTTGTTACTTGCTTAATTAATCTACTAAGTTTGAACTAATACTTCAAACTCAAAATATGCATAATCATGACCAACTAGCATATCCTTGCACTAAAAACTAGAAATCCACCTCTTGCTCTCATAGTAAATCATGTGAAACTGGAATAGCCTCTCAATAAGCTCAAAGCATACTTGTCAAGAGAAAAATTTATGAAGGTAATATTTGCTCTTCAAAAAGAAATAGACCTCTTGTTTCAAGATTATGACAATGTTCCTGCAAAAATAAATTTCAATTGATATTTCTATAACTCTATGCATAATTACAACCAAAGAGCACATCCTTGCACTAAAAACCAAAAAGCTACCTCTTGCTTTCATAGTAAATCATGTGAAATTTGAATAACATCTCAATAAGTTCAAATTAAATTTGTTGTGGTACCCTCATTTTTCATTTTTTATGATTTTTAAAGAAGAAGTGTATTGTTGAAACTGAATTGCAGCCAAATGAAGAAGAAAAGAAGAGAATTTTTTGTTTGGAGTAGACCCAAAGAACTTGACTTTGGGTCAGGGAAAAAAGTACTTGGATTGGACTTATAGAGTGGTAGACCCAAAGAAGTGCATCTTTGTATTGAGAGGCTCAACCCAATGCAAAGAACTTGTAACAAATTTTCTTCAGGTCAGGCTAGTCAAGAAGGTACAATTAAAGAAACGGTTGAGTTGTGAGATGAATAATCTATAGGAAACAAACATGCAGAAGTTGTAAGTGTTAATTTTAAAAGTGACTTAAGAATGATTGCATCTTGAAGCACTATAAAATTAAGATTTTGCCAAGGGGAATAAAAAATTCCAAGAAGGTATCATGTCCCTTTGAGTAGTTGTCCCAAAGGAATGCGAGTCAAGAAGACAAACAAGACTTTGATTTTTTGAGGTCCAAAGGGAGTTAGAATCACACATCTAGGATAGTGGATATTGTTCCAACGCCGTAGAGTCCATGAGTGCATAATAGCCAAGACATGTGATAAGAAGGACTCTTCACATGTAGTAAGGAGTCTCACAATTTGAAGATTAGATGTAGTGGCACAAATCAAGGTCCTGAGTAGACTTTGGATTACATATCTAGCTTGGAACTAGAACTTGATTTTTCTAGGTTTCATGGCAAAGATTGCTTCTAACAATTGAGAGGATAGCTCCAAAGTAGAGGGGAAGAGAGGAAATCTAGCTAGATGGACCAAGTTGGATTGGAGGTTAGTCTTGGGGAAGGAAACAGGGGATGCGGCTGAAGTCACCTTCTACCAAAAGTGTGAGTCTTCGAAAGAGACTGCAAATGTGAGAAATTCTTTCGTCACTCCGTGCACCAACAATGGTTATAAGGTGGATACCTATTGGGACTTGATAAAGCAAAGTATTTTTGGGGTGATGTTCAAGCCCAAGCAAATTATGTACATGACGATGAATCAAGCGGTATTCTTTCACCAAGTGTTCATAAGAGAGAAGGTGAATTGGGCAAAATGTTTCCACCAAAAGATGAGGTAGATGATTGTTAACTAGAGGATGGATACACCTCCTCACTACTTTGTATCATTTGCAGCATATTTCTATTTAAGGTGGTTAAACTTATTGACAATGCAAGAGAAACAAAGAATGGTCTTGCATTTCCACCTTGATTTGCATTGTGAAGTAGATGAAGACAAGCAATGTTACATCTTGCAAAATTGGTCAAGCAATGAACACTTTGCTAGGACAGGACAAAAGAAGATCATGGCAATGACTATTTTGAAGACACAAAAGCAGACTAGACCCAAAGAAGTGGTGTCACCTATTCAGCCATGGGAGACAAGAAGACTAAACCCAAGGGATGAGGTAGTTGTGATGGACATGTCTTCAAGAGTAGAGTCTGAAGGTGAGCTTGAGTCAAAGGGAGAATACTCAAAAGAAGAAGAGCTCACATTGTAGAGTTGGGAGTCTAGCAATGAGAGTGAAATTGAGCTTGAAGTTCAATAGTCTGTGGACAAAGTGGCGGGAGAAGAAGATGAGGAGTTCCATGTGGTGATTGATTGTATGGAACAAGGAGACGTCTCCTATCTACATGTTACCTGCAGAGGAGATGGACAAAGAGCCAAAGGTGGTGATCTAGAAGGAAGTAAGGTCAAGGAGAGGATTGTAGATTGTAATTGTAGGTCCGAGTTGAGTGAAGGAGGACAAAGAAGATAGCTTGGAAGAGATGACCTTGAAGGTACAAAGATCATGACTTTGGAGTAAGGCACAAAAGGAGGATTTGCATGTCAAAGCCAAAGACAAAGACCACAAGGACAGAGTGGAAGATACTGATAGGGTTGAGTACTTGTTGATGATAATGTGTCCTTTGTTGTTGTAACTAAAGTGAAAGAAGGAGAATATACAAAAAGATCATCCGGAGGTGAAGAACAAGTTGCAAGTCATGAAGTATCCTAGTGAAGAAGCTTGGGAATTGAAGGAGAGGTTAACCCAAAGAGAAGAAGAAGCTAAAGGACTTTGAATGGATGTTTTACTTTGGAAGAAGACTCTAGAGAACTTGCAAGAGAGTTTTTAGAAGTGCGGAAGAGATCTTGATTGTCAAGCCAAAGGGTTGAGGAATCAGAATGCAGCATTTGAGAAGACAAAGAGCAAAGTGAGAGAAGCACACATTGAAATAATACAATTAAAAGCCATCACAACAATAATGGAGCAAGAGCTAGAGAGCTTAAGACCAAGTGCAGTGGAGAAAGATCAAGCATGGCAACCAAACATACTTCAAGAAGAAGAAAGACTACAAGGTTTGGTAAGAAGTGTAGAAGGCTAGATTGCTCAATATGCAAAGGAGAAGAAGATGTTGGCGGTTGAGTACAAAGTCAAATTACAGATGTATCAAGATGAGTTGAAGGTAGAGCAAACTTGTGGGTATACATAAGAATAGGTAGGAGAGATCATTGGGACAATGAAGGCAATGTTGAGTACAAAAGCAAAAGGGAAGATGGAAGAAGAATGATTGCACAAATTAAAATTGGTAATGTAGGAGATGAGGAAAAGAAAAGTGAAGGACACTAAGTTGAATAATCTGTTAATTTTTTTGAGAGAAAGGGTAGATAGGAAGATGTTAGAAGTAGGAGACAATGTGAGTCTTAGATTAGATTTAGTAATATCAAAGTTACAGAAAAATTGAAGTAGTGTGAAGGAAGAGCCTAAATGCAAAGTAGTAGAAGTAGGAGTGCATGTATCTTTGGGTCAAATATACAAAGAGTTTGAATAAGTTAGAATAGAAAAGGAGAATGTAGATAGCATAATGATGACTTCAGTTGTAGTTCAAACTGAAGATGTGACAAAAGAAGAAGTTTTAGTTGAACCCAAAGTAGAGGAAGCAATTGAAGGAAATTGGGTGTAGAAGCCGAAGCTGAGGTAGACATCAAATCAGATTAGTAATAGTTTTGAGATTTGAAGGGGCAGATATGAAGAAATGGATTGTCATTTTGGATCTATAGGTTGGTAAAGCTGTTGTAGAATGATATGTTATTAGATAATTTTCAAGTGCTCTGACTATTTAAAGGAGGCATTAATAGTGTGTTGTTGTTCAGTATTGTAATTCTGAAGTTGAGTAAAGCAAAGTGTTGTGACTTAGTGTTCATCATTTTAGCTTAATTTTGAGTATCAATCTTATATATGTATTTGTGAGTGTTTGAGAAATTTTCAAGTGCAAGTCTGAGTGTGTTAGATGTTGGATTCTACAATGCTAATTCCATTATGTGTGTTTGATCCTAAGTGGATAGCAATCAAAACAATGCCTTGACGAATCCATGAGGAATTGTAGTGTTGGTAGTATTGTGCATTTGTGAGTGCAACTTTGGTTGAGGAAGTTGTACCTTTAGTGGAGGAGTGGAACACAATTCCAAGGCAAAGTTGTTTTGTGGTGAAGTAACCTCCTTTGGGAAGAACTAAATCATCACAATCAATGACAATTTGGAAAAGATTTTAAGAATTGTGATTATGGATGTTGCTTATTTGTGATGAGACTATGATTCAATGCTTGTTACTTTCTCCTAAGTGTGGTTATACTTGAGAGACTAAAGAAGAAATCAAGAAGAATTTTTTGTTTCTGTTTTACTTTGTATTTTACCATTTTTGACTCGTATCTTTGTGGGAATAAACTGTTACTTGCTGATTATCACAAAAGTAATACTTATTATTATCGATAGATAAAAAAAACTTATGGAGGTAATAATCTGCTCTTGTGAAAGACAAATTTTTCTTGCTTCATGACTACGGCAATGTCCTTGCAACATGATTTCAAAGTAAGAACAATGACAATGTTCAAACAATGCTCAATACTTGTACCTTCTCCTTTTATGTTATTCATGTTTCATTGTTACCGACCATAAGAATTTCGTTTCCACATTCATACTCCCAAGCTCATCCAGTCTTACCAGTCTTTTTTTGGTTCACTCGCAACGAGCCATAGCGAGAGCAGATCCATGTCAAGCAAATGTACCTCTTAATGAATGCATTTAAATGATTGAAGTATATTGCTCTTAAAGTTATATGCACAATATTCCCCAAATCTATCGTGAATCTTGAATTTCACTACAATTCTTGAAAACCTTTATGTTCATACTCAAAAGCTTCTTTGTGGAAATGATCATGCTCCTGAGTGAAAAAGGTCTCATGATCTTTTGTCAAAATGATCTCAAATGTAGATCTCAACTCGCACTCTCTTGTCACATTCTTCATCCTTGACTGGCTTGAGGTTTGACAAGCAAGTACTTGGTGCTTCATGCACTTCATGATGGTTCAAGTTATTTTTTTAAGAATTCATGTACTTTCTTGCTTTTCAAGTTACTTTGTGAATAATCGTATATGTCTATAGTTCAAGTGATTGTCACATGGCTTTCTCTAATGTCTATCGATTTCTCCCTTTATTTCTATATGCTCATCGATTTCCCCCTTGAGCTCCGTAGACTCGACCGGTACACGAACGAACTGTGACGATGTACTTTAAATAACAAAAGGAGGGGGACGACGGATCTACATTATTGCTCGTCAATTTCTCCCTTGAGCTCCGTAGGCTCGACCGGTACACGAACGAACTGTGACTTTAAATAACAAAAGGAGGGGGACGACGGATGTACATTAATACGTTATAGATTGTAGGTACCTACCCTATGATTTTAGATCCTGTGTTAAAAGTTAGTAAGATTCTCACTTTGAATTAGACTAGCCCATGCATTACATGCGCACCCAGCTAGTTTAACCCAACATAGGGTTACAAAGGTTAAACAGGTGACCAATAGGCTTTCAATTCAAGTCAAAGAGGAGATTGTACTGCGTATTCAGAAAGTTATAAAAGGCGTACTAACCATGGACGTACCGCAGTCCATGAGAGGAAAGTAATGGTACGGGAATGTTTTCCGGTTGGGATCACGAAAGAGACCTAAGTTTAACAAACACATTTACCGGCGTTGTGAGCGGCTCTGCCGATGACGTCTTATAGCTAATTTAGGGGAAGACACTGGCTTCTAAATCTTCAGAATTACTTTGTTGGCGTTTTGCCGTGTTCGTACTGGCCTAGCAATTACATCGGGTCAGATGGAATCGCAGACAGACACTTTATGAACTACTGGCAGCGATTTCTGTACCTTTATGAGTTTTCCTAAGTCCTGGCTTGGAAAGGAATTGTTGCGATCTGGAGCTCCTGTTATTCGAGTAGGGAATTGCCGTGCGTGATTGAGATGGGGATGAATTCAAGCTGATCTGTATGTGAGGGTGCAGTGTCGTCTGTCATCACCTGATCCTCGTAGACGCTAGCATGCGTGCTTTTAGATGACGCTCGTGGCAGTGGAACACGAATGCCAGTTTTCGGGAAGAATTTGCGGTAAGGCATGTCCGAGCTGCTACATCAGGGGGCAGACATTGTGGTGCAGGGCTCATTGTCAATTCGTGACATGAGGTATTAATTATGTTATGGCTCGCTTAGTGGAATCCCTGAAAGATTTGGAGGTTTTGTATCACGTTGGAAGACCATGGAGAAGGATTTCATTTTCAGGTGTCATTCCCACATCAATAACAAGAACAGGCCATCCCCCTCCAGATTCTGCGGATTTGTTAGAGGAAATTCGACTTCTCGGTCGAGATAGATTGACGGAAGTGCGAGGGATCTTTGGCTGGTCTTCGGAGCCAACAATGATTGGAAGGTGTTTGAATCGTCCTCAACTCGTGTTGCCCTACAGGTGTGTTTTCACTGAGCCATCTCAACAAGACAGAGCTAGGCTATTATTTTCTACAATTGTAGTGGCGCAAGGTAGCAGAGATCCCTCCTCATCCAGAGGAATTAAAGGGGAGCAAACCAGAGAAATCAAAGAGAAGATTGAAAATTTCACAAACTCAATAATCTTAGGAAAGACGCTGGAATTCCTTACAAGTCCAGGACTTGCTAGAGGTTTTTGTGTGGCTGGATACAGAGTACCTTCCACGGAATTCCTTACATGTCCAGGACTTGCTAGAGGTTTTTGTGTGGCTGGATACAGAGTACCTTCCACCAGGGCAATAAATTCTAGTTTGTTCAGACACGAGAATAGAACTGTGGACGAAGCCCAAACTTCTGTCAGACGAACTCATCTGGGTGAAAGATCGATTAGTGGAGTGGCAAGGGAAAATCATGTCAGGTCAGCTTTGCAGAGCTCATCACAGTGTAAGAAGCAAACATCTGAAGAAAGATCAAATTCTGAAGGGGGTTCATGGAGTACAGAAAAACCTTGGGATAAGATCTCCCAACTTGCTGGAGCTCCGGACCATCAAAATGGTATAGCTGGCAATGTGGTTGTGCCTCCATTAGGTTCGGCGCGGCTGGCTAAGAAAATAAGATACATACTTGGCGGAGGAAGTAGATCATGGGCAGCACTTACACGGCTTTCATTAAATTTGACCCCTTCACTCGTAAGTAAAGTGCTGAAGCTAGTTGAGGATTTTCGGCTCGCTTATGGATTCTTCAAGTGGGCCGGTGAGCAGCAAGGTTATGAGAATACTTCCGATGTGTACAATCTCATGGTGGGAAAACTCGCGGCAAATAGACGTGTTGACGGTGCTGTGATACTCCTACAGGAGATGAGAAGCAAGGGATTGGATGTGAACATTGTAACCTATACTACAGTGATCCATGCTCTATGTAAGGTTGGAGATATCAGTGCAGCAAGTAACTTGTTCAAGCAGATGGGAGCTAATGGCTGTGCTCCTAATGTTATTACATACAATGCCGTACTGAATGGACTTGGTAAGGTGGGGCGGATGGACGAGGCACTAGAGCTTTTCCGGGACATGAAAACCAAGGGCAGTACGCCGGATGTTGTGACATTTAATACTCTCATAGACTCCCTCGGCAGGTCAGGGAGGATGGAAGTTGCTAGGCTGCTTCTCGAAGAGATGGAATCTGCAGGATGCTCCCCAGATATTGTGACTTATAATTCTCTCATACATGGATTTGGCAAACAGGGAAACTGCTCTGCTGCTCGCTTGGTATTTCAGGATTTGAAAAGGAATAGGTGTGCTCCCGATAAGGTAACTTACAATTCGTTGATGGATGCCCTTGCTAAAGCCCAAATGTGGGACCAGGCTTTCGAACTCCTGAAAGACATCAAGGCGAGTCACTTTACCCCGGGCATAGCTCTTTACACATGTCTGATTGATGCTCTGGGGAAAGCAAAATTTGGCAAACAGGCCATGGAGGTGTTCCTAGATATGCAACAGCATGGTTACGTACCTGATGTGTACACATTCAACACTGTGATTGTAGGGCTTGGCAAGAGTGGAGAGTGGGACATGGTTTGGAAATTCGTGAAAGACATGAAAGTAGCCGGGTTCACACCCAATGTGATCACGTACAACTCGCTGATTGATAATTTAGGTAAGGCTGGTCAAGGAGAAACAGCTTGGAGGCTTTTTATCGAGATGGAGCAAAGTGGTGTTCCACCCGATGTTGTAACCTACAACTCTCTTATTGCTGGCCTTGGCAAGGTTGGTCGGCTGGAGGAGGCGATGGACTTGTTGGAGACAATGAAACATCGAGGGATTACTCCCACCATAGTGACATATACCTCTTTGATCGATTTGCAGATCAAAGAGGGGAAGGTTCAGATTGTCTGGAAACTATTAGAGGAAATGAATCTTAGGGATCTGAAACCAAACGGGGTAACCTTTAGAGCTCTCATTGATGGATTCTGCAAAGCAGGGGAACTGGAGCTTGCATGGGACTTCTTCCTGGACATGATAGAGACAGGGTATAATCCTCATCTATTTACGTACAAATCCCTTATGACTGCTTGTCACAAGGCGGGTCAGCTTGAGAAAATGGACGAGCTGTTTCAAACCATTAGACAAGATCGGAATGGTCGCAAGTCCGCACAGTTGAGGACTTTGGAAGAGTTCCGCTCAGAATTGAAAGAATCCACTGAAGGTAGAGACGAGGCATCGCTACAGTCAATGCAAACTTGAGACAGATCTATCGGGATGTCTTGAACCTGTCCAATTGATGCGACTGCGTCGCGGGAGGACACTGTTAACTCGACATACAGTGCTTAACGTTTGCTTGTGAGCACATCACTTCCCCTAGGCAGTTTCTGTGTCCTATATGAAGTTTCATTGCTGCTTCAAAATTGCTTTTTCAGTAGTGGATTAATCTCTTATTCCATGTAGCTACTGTATACATCAAGCATGTTTCAACTCGGGTACCGTGTTTTCTAACTTCTCCCTCTTGATTCTGTGTCAGATGGAGTTGCAGTCTTGACAGAAATTAACCAAAACAGCAGACTTTACAGATGCTCACCTTCTTTGTGCCATCATCTCAATTGACTTATCTGGTCTTGAACTGGATATATCTGCCATTGTGGATCACCCGGTCCCAGAACGGCTTCTGCTCTCCTCTACCTATATCTGCCATTGTGGCTGCATCGGAAGTGTAGTATCATGAGAACCCTGCCCTGTAGAATCCTTACAAGCGCTCCAGTAGGGTCCATTCTCTCATGAGTATCGTGTCTTCTTAACCAATATAAAACTCAGGTAAGATTGCCAACATATGACGTCGCTGAGTTTGAGGCTTTCGGCATATTAGTGGGCCGACTTCAGGGTACAAAATGTCCATGTACGCACAGTTCGAGCTTTCGCCTGCCTGCTCTTACTCGGATAGATATATGACAGACAAAGATATATCTACTGACAGTAGATTTTTAGGAACCGACATTTACCACACCGGCTGGCTACATAGTTAGATTGAATCTCTGCAGAGGTTACTTGGAATGAATCTCTGCAGTAACATCAAGTTTCTACAACTTTTGCAACCTGTAAAACATCTCCATCATGACATTCAGCTCTGCAAGTTTTGGCAGGATTTGAAGTTGTACTGGAAGACTGTTCAAGCCTATTTGCATGGATATTTCGTAGGAGCTCCGAATTTCTCACTTGAGAATTAGTTTGCACACGTCAAATGTTATGTTATCTCATGTTAGGTTATGTTACCAATTCATTAGATTATTGTTAGAGGTTAGCCTCCGGATATGAAAAATTGCATTAATTATAATTTCTACAGGATTAGATAGTGTTAGTGAAGCCAAGATGTAGATGATATTACTGTAAATGAGATATTATTTTGGAGGAGCTTGCAAGAATTAATAAATTGGAAATTAGTATGATTTCTAGATATTTAACTTAGGAAAAGAAATTGCAATATCTTAGGTTCATAAGCTTTTGAGGTGTGAATTCTTTACAATCCAAGAAAAACACTTATAAAAAAAACATTTGATTTAATTTTGAGTCAAGATAAATTCAGATGTTCAGAGAGATTATTTCAAAAGTTCAGGTTTTTTTTTCGTTTTGATTTGAAAAGACTTTCTATTTAGTGACTTTTGTTTACTAGTGTGACTAGTAAATGGTATACGTAAAATTACTGTATCTTGATTACTATATACAGAAGTTTTCATTATCCTTTTACTTGTAATGATATTTACAATTAGACTTACAATTACTATATCCTGATCAGAAGACTTTCTATTTAGTAACTTTTGTTTACTAGTATGGCCAATAAATTGTATATGTAACAACTACTATATCTTGATTACTATATAATAAAGTTTTCATTATCCTTTTAATTGTAATTATATTTTACATAATATATTTATATTCCTATAGAAATTCTAGGACATAACTTTTAGGAGCAATGTACATTGAAGAGTTCAAACATTTATTAAATTATTTCTTTTATTTAAATCAAGATATAGTAATTGTAAGTAAATTTCATTATATGTTCATCATGACAGATCGGATTACAAATCTAACTAATGCACCTATTATATTCATAGTTATAGGATTGATGAACTATATTTTTAGAATACTTGGATAAATCTAATATTTTGTTTTTGATTATATTTGATTGATGGTTAAACCTCAAAGTATCACACAAAACATCTTAGATGAGCCTTTTATATTTTAGAATACAATGAATTATATGCATAAGGATAACATAAGGAGATAGCATAAGAGCTTGCTTTCCAACTTTGAATGATTAATTCAAGCATATATCCTCAAGTTGTATGATCTAAGTAAGCTCGTCAAACTTACTAATGTTTCTAGATTAATGATTAGTGTGTCTTTGCAACAAGAGTGGGAGGATGGATGGCACCCAATTGCTTTATTCTTTAAAAGAGTGGGAGGATGGATGGCACTCAATTGTTTTATTCTTTTAAAAGGTACTCCAAACAAAGAAAAATTATCACGTAATTGAGATGAGCACTAGACCATTGCCTTTGCTACAAAATATTGGAAGCATTATTTGTGAAACAAAGAGTTTGTGGTTAAGACAAACCATAAAATTTTTGTGCATTTAGAGATATAGAAAGTGTTATACAATACAACAGCAATAAACATAAAATAACAATAAATCCAATGGGGTGAGTCGTAACAACAATTCAATAAAGATTTTATACGTAAAAGGAAAATATAACCAGCATACCAAGAATGAACATTATCAATAAAGTGAAGATTCATTTTATATAAGGATATTAGCACATATAATAAGAGAGGACTAAGTAGGTCATGGGGCATTCTAGTCCAACCAGACCACAAAAGTTCATGGCTTAATTTCAAAAGAAATAATAATTGGGATCCTAGAAAAGCCAAAGGTATACATCATCACAAATGAATGTCATGACTCACCCCTTGATTGTCATATTGGAACCAAGAAGATACTAGATGTAATAAAATGATCTTCTTTTGACCAAAGGAGCAAGAAGAAGTGTCCATGTTCATCAGAAGTTATTTGAAATATTAATAAAGTAAGCTAGAAATCAAAATCCTATAGGTATATTATAACCTCTCTCTATCCCTCAATAATATAGGAGAATAAGTGATCATGAACTTACTCTATAAACTACCCCGTACATCTATTTTCTTTGATCTTACAAACAAATTTGTGGATAAACTTAGTAAGATGATTCATGTCAAGCCTACAACTAAGAATGTTATTGTACTAGAGTTTGCTTGTATCTATATAGATATTATCTTCTCACAACATTGCCTTTCTAGAGTACTCATATTTAATAAAAAATAACTTATTTTACAAGTATGTTAGAACACTTTGTTTTTCATTTTTGAAACAAAAAGTGTAAAAGACCGAGACCGAGGAGAGAAATAGGAGAATGGAAGCTCACATTGGGACACTTGGATGAGGGAAAACTCCAAATGCCTAGCATGAGCTTTGGCTCTTGTATTTACAGAGAGCATACAAGGCCCTTGAGAAGCTTCCTTGAGCCACCTTCTTAGAGTGCAAGCCAAGTTAACTGGGAAGCTTCTCTAGAAGCTTCCTTCTATAAGGTGCTTATTTGGCGTGCAAGCTAAGCTAGTTGGAAGCTTCTAGACGCTTCCTTCTAGAAGTTACCTACTTGGGTTGCAAGCTAAGCTAGCCGAGAAACTTCCCAAGAAACTTCCTAGATATTTCTAGAATATTCTAGGCTAATTTGTCTTATTTGCTACTTCATTAGCCCTACTAACTTTGTTGCTAAACTCCATATTGTTACATATTCCCCCGCCGCTAGTTGGTGACATCCTCGTTGCTAGGGAAGCTTTGAACTCTTGGATGGCCAATTAAGCATTCTGGAGATGAGAAAGAGGTTCCCATGTGGCATCATGAAAGGGATACTCTTTCCAAAGGACCTTGTACTCCATATGTTGTCAACGGCCTTGTTGAATATGGCTATGCACAAGGATACAATCAACTTTGTACTCCTCATGATCATTAATAGGGATAGGAGGAGGGGAAGGTTGGACTCGAGAGGAAAAAGAAGAGGGGTTAAGAACAAAAGGTTTCAACTTGGAAACATGAAAGACAGGATGGATGCGCATATGAAAGGCAAGACAAGTTGATAAGCAACAAGAGAGACAATTTAGGTGATATCAAAGGGTCCTATCCAATTAAGGGCAAGTTTATGAACTCGGGTATCAAGTGGAAAAGGGAGGTTATTGGATGAGAGCATGACCTTATCATCAACTTGAAAGTTGAGTATGTGGCGATGGTGATCCGCATATTGTTTCTGTAGATTTTGAGCAACAAGGAGATGAGATTTGGCTTGTTGGAGGGATTGGGAGATGGAGGTCAAGAAGGTGGAAGTATGAGGGACATGAGACGGGGGAGGAGCAAGAAGGGAACTTGGAACAAGTGGATTTTGGCCAAAATTGAGAAAGAAAGGAGAGAATCCGGTGCTTGCTTGTTTAGAAATGTTGTATGCAAACTATGTAGCCGCAAGACATTCATCCCAATTGGTATGTGAATTTTGACAAAGGCATGAAGCATATCTTCCAAGGTGCAATTTTCACATTCAATTTGTCTATCAGTTTGAGGATGATAGGCTATGGACAAAGCAAGCTTGGTGTTGAGTATCTGGAAGAATGCTTGCCAAAACTTTCCAATGAAGTGGGGATCACGGTTGGAGATAAGTACATGCGGCATCCCATGATGCTTGAATACATTATCAAAGTAGATTTGTGCCAAGGTTGGAGCATCCACAATATCAACCATTGGTGCCAAATGGATTTGCTTACTAAACTTATCTACAAACACCACAATTGTTGTGTGACCTTGCTTTGTCTTGGGCAAGGAGGTGATGAGATCTAAGCTCACATGTTCCCAATGAGTAGTTGGAATGGGGAGTGGTTGAAAGTGTCCACTTGGCTTCTGGTTATTGGCCTTGTTGCGTTGACAACTCTTACACAATCATACAAACTCCCAAACATCTTGTGCCATGTTGGGCCAACACCATTGCTGTTGGAGGGTACCCAAGGTCTTGTCCACACCCATGTGACCAGCTATAGGTAAATCATGGGCTTCTTGAAGGCACATAAGTCAGAGATCACCTTTCGCTGGAACATAGATCATGTCCTCATGAAATAGAAGGTCTTCCTTGAAGGAGAGGGTGTTGTACTCCTTGTTGCATGTTGTTAGACAACCACGTACCATTTAGAAGAAGAAATCTTGTTGTAGAGCTGACAGAAACTAGTTATAGACCTTGGAGTCAATTGACACCGTCTTAATTGTCGTTGTGATGAGAGGAAGAGACTTCAAATTAGGTCATCGTGATAGAGCATCAAGGATGACATGGAACCAACTTGGTTTGTACTCAATTTTGATGTCAAACAATTGGGGTTGCTCCTCCCATCAATGATGTCAACTCTTCATGTGTTCCAAGTGTAAGGTCTGCAACAATGGTTTATTATCAGTTTGCATGATCACTTGTTTCTCCAAGAGATAATGCCTCTATAGCTTGGTCGCATATACCATTGCAAGTTGTTCCTGCTCTTGAGCAGAGTAATTTCTTTCAATTATATTTAGTCAACGAGACACAAAGGCAATGAGATGTAGTCCATCTAGGAATTCCTGTTGCAACACGGCTCCAATTGCAAAGTTAGAAGCATCAAAATCAACCACACAAGGTAGATGAGGATCATATGGTTGAAGAATGGGTCTTGAAGACACCATATGTTTCAAATTCTAGAATACTTCTTTGTGCTTGGTGGTCCACTAGAAGCTCAAGTTCGTCACCAAGAGGTCAGTCAATGGTGCAATCACATGAGCATATAATGGATGAACCGTCAATAAAAAATGGCCAATCTATTGAATGCCCATACTTCCATAGCATCCTTTGGAGTAGGCCAATCAATAATGGCCTTGATTTTCTCCTCTTCCATCTTGATCCCCTTTGATGAGATCTTGTGACCCAAGAAGGTAATCTCTTTCTGCCAAAAGGCATACTTCGACTTCTTGTAATAAAATTTCCATTCTCGTAGTTGTCTTAGGACTTCTTGCATATGCTTCACGTGTTTTACCTCTGTCTTGCTATAGATTAAGATATCATCCAATAATACCACCACGTACCAATCCAATATTCCATCCAACACTCAATGCATCTAATCCATGAAGACTGCTTGAGCATTAGTGAGCCCAAAAGGTAGAACTCTCCACTCAAAATGCCCATACCTTGTGTGAAAAGGCAATCTTTTGCACATCCTCTCAATCAATGAGGATTTGCTAATAGCCACTGCAAAGATCCAACTTGGAAAAGTATCGTGCTCCACTTGATTGATCAAGCAAGTCATCGATCCGGGGCAAGAGATATGCATTCTTCACTGTTTGCTTATTGAGCCTACGGTAATCAATAAAGAAATGAAGTCCTCCAATTCTTCTTCGGAACAAATAGTACCGGTGCTCCCCAACAAGAGGTACTATGTTGTATGAAGTCCTTCTGCAACAATTGTGTAAGTGTTGTTTGCAACTCCTCCAACTCCTTTGGTGAGAACCGATAGATTGGACTCCTTGGCAATAACTCAATCTTGAAGGGCATACCATGATCAAAAGGTACTCCCTTCGGCAGATCATCCAAAAACATATCCACAAACTCCTGAACTATCTGATCAACCATTGCTTGATGAGGCTCTTGGCCCTCCTCAGATGTCCTTGTGCAATCGGCTTGATCCACACCGCAAAAATAGACTTATCTTCCTTCAAAGCTTGCTCTATGGCTACTTCACTAACAAACTTCCTATCTAAGGACTCATCTTTTTTCAAAGCTTGCTCCATGGTTGCTTTCTTGGCAAACTTCCCATCTTGGGACTCATCTCCCTTCAAGGTTATCTCTTTCAGCTCTCTCCCGGCCCGTAGGGTAAGCCTAAAACCGGCAGGAGACACCTCCCTACCCTACGTATTGAGTGGCCGAGGAGTATTGCTACCTTCTTGACAAACTTCCCATCTTGGGACTGACTATTCTTAGGTGTCTTACTCAGAGGTGCCAAACAACCTAATCTGAAATTCCTACCTTAGTGTTGTACTTGAATTTATCATCGGTTCCAATCAAATTGAACCTTATGATGTTCAAGCCAAGGTAGTCATAGAATGACATCATAGTGTAAAGGTGCCACTACAAACTCATACACTCCAAATACTCCTTCCCAATCTTGAAGGCAATAGGATGTGAGGTACAGAATGTAGAACCTTTTCTACCATCCGGCATCATCAATCTACTTCCAATTATTGGCTTGATAGGAATACCCAATTTCTTTGCTACTTGCATAGAAATGCAATTCTTTGAACTTCCAGAATCAACCAAAATCCTATAACCCCAATTAGATATCATACCTTGCAAGTGAAGCAAAATTGCATAGGTTGAGCCTTCAATCCCATTGGAACTAATCAAGCTCCCAATAGGCGGCTCAAAATCTCCTATTGGGATTCCTTGTTTCCTTGATCATTCCGCTCTATAAACTCCATTTGGGCAAGTTGTTGAGGTTGCCCATTCTCAAGTGAACATTCAGCAATGCAATGTCCAACCTGGTGATAATAAAAACAACCACCATTTTGTCATAATCTTTCTTTATCCATTGTACCAAATGGTCTCCGTTGGATAGCATCAATCTCTATTGGTGCCGGTTCCTCCACCCGTGCGTAGTGTACTAGTAGGCTTTGTTAGGTTGAGGTCAAGACCAAGTTGTTGAGACCAAGTTGTTGCAACCAAGGAATCAAAGTTGTCAGCCAATTGCATCACTTCTTCCATATCTGTGGTTCCCACATGGTCACCTCCAATTTGGTTTGTGACTTCAAGCCCCTCATAAATCAATCTAGAACTTCACCTTGTATATTTGGAATCTGCATGATGATGTTCTGAAATTGCATGATGTAGCTCTTTATAGAGCAAATTTTCTTTGACTTCTGCCATTTATCTCATGCAGCTTGGGTGGCATTCATAGTTTAAAATTGACCAAGTATTGCATCCTTGAATTCCGCCCATGTTAAGATTGGTGCAACACTATGTTGTTTAGCTTGCTCCACTTGGAATTGCCACCAAATTTTTGCCACACTATCCAATTGGCTAGAATCCAAGAGAATTTATTTCCGTTCATCTTGAAGATTAGTAGCTTCAATCAAACACAAAATTTTCATTTGCAATCAAACATAAAATTCTTGACTCTGCTCGGAAGATTCTTGCTTTCAAACACCTTTGGTTTTGGAAATCAAATTTTATCTTCTCCATCTCAAATAGATGGTCTCTCTATGTGTTCTTCTCTATGTGCATTGTTGTGCTTGTTCATCCAACAATTGAGTAAGGTGCTCAATTTGTTGTTGCATAGCAATGATAACATCCGGTATTGTCACCATGGCTACTACTCTATCCCACTACTATCAATTTATCTAATTTATTAACACATGGATGCAGCACATCCACCATTCTCCATAAGTTACAACCGTAAGTACCAAGGGTTCCTCAAACAAGATGATCATATGTAGAAAATCTTACCCAAAGCACGAGATGATGAATTGTGTGAAACAATGCTTGGGTAGTACCAAGACACAAAAATCCCAATGGTTTTGCGGAAGTGGATTTGGTGGTCCATAAATTCCATTCATTCCATTCCTACTCTAATACCAATGTAAAAGACCAAGACCAAGGAGAGAAATATGAGAATGGAAGCTCACATTGGGACACTTGAATGAGTGAAAAATCCAAATGCCTAGCATGAGCTTTGGCTCTTGTATTTATAGTGAGCATACAAGGCCCTTGAGAAGCTTCTCAAGAAACTTCCTCGAGCCGCTTTTGTGAAGTGCAAGCCAAGTTAACTGGGAAGCTTCTCAAGAAGCTTCCTTCTAGAAACCACTTACTTGGGATGCAAGCTAAGCTAGTTGGACGCTTCTAGAAGTTACCTACTTGGGGTGCAAGCTAAGCTAGCCAAGAAGCTTCCCAAGAAGCTTTCTAGATACTTCTGGAATATTCTAGGCTGATTTGTCTTATTTGCTACTTTGTTAGCCCTACTAACTTTGTTGCTAAACTCCATATTGTTACAAAAAGAGCCAAAAAAAGCATCCAAGAAATATTATAGGGATTTACCTTAGAGAAATAAGAAGCATGAAATACTTTGCTCCATCTTATTAAGTTTTCAATTGATCACTTTGTGAATATATCAACCAAGATCACACTTTATACTTAATATATATATCAACCAAGATCACACTTTATACTTAATATATGATGAATATCTCACTACACCCTTATCCTTTTCCTACACATTTTTTACTATACCATATTAAAAAACATGTGGTAAAAGAATGTTAGCTAAATAATAAAATGGTAATAAATAGGTCATTCATGCAAGAATACAATTCAGAAATAGTCACATGCAAAGGAAAGTATCACCATGTAATTCTTTATTGTTTCTTACTTCACCTCTTGTGTAGGAACCACTCCCAAAAGATTTCAATGTCATCAAGAAGGTACACTACCCAAAAAAAGAAGGGGAATCACATTATCACAGAATAAAGTCCAACTAAACTCTGAAGATGATTATCCAATCATATGCAAAGAAACTACTTCACTACAAAGATTCCACTATGAAGACCATGTTCTACCCTTTCCTAAAGGTACATCTTCTTCCAAAGGATTATTTGCATTGATTGCTACTCTTTGTCTTTGCTTTTGTTGAGTATTGTCAACACTATAGGTTACTCAAGTCCATCAAGGCATTGCTTCACAAGAACTATGCCAAGGATCACACACACAAGGTCATAAATACCTAGGATCAAACATACAATTTACTTGGTACTCTCACTATGAAGGTTCCTCAACATGTGCACAACAAAGAATTGACATTGACAATTGGAATTAAACAAAGCAACAAAGAGTTGAATCTATTTCAAATTGTTTTCTACCCAACTAAATGAATATTTACACTAAATGGTAGCCTTAAGTACACAAAAGTCATTTCAAAGCTAAGAGGTCTAAAGGTTGTGATATATGCAATGATCTATCAAATTGAAATTATCTTAATCTCCATTATACATTATTTATCTCCTTATCCTATACATTTCTTATCTTGTGCATTAATTATATTCCAAATAATTTCTTACAATTCTCTTTGATTCATGATCATTGGTCAGAGAATTCCTACTATGAAGAATCCTATTGTGAAGAACCTTCTTCATGTATGACTGTCCTATTTAAAAGATCAATCTTTTCCTTGTAACCTCTCTACCCTAATGTATTACATGATTCACTACTAAACTTCTTCTCACAATGCTTTCTAAGATCTAAGACTAAGTGCTCTATTCCCTTATACTTGATCATCTTCTTGCACAAGTTTTGCATTTGCAACTTCATTTTGTGAAACTTTGTTTTTTTTTGTTCTCCCTACATAGGCTTCACTTGCAATACTTATGAGTTGGTCTTCAAAATCTTCCAAAAACTTCTTCTTGTTTCTAATCACTATTGCTCTTTGCTTAACTATCATTATTCTTAGGAGCATGCACCCAAAGAGTAATTGGTTGCATACCATGTAACTAACTTAACTACATGTTATAATCTATCTTCTAATTTGGTATTGTTCAATAGTAACGTGACTTGCACTTCTCTTACTCTTTGGTCACAATGATCTTGAAGCTTGAATTCTAACTTATCTACATCCTTGTCCTTCATTGTCTTCTTCAACAACTCCTACAACTACAACTTCAATTTGTGGAGTTCAATTTGTATCATAAACCCAATCCAAAACATTCTTGATTAGGTCTAGTAACTGATCCTACACCTCCAAAGAGTCTTCTCTATTTGTTTAGTCTTTGGATCCTTTTCTTCTACTTTCCATCATTCTTGATTGGTATGCATCATCACCTCTTGATGAAACAACTCTTGTACTTCAATGGTAATTTCCTTATTCAATTGAGCTTGGTCCAAGACATGGGTGTTCAATTTCCCTCTCCAAGTGCCTTGTCTTCCTCCATTATTCTTACAATGGACTCCAACCAAAGACTAGGGAATTCTTCACAAAACTCATCTCAAATCAAGAAGTATTTAGGATATTCATTTGTTCATAACTTCTACTATATACATGTAATAGATCCAATCTTGAATTGAATCAAAAGCTCTTGCAAAGACAATGAATGAATTGGATTTGCCACAATAGGAATATGATCCACTAAATTTTCTCTAATTTTAATTCTAAAACCAAAACTTCAAATCTCATAACTTTGGTTATAGACCTCCAAACTCTACAATTTTTATGTCAAAGGAATGCACTTGAAAATATTCTTTAAAAAATGACTAAATTTGAGCATGTAATCAAAAAGCCAATAGCCCCAAATTCTGCACTAAAAGCTCCTTTAGATGAAGATCTTTTGGTAGAAGACATTTTGTACTTTGGATCTTCGGCATAGAATTCTTTGCAGTTGAAGTCTTTGTATTTCAGACTCTGTGTCTTTGGAATTTGTAGAAAATTGTCTTTGCACTTTGTTTGCTCTTTGGAATAGAACTCCTTTGTCTTTGGAGTATGATCTTTGTACTTCATTCTTCTTGTCCAAATAGTAAGACAACTCTAAATAAACCTCCAACAAAGAGATTCTTTCTTAAAACATTGAAATGGCCTACATTCTATATAAATCAATAAACAAATTTGAAAATTCCATAATCCTTGGTACCAAAAAAAGGCCATAGATCCACTATTGTCTTTGTGTAACTAAAGATTTTGTAGCTTAGATACGTCAAGTAGTTCAGCAAGGAAAGGTGGAGTTTTGTCATCTTACAAAATTTGCAAAAGTAATATATTGATACTCATAACTATCATATGTATTCAAGGTGGTAGATAAAGTATTATTATCAATTAAAAAATCTCTTTTAGTGGAAAAATATAAGATTAAATTATACTACATTAGTATATTTATTCCATCCAATAGAAAGGATCTCCATTATATGAAGCAACATGAGAACCATCAACTTATCTTGCTAATGCATCTTTATTAAATAAAGATTTTGAATGAATATACAATAAATATATTATAATTAATTCAAAGTGCATATGAGACTATCTTTGGTTAATCAAATTGAAGTAAGAGCACTCGCCTAGTTAAGAATATCGGTTAATAAAAAATTAATTCAACTGCACCCATAAGTTGTTGAAAACATATGTGTGAAGTTTAAAGTATGGACTACCAAAAGAAAGAGAGTGACTTGTGAATGAAGTTAAACATAGATTTCTTAGTGCAATTAAGAACAAATTGTGAATAAAGTTAAGTATCATTAGTAATCTCTTATCAATATAGTCTTTGATAAATATGTTGATTACGGTTTTCTTATATGTAAGATCATCAATCCAAAAGAAAGATGATGATTGTTCCTATATTAGCATTTCAATATATAAAGAAGAAAAAATGATTATTAAAAGCATATTTCCTTTAGAGTTCACTTTGAAGGAATATTTTTGTATGACCAAGTTATAATACCCAAACATGCTAGCATTGCTTTTGCCTTTATATCTAATATAAGAGTTATAGTTGAACAAGCTAGCAAGTTTGAACTTAACATTTTAAAGATATAGTGAAAATTTGTTTTTAAAGAAATAAAGACAAGTGCAATGTAATATGAGCTAGAAGCTACACACCAATATCCAAATTAAAAATCTTTACAACAAACACCCATAATAACAAACATGAGCTACAATACTTGTTGAAATATAACTCAAGCTATTAATTGCAATAAGAAGAAGTTATTATTATTATAAAAGCTCTTAATAAGCTCTTAAGTGCTTATTAAGCTTTTCAATAAAATCAAAAATTAAATACATCTTGAATTAAATTATGTAAGTGCAATTAGGTAAGGCCAAAGAGGAAGTAAGCTTAAGTGATCAAACCCATATGTAAGAGATAAATTTTTGAACAAATACACTCACTTGGTCAAATATGGGGTCGATTTGAGTATACTAGAGGAGTTTTAAGCCAAAAATTGAGAAAATCTTCTCAAACAAAAACAAAACATGGACAAATATTGAAACTTGATTGTAGAGTTCAATCTTGAACTTGATCCTCAACACTTGTTTGGATTTCATATAAGGGTATAAATGGACCATAGATCCAAGCTGAAGAACAAAGTGTTGAAGAGTACAAAGTGCATATTATAGCTAAGCTTGATATTAGAGCATCACCTCTAGTATAACAAAGTGTAAAAAAATCTTGGACAATTTTGAGATTCAACATGAATCCAAAATCCAAAACTGGATATTTGTCTCAAGGCTTATTCTAGGATTTATTCAATTTTTGTATTCTATCTTGAGGTTTAGTTTGCAAAAGTTGAAATCTTTATTTGAACTAACTAAGAAATATATGATAATCAAATAGTATATGTCGGCTCTATTCTTTGCTAGCTTATGTTGGGGATACAAGAATATACAAATGTGTAATATGGTCTATTTAAAATTTAAAAGAAATGGAATAAAAATTAAGTATAAATAGGTATTAATTGAGAGTATAAATAGGTATTAATTAAGTAATTATATAGAATACATTTTATTTTTAAATTATTAATTAATAAATTTAATTGGTTTAAATTATTGTTGAGATAATAAGATAATATGATATTTTATTTCTAAGTATATTTTGGTATTTTTGAGATTAATAATATTGATCTTATGAAACCAAATATTTCTCTATGAATATTCAACTATTGGTCATAGATGAGTAGAATATTAAGGTAGTTAATCCTTTAAACATCCACAACTACCTCTTATACCATAATAATTTATGAGTAATTTAGTCCATGAGGGCAGTTAGAAAATCTACTCTTTTATACTAAATATCTTATTCAATGATTTAACTATAGAGAAATTTATTCTACAAAAATATTAAATTTATTTATGTCAATATGTTGGTCATATTATAAATTTCTAACATAAGAAACCAAATTTAATTTCAACCAATTCTACAATCTATGAGAGTCACGGTAAATTGTACTAAAGAACTAAATTTCAATTCAAGTGAACTATTTTAAATCAAATTTAAATTCAATTTAAATTGATTAGGTAAGTCAATCAATCAATTTAAGCATATAGTATCATATATGTCTTTCAAGTGTATCTTTGTTCTCTTTAATCATCCACCATTAATTGTTATTTATATCTTTATTTATTTCATATCTTTATCTAAACACTATTTGATTTAATTTTCTTTTTATTAGTGATTTTTTATTGTGCTTGAGCAGGGTGTACTTAAAATCCTTTCCCATTACTTTCTTCGTAGATTGAACTTGTTAATTAATCATTAACAACTATGTCATTATGATTGAAGACTTGCTTGTACTATTATTATCATAACTATCATCTAGCACAGTATTGATCTTGATCATGAGTACTGGAGAATACATTATTTCCATCTTTTATTAAAGATATTTAAATATTAAAGATATTTAAATATTAAAGAATTCTCACTTCTAGATCATTATGTAATTTATTTCAATACCACTTTAAACAATTTGGACCATTTGAGTACTTTTATATTTGTTTTAAATATGTTGAAGAGGATTGGACTAATGTTTGTAGTAGGAGGTCCATCCTTCTACTACAAACAAGGATTGTAGTAGAAGTAATTGACAACCAACCAAAACTATAAGTAAATCTAAAGTATCCACTAATATTGGAGATAGACTCTTTGTAAAAGTATTTTAAAGTGATAGAATTCTTAATACTATCTAGAGAACATATGGCACATTTATAAATCATTATAAATTATTGACTTGCATACTAGATTGAGCTAATGTACATGTATAAAGATTTATATTATGGATGCATTTTATGTATATGTTAGAAATTATAGATATAGAACGTCTTTTTGGATGCCACATGCAACAGATTATGGATTGACTCCATTCATATCACTAAAAAAGAAAAGAGTTTGGCAGTAAAGATATCTTGAACATAATTGCAACTAAGAAGTTCAAACATACGTATTTAATAACTCATAATGTAGGCAATATTATAGAACACAATGGATGAACTTTTACTTGACTCTGTTTCAACTATGATATAAACCATAAATTATCAAACAATTATATGCTCTCATTCCTAGCACGGAACTGCATCTATAACATATATTGAGTTGACATATTCACTATGATATATTAGGTTGGTATAGATTGACAAGAGCTTGGTTTCAGATAGTTGCCTAAGATACATAAAATATTAAATCTGTCGGCCTTTATTTTTAGACTGGGCTAGCGTCTATCATACACAGTACATACAATCCTCCACTCCAATTGACTTACATATAATGATGAGGTAGACACATTTTAGATAGGAATCATCGTAAATAAGAGATTGAATATATTAAGGTAATTAATTTTAATATTTATAGAAGAAGTCCAGTTGCACTCACATAAAGTGAATCGGAACAAAAGCGCGTAGGTGATAAAAGCTTGTAACATTGCGATATGTCTAATTAAAAGTTTGTATGTATTAAAAACTTATATGAATGTAGTAACATGGATGCACACGGAGTGTTCCAAAGTTAAGTTCAAAGGTAAGATATTCTTGAGTTCTTACTTCCTTATATATTGATTTTTAAAGTAGAATCCAAGTATCATCTGCTCATCGTGGTGATCTACAACGTAAGACAAATACAAGTCAATCATCTTTTATATATATATATATATATATATATATATATATATATATATATATATATATATATATATATATATTTGGTGATATAGCATTTAAGAAAAATACAACTAAAACCCCAACTAAAATAAGTCAAAGATTTTACCCACTAATATTTACCATTTACTATTTATTTAACTTATAAATCTTCACCAATTATTTTATTTTCCAAAATGTTTTTTGCTAGGTTAAGTCCGTGGTGGTTATTTTTTCTACATCAAACATATGGTTGAAATTTTGAATGCTCAATTTTTCCTCATATTTACAATTTTCTTTCTATCAAATCCATAAGAAACAATACTTATATTTATCATTTGTACCACTTTTTTTTGATTCTTATCCTATTTATTTAATGATATTTTTTATTTTAATGAAATTAATTGAAATTTTAATGCTTGACAATTTCATAACAGCAACTTGTTTTAAAATAACTGTAACTACGTTGAATATCTAATATTTGTTTTTCATTACTAGATATAATTCTTGGTTAGCAAATAGTACTAGCAAACTTGACATTTATGACAGAAGAAATTAAAATTCTACCTTGCTTAGCGTTTCTTTGAAAACAATATTTGAAGTAAATGTATCTCCTTGGATTTTCCTATCCTTCACCAAGAATTTAGCATTTTCAAAAGATGTTAGTTACTTCCACTTCAAAAGAGCCCACATCATGTAGTCAATCAGAAAGCCGGAAGTGCGATCAGACTGCCCATCCTTGGATATATAGATTTTAGTTTTAGCTATTTGGTTAATAATAGGAGGAACAAATCAATTAAAAATCTCTTCGATATTCAAAATAGTTTTCTAAATGTCAATAAAATCTTATCGAATTGATTCTCTTCTAAACTTGAAATGCGTAAATACTTATCCGAGGTCAAGAAAATAGTCACCTTGAAGGGATTCTCCTCTAAATTCATAGCATATAAAACAAATCTTCCAAACAAGAGAGGACCGGACCTAACCCTTATAGACATTCGCTTACTTACTCCGCCTCTTTCAGCAAAACCCACTCCCACTGCTTCGAACCCAGTCTTTCTGACCAGTAGTGAGTTAAGGCATGGTTGAGTGGGGCCCTAAACCCCACGCTCAATGCCATTATGTCGCAGTGCCTTTGCATCATAGAAGTGGCAGGGTCTTGGAAACCTAATTGCCAAGGTTCGTCGAAAGCGAACTAACAAGCGGATCGGATCGATTGTGTGAACAAGGGCAGTGCTGCCGAGGTATGTGCCTGAACTCCGCTGAATTCGGGTCTCAGATGTATGTGGAATCATCCATTTTGTTGACGTCTGGGAATTTGGGTAGGTGATTTTTATGTCAGATTACGGGAATTTATGTGCTGAAGTGTTGTGCTGATTGATGCGCGGCCCATGTTTGTGCTGTGTAATTTTTGCTGAAGCTTTTGCAGTCTGCTCCTTTGTCGGGGTACACAATGAGGAAGACATCGGGGACAGTCGTGGGAAGCAAGGTAGCAGCACTCACTGTGGAAGCCATTTATAATGTGGCGAACAGGCTTACTCTTGTGGAGGCTGACACCGCCAGCTTAGACAAATTAGCTGCTCCAAAGGTGGTTACTTTACTTCCCGATCCTTCACAGGGGGTTTCATGTGCTGGTGGAGCAAAGCGTATGTCCGATGCTGAAGAGCGAGCTACATTGGTTGTTCTGCTGCATAAATTGTTGATAGGGGGGCAGCCTGGAATCAGGCCCTTCCTGCCTGTATTTCTGACAGAAATTCTTCGGTTAGGAATTTCTCTTGAGCTTCCTTCGGCAAGTGATGACAAGACGGTTCTTATAGCCCTTGCAGGAAGCATTTACAGAGTTAAAACGGCACTGGAATCCCTCGGAGAATGGCCGGACAAAGAACCAACAGATTCTGAGGATGCCTCAGGAGAAATTTCTGGCATCGGACAGTTAACAGACACAATTGTCCTAGCTAAGCTTAGGGCTGCTCTTAGCAAGTTTGGAGGAAAAGATTTTGGTGTTAGCCAAGAGGAAATGGCTGCAATCGGGTGCTCATCAGCAGCATCAGTAGGAGCTGCATCGATAGCTTATTATACTCTTAGTTCGCTTAGCATTTTAGCTGATGCGATTGCCGGGATGTCATGCGAAGCTCTTCTTGCAAATACGGAGAGTTTTGAATCGGATAACTTCAAGCAGGCATTTGTCCACAAGTCAGAAGCCGATGTTGCGAATGACTTAATTTCCATTCTGTTCAATTCCAAACTAGTTAAAGCCAGGAAAGGAGGAGTTGATGCAGACTTCATCCACAACATCCCTACTGCTCATGGAGCCCTTAGGGATTCTGTGAAGGGTTTTGCTACCAGGTTGAAAATTGAAATGAACAAGGTTGAAATTAGTGGGAAGAAAAAGGCCGCAGATACTGCAACCGGATCCTCTTTCCCTTCTTTTCTTTTCAGTAGTAGCCTGACGACTATCCTTGTTAGTCTCTGGCCCAACATCTCGAACAGTTACAAGCGTATGGCAAAGACCCTTGAATTTATTCGTGGAGAGAAGAAGGATAGCTTAGGATACGCTGAAGAAATCTTTGAGGGCAATCTTGCAAAAGATTTGAATGCACTCAAGAAGAAAATCCAAGAAGTAGCCTTGAAAGCAGCTGTGCCGGAGGACGAGAGGAGTGAAGTGTTGCTTTCCGTTGAAAGTTTATCTGCCGTGGAAACCTGGAGGAAACTTTTGGGGATGGAACTGACTACCGCTCTTGCAGCCCTGTCTATAAGAGAAGGTATGTCAGTTGGAAAGGCACCAGTGCAAGATGCTGGTAAAGGAGAAGGTGCGCAGGCAGGTGATAGTAATCTGACGAATGGGAGTGGTAAGGGGGCTTCAGGAGGAAGGGCCTCAAAGGGGAAGGACGGAGACGGGCACCCAAGAGGAGGAGGCGGGGCTGACAAGCGGAAGAAGGACTTTGTGCTCGGGATTGGAACAGATATGGTGCGGCGGTATCTCAGTGGGTACCTTACTGGTAGCGCGGAGGGAACACCCGTAGATTCTGAAAGTATGCTCATGTGGGGAAAGGAGCTAGATAAATTTTTGAGTCCTTCTGTTCCTGAGCTTCAAGCTCTAGTTAGTGAGGTGAAGAAAGTGGTGGAGAGCAATGAAGTTCGACGACTACCGAAAATAGCGAAGGTAAACACACAAAATTGTTGGCAACCAACTGTCATAATTCTCTCTTCTGCTTCTTGTGCACCAATAACGTGCACGATATGAAGGGAAGACTAAATCATTATGGCTCTGGATGCAGGGAACTAGAGATTTTAAACCAGAGCAAATGGCTATCAGGGAGAGAGCATTCGGTATCATTGCATCTGTATTCAAGCGCCACGGCGCAGTTGCGCTGGACACGCCAGTATTTGAACTGCGAGAAACTTTGATGGGCAAGTATGGTGAAGATTCCAAACTCATCTATGATCTAGCTGATCAGGTAAAGTTCAACCCTCCCTTCTTATAAATATTTGATAGAGAATCTAAGGTTGATATTTATAACGAGGAAAAGAACCTGGATGGCTAACGTTTATAATATGCGATATGTTGTGGAGCATACACGGCCAAGTTGCGCCGCAGTTGGAGTCTGACGGTAGAAAACAAGAGGTTCTTTCCGTGTATGCCCTAGAAAAGATGCATGCCGTGTGTATTGGAAGTCCACTTCTCATCCTTGAGGGTATTGCATCTAAGTAGGAAACCGTGTATCCCTCGACTGCTACCATGAAGCTGCATTTGTCGATGTTGCAACTCACAAGGTGTCAAATTCTGTTGCCTTAACAGGGCGGGGAGATCCTATCTTTGCGTTATGATTTGACCGTGCCATTTGCACGCTACTTGGCCATGTATAAGATTGAAAACCTGAAGAGATACCACATTGCAAGGGTTTACAGACGTGATAATCCATCGATGGGTCGCTACAGAGAGTTCTATCAGTGCGATTTCGACATAGCTGGGGCTCAGCACGCTCCCATGGTTCCGGATTTTGAAGTGCTGAAAGTACTGACAGAGCTTCTGGACGAGTTAGATATTGGTGACTACGAGGTATTGGCCTAGTACTTGGACGTACCTTATGACTTGGCCTTTCAGGAGAACGCGTTAATCTTACCCGTTCTTCGTTTTAAGAATCGATATAGCCACCGGCTTATGCAAAAATCCTTGATCCTTTCGCATGGGCTTTTAAGTTTTGACTTTTCAAACATAATCAGCGTTGTAACAAACTTTATGTAAGTTGCTGTCACTGTGTCATATAAAAATCCTCTTCTAGATTCCTCCTTCGTGTAGACTGATCTTAAGTTAACGCTGCTTGCACCAGGTGAAACTTAATCATCGGAAGTTTCTTGATGGGATGCTGGAAATATGCGGGGTTCCACAAAGCAAGTTCAGAAGTATATGCTCTGCTATCGACAAATTGGACAAATCGCCCTGGGAGAAAGTGCGAAAGGAAATGGTGGGGTGCCTCCTGAAAAGACTTCTGTCCAGTAGCGTTTTTTGTTGGAAGTTGACCAGCAGTGATTAAGCTAAGTAATGAAGCGGTTTGAGGTGCTGCATGAGTTGCCCTTTCTTGTGAGATGTTCGGGACACGGAAAACCAGAATTTCGAGTTGCCCTGCAATTGAATACAAATCGTGTGAACCAGGGTGGAGACCGTTTAGTTCTGATGGGCACAAGCGGCAAGGGCAGGTGTCCCCGCTAAAAGTAGTAGAATGCCCTTCTAAAGCATACAGTCGTGATTCTGATGGTTTGCATGGTTTCCCCTTGCATCGTCAGGTTGAAGAGAAAGGACTGACAGCCGAGGTAGCTGACAAGATTGGGGAACTTGTGCAACAAAGAGGAAGTCCTCTGGTTTTGCTGGCGGAGCTGAAGAAGGAAGGAAGCCCTTTCTTGCAGCATAATGGTTCTGTTGCTGCAATGGAAGAACTGGAAACGTTGTTTAAATACCTGCACGCATCTCGATGTACCGATCGAATTGTATTCGATTTAAGTCTGGCCCGAGGCTTAGATTATTACACCGGTGTCATATATGAAGCAATTTTTAAGGGTACCACTCAGGTAATCATCCCCACCGATTTTTCAATATGTCTCGTCTCATACCAAGATTGAACTATGAAAAAGTTTGAAAGATTCTAATAGATTGCCATGTTTCTGGCAGGTGGGATCTATCGCAGCAGGCGGGCGGTATGATAATCTGGTAGGGATGTTTAGTGGCAAGCAAGTGCCTGCTGTGGGAGTAAGCTTGGGTATCGAACGTGTTTTTGCTATCATGAAGCAGCAGGATCTAGATCGCAAGAGGGTATGTACATTTTTCTACTGTGTTGTAGACAGAGGAAATTGAAGCGAATGTCGAGTGAAATCTAGCAAGTATTATACGACATGTAAGTTACTGAGTAATGTTAACTCATCTGGAAACGTTTCGATATTGCAGGTTATCCGATCTAACCAAACGGAGGTAGTGGTGGCCGTCGTGGGCAAACATCTAATAGAAACTGCAATTCAACTTGTAACGGAGCTCTGGACGGGGAAGTTGAAGGCTGAATTCGTTTGTGTTGCTGGACCCAAACTTCCCAAAGAAATTGCCAGCGCTGGGAACTCAGGCGTCCCATGGATGGTTATTGCTGGCGAAAATGAGTTGAACCAGGGACAAGTGCAACTAAGGAACCTTGCAAAGGGCGAGCAAAGGGCGATTCCTAGAGATAGTATGGTAGCAGAACTGCAAAGAGAACTACTAGGGTCTGCAGCGGAATTACCAACAGTTGTGCAATAATTGTATCCTTCTGGGTGTCAACCTGCGCAAGATTGATGCCAATCATCTGACCTGGGCCCAGGCCCCTCAGCCCTCATGAGTCCACATGGGAAAGGTGGTGAATTTTTGGCCGAGTCTTGACTCGACGATGTCGCCCAACTTGAAACTTAAATGTTCAGCGTGACCAAGCCATCAGCTGTACAAAGGAAAGGGTTTGCAGCGTATCTGCATATGAATCTGCACTACTTTCACATGGAGAGTGTGGGAGAACGTTGGATTGTGTGATGGAGCAACCCAAAAGGTGCGGTACCACGGCAGTCTCGAGAGCTTCACCAATGAGATGATCTTTTCAAGCGACGCAGCAACTTTTGGTAATACCTTTACATCAGACTTTTTGTCAAGCAGCAAAAGGCTGAGTGATTGCTTGAATTCACGTGTAGTAGGATGTTCTACTGCTCACGCATCTGAGCCACCAAATTTGCAGGAAGCTTCATTCAGTTCCTAACGTCTGAACATATAGCTTTAGGTCAAGAGCATGAGATCTTAGCACTTCCCTGAATTGGTTATCAGGTTGTAAGTTCTTGTTTGTTCACCTGTAAAATGGCACTAAAACTCTCAAAAGAAATCGATACGTAGAAATCTGCTACATGGTGGAAAGGCTTCCCGAAGCCACGCGTTCATTTGTTCTGCGTACTGCCTTGGAAGTGCTCGAGCACAGATGCAAACCAATAATTTAAAAGCTTAACCGCTGATCTTATAATGTAGACTGATCTATACAATGTGGAATGCTGCACGGCACCGTGCCTGCAATGGGTATTAGAACTCCCAATCCAGATCTATATCTACTTACCACAGCAAGGTTAAAGTTGATGCCTCGCTTAGACTGGCGACGATTCATGCCATCACAGGATAAAATGACTGCACCTTATTACTATTCCAAATTAGCAACCTGCTTCCGTTACTCGAGGAAAAGTTTACCTGAGCTGATTACAGCAAATATGGAGGTTCTACGGATTCAAACGTCAAGATTCTTACTTTTACTCTTCCTTCTTGTTGGACCGCACCGCCACCAAACTTGCACAAATAGTTTCCTGCATCAAGGGACCATTGTATACACCGCTGGTCAGATTGGTAGCTACATAACAAATGTAGTTGACGCAAACATCCCTAAACACGGTGTGCAGCCGCTATAGCCTCGTAGGTCGTGAAACTAGGTTGAAGACACGAGAGATGGTAATTACGCCATGAGGTTGGCGGCCTGCGGGAGAAGGCAGTCGCAGAATCTGCCGAGCTTTGCGGGAATGTCTTTGTGCACTGAGGTGATACGAGAGCGACAGGTAGTTCTTTTGACCTGAAAACTCAGCAACTCCGGGGAATCTTAACTTTCACATCGTCGTGCGCCGCGCTTACGTATGGGGTGGTTGTTGATAAAAAGTCGTACGACCTGTCCGGTACCCCATCAAGAGTGGCCGTAGGCACTGAGCCAAACTAGGAGAAAGGCAGAAGTGCATCTGACAGGTTTGCAGCAGCTGGTCTTGAAGAGAAACATGGCGTTTCATTTTGATAGCTGGTAGGAGGTAAAGGCGACCGCGTAGGAAAAACGAAGAATGGGAAAACCCCATCAAGCTGGTAGGAGGTAGGGATAGAAGACAAGGGGATCATCGGTCCGAGTGTAGTTGCCCTTACTCTGGTTGCCTTTATCTATGAGCATCTCCAGATCTCGTACAATTGAGTGAGTCTCTCCTATTGGACAGGAGACAACAGGAGAATAATTCAATCTTAAGCAAAGAACTGTAAGTTGTTTTCTGTGCTCCGCAACGGTTACAGTGATATTGGCCCTTCACAAAGGCGTGAGAACTAATTATGATAAGTTTCTCCAGAGTCTAGACGGTGATAGGGTTCATAAGAAAATAATCTGTCGCACAGCAATTAACTAGAAGGAAAACAACATCCTCAAGTTGTAAACCTTCACAATATAGAGACCGTTTCCTATTTGGTGAAGCGCTTCTGATAATGGCATAGGGTAACCTCGGGCTAAGGAACTGAGAGGGTGTAGCTGATCCAGAATCAGAACCTTCACCAAAGTTTCAAATGTCAAGGACGGCAGAAGAGAACTTAAAGATCCAGAGCTACGATTGTTAGAGTTCCTACCGTCACATATTTCTGCAGCCAAACAGTAATCTAGGTTTCTGCAAGCGATCAACCCGATGGAAACAAGTCCACTGCATCTGCAAGGATCTGCAAGGATCTGTCTGTTCTCGTTCATCAGAATCGTAGCTGATGATTGCATGGATGCATAGGCGTCCTTTTTGTACAAATGAAGATTCTTTAACATACTTTCGGCATCCATGTCCTGAGATGTTAAGACGAGTATCCCAACTCCAGAGGGTCCAGCGTCCGTCAACGAAATCAAGAAGTTAACACATGAACCAAGGTGGGTCCGATGAATCCGAATGGTCCTCTATTTATCTGCCATAAAATTTGAGGACAAGTTATATTTCATCCAGTTAGATTGTAGAAACACTACTCTGAGCATGTTCAGAGGTTCTCGTAGAGTGAGCATTCAATACTGTGAACTGAGGTCACTTGGCCCCCCATGTCAACAGATCTTAGACAGCGTCTTCAGCAAGGCGGCTGTGGATACCTACATTCCAACCGCTGACAACGACTAAATATGAAGGCCTTGAGTTGATTCTGGCGGAATGCATGAGGAAATACCTGTTAGGCTCTAGTTCGTCCAACGTCATCGTATGCAAGGAATGTTAATGATCAAATCCTATCTAATCTATGCCAGTACGAGTAGTCTTACAGCTGCGCTTCATAAATGGCTGAGATGCCCAAACGGGAGAGTATTCTTCGGCAACTTGTCTTGGGTTTCAGTCACAGGAGAGGTTTTTGTCCGTCGCCATTCTTGCCAAAGTAAAGACAAACATGTACCAATCCATCCCCTTGATTTGATTCGTCTTATAAGAAGGAAATCTCAAATGTATCCTTCGAAGATCAACGTTATCAGCACTGACTATGTATTCGCACCGCTATTGCTCTGCTTTCCCGGGTTGCAGCCTGTAACAAAACATACGGAGAAGGTGTCCAAAATGTAAGAAGCGTCCACACTGTTGGACGCCCTTACGTGTTGATGTCACTGCGAAGCTATAAACTGCCCCAGACTCGCGGCTTTTCTGTGGCACGGCAGAGTAGGCTCTTCCCACTTTCCGGTCAAGACATCCGGATCCTATTTGACCTACGTTGAAACTAATTCGGTAACCTTCGATTTGCCAATTGCAAGTGTAGTAGTTACCTCAATGAATGATTGCATGGACGCCTAGACATTTACAGTTGCAAGTTGCCAGTAGTCAGGTAAGTTTGTACGTCAAACCTGCCTCCCTGCCTCCGATAATCGAAAATTATTTGCCATGCCTGGGCAAATTGTTCTCTACTTTTCGTGCTGATTACAGCACGTGAGCTAGCAAGTACACCCGAATCTGCATCTTCCTATGGCTGGGATAGATTGCACCTTACCATTTCCAACAGCCTGGGTAATAAAGGACGCTACTTCTGATTGCAGACCCTTAAATCATTCTCTTCTACAGTACTGCACTTCACTGTTTCGGCGGCTCGACTCCAGAATAACGATAAGAAAGCCGACATTGCAAAAAGATTAATGTACTGTCTACTTTCTCTAATTGTTACATGGCTCGGGAGTAGCTCAAAAGGTTACATTCAAAGAAGATGACCACTGTATCAAGCCAACAAAAAGTATCTCCCAATCGACTCTGTGTCTTAACATTCATCGATGGACTCAAGAGTCGGTATTTTCATCCAATTTTTAAGGATCCTCCTTCTGTTCATTTAACAGTGATACAGCTTTTCGCTTAGACGCTGCTTTGTCACTAGTTCCAGCTGAATACGGTTACAAGAAGATATTAGCTTCTGCATACGCCACTTCACTCTGTGCCGCTGTGGACAAGCAGAAATTCTATTCTTGGGGAATGGACAAGTTAGATTGTCATGTTACAGGTTTAGTGATAGGCGAGTGAAAAGTGAGGAAACGAGATAAGTCCTTGCGATTGTATCGACTAGACACTGAAATTGAGTATGGAATACTTGCCTTTCATAGGTACCACGAGCGTTTGTAGAAATCCAGGACTGAACGTCTTTGGTATTCTCACGTGGTAAATTTGAAGTACTGGTTTCACTCGGGCAAAACCTTTTTCACAAGAGTGAAATCTTTAGACCCTTCTGCTTTGTTCGCTTGTTTGGAACATGAAATTTTGAACATTAGGAGATAACAAGTACCAAATGTCTAACTTTAAGGGGGAGTCGACAGAATGCATTCTCGATTCTTGTGAATCGGAACAAAGATAGATGGATAGCGTTACAAGCTGTGTGACTCGAGAGAGAGGAATGGGAATGAAGCCTGATGGTGTGCAGGAATCTTCTCTGCGATCAACAAACTTCAACGTAGTACATTTCCGACTGACTTTTCTGAGTCATGTGGTACCATCTCTGAGCACAGACAGTACCATTAGAAGCACTATTCCTCCTCGCACATCTTCTGCCTGCCACAGCCTAGTACAACTGCTATCTCACAGGACAATCAGAACCAGTGGCCTGCTCCGCTGAACAGAAAGGGACGATATCGGAAGCAAGCCTAGGTGAGAGGCAGCGGCTGTTCTTGGAGTTGCTGCCATCAGCTTAGCATGATTTCACTTCAGATGACCCCAGACACAACAGACACAAGAAGCACGGGGACAGGACAAGACGTACATCTGAAATCTCAATTCATTTTTTACAACCCCCTGCACTGCATTCGACCTCACTCACTCTCGCGACAAGTTGTTTGATACACGTCTTCTTCCTGTTCCAAAAGCTCGTTCGCTGCTTGTTCGGTAACAAGGCCGGACCTGTACTCCCAACTTCAATCACGAACAACGCATGTATTTGCAGCCAAAACCCTCCCGACCCAACCCCTCTCTGAACACCCTTTTAACACGCTATTCTCGCCTGTTTTTAACCACTGAGCATTATCATAACATCCTTCTAATTACGACCCTGGTTTAACGATCTGCCCAGACTGGGTTTGTCTTATCAACTCAATTACACTAACATAGAGCCTTAATTAATAGCCCACTTGTCCTTCTTGAGACTGGCTGAGGATTTCTATGCCGCGGTTTCAGACGAGCACATGTACAGCTCTGACCCGCACATGGATGGGACCACGTCCTTATGGCCATGATCAATTGGACACTTAAAGTTGACGTCAGTTCTAACTAGAAAAGTTTCTTCACGCAAACCTACAAACACTACAGTAATGACCACAATATAGCAAACCTCACCGAAAAACTACAGTAATCACTCCATGAACTGGATGTCCTTCTTGACGAAGTACAAACAAAGTATTGGTATTTTTAAGGGGATGGAGTGTTCCCTTTCTCAACCCAGATACTCATAAATGCTTCCTACCGATATCGAAGAGAGAAGATGACCATTCACACTCACTCCATTATGAGAGCAATGCTCACTGGAAAGTTCAGTAGATACTCGGTCAACCCGCAAGTCAAATTTCGTCAACTATACACATATTACAGCTACTGCACATACTACTTTATACAGCCCATGTTCAATACTTACAACGCGTCAGAATAACTTGAAATTCTGCACTCGTCGAGATTTACGGATTTCTAAAAGTTCCTGCGACTGTTAAAAGTTAAGTCATTGCGGTTATAGAAAGCAATTCTGGATATTCGGCAACCTCTGACAATCGCAGTTATCCAGGTTTTTGAATCAATATCTAGTTCTTGAATTCAGGCTTACGGTATAAAACCATCTAACCCGAGAGGTACGTTTGCTGTCCATCCACAATCTTGGTCAGATTAACAGAGAGCCTTCCTTCCCACGCAACAAAAATGGATGCTTGTGGTTCAAGCCTCATGATTGAAATTTCAAAATTCTGCTTGCTCTATTGTCGAAGTTTATAGTTGTAATTTACAATTCACTCCCCATTGAGGAAGTAGGCTGCGGATGTCCTGCCAACGAATGATCAATTGCAGCCATCGTTAATAATTGCATGAGGACTCACCCTACGAAGTGTACATCATGATTATTAGTCAACTTTGCTGTACGTTGGGAATCTCCGTTTCATCAGATTAGGTTGCCTGTTAGTATGATGGTACGTCAAGGAACAGTTCAGAAAACTTGTTACTGATAGGCAACAAAAGATATTCATCTGTATCCGCCTCTTACCATTCCTTCTCAGAGCTCAATGATGATGTGGATGTTGTGCAGCCATAGCAGATTCTCTAATCATACGATACATCATACTAGGTTACAGACGTACTTTACATTTGATAAGAGCTTAAGACACTGTTATAGGTGTCATGAGAGCTTCCTGCACCATACTCTTAAGAATGAAGGCAACGGCTTGAACCTGAGGGACAGTCTACAGAGTCGCACTAAGATAATGGAGCTGCAGAAAGCTCGTTCCTCCATAATGAGGTTTTCCAGTAGTGAAGTCCTCTTGAAAGTAGTCGTTTGTTTTATCTTCGGGAACTGACTTTAATCCTCTCAAAACTGACTTTAATGCGGGTAGCTGATTACGTTAAACGTCTGAAGCTAGTCATTATTACTTGATGACCATGACATCCACGAACGTCGATAGCAGCGAGCACTGAAAGTGAGCTGCTTTACGAGGTTCATCATGAGATTCTTTGATCAGACTCCTGGGGGAGAACGGGTCTGCCGTGAACCGTATATTTAAACCAATGATGGAGGATGTCTCAACCTTTCAAATCTTGACGGGTTGCCGAGGATGATTACGATGGGCCTTTGATAAAGTGTACCTAAAGTCTGTTTGTTTCGGACTCATCCCACTCGACGAAAACACGCCATCTCTAAAAAGAATAGATAATTATATTGGTGAGGTATGGTTCACTCATTTGCGTTTTCATTATTATTTGTTATTGAGAGTGGTTCGACGTTAGATGTAACAGGGTTCATACGATACGTTCTTTTTTTTGAAGGACACAAGAGAGCAACTCAAGATACCATCCCTCTACTGTATAGTAAACTATACGGATATTATAAACACTATATTCCTATATAGTGTTTACTATGGTCCACAAGAGTGGATATTTCATTAGGAAAAAGCGTTGGTATGTTTTAAAGACAACAAAACAAAAATAGATAAAATTGTATTTGGTCCAAGATCATTAGGTGATAGAATTAAATATTATATTTATAAGCCCCACATGGAATGCAGTTTTGACTCATTCTCTTGGATAGGTAACGAGCAAAGCAGTAGCAGCTAAGATCTCCAAAAGTATAAGGTATACAAGGATCATATCTTTGTTCCTTGAGCTTTAGAATTGTACGATATGATAGATACGGTACGATAGATACGTCACTTGACAAATTTGCTAAAGAATGTACCAGAACTTCTCAAAAAAATAACTAAGAAAGATTAATTTACTTCATTTTTCTATATTGTAGTATATTTTAGACGTTCTATGTTCATTGTTCTACAAAGAAACATTGCTTGATACAACCATGGGAGAACAATCACACTAAATGATAGTTTTTTAATTACTCCAGTATATACATTATAATTTATATAATTGAGATACTTATGAAATTATCTGATAGATTTCTCATTCCAATACTATTGCCCCTTCTATCTTTGTGCGGCTTGAAAGGGTCTTCCCATCCTTCAATAATACAATAGTAGAACAGATTTCTGGTTCCGATATTACTACTTATTGGGGTTTGACGCCAATGTTTGTTTCATCATACATTCTATCCTTGTCCTATTGAAGGATGGGATCTTCCCATCGTTCAACTTTCAATACTTATGTTCGATAACTGGACGCATCCACAACTTATGATCTGCCGGTAGTAAGTAATGTCATGCATTTCCACTTGCTAGTCCTACTTCGTCACACACTTGTTGCACTGTTACGCATAGTTGGGGTCTCAAAAGCGATTACAAGATTGCAAGAGTTCTGATGGAAGATCTGACTGGTATTTATGGGACGGGCAGAGCTTCGATAAGAAGTCGCGTGGCAGTGTCGGAAAACATCCCGCCGCGTGGAGCAGCAGGAGCGGCAGGAGAGAAGCTTGTTTAAAGAAACTTAAAACTCAGAGACGAACTTAGACACTTAAAGGTCGTGCTGGTGCTAACTGGGAGGAGCCAACTACCCTAGTCAGTGGACTGTCTGTCTGCAGTTAATTCTCTGATGGATACTCCTGTATTTTCTATTCCGAAACAGTTAAATGTGACATTGTTTAGAGTAAAGTCAGCTCAGCACTAGTCCTGCAGACAAAGACAAAGACAAAGACAAATATGCGCTGCGGTAACAGCTCTGCGCAATAACTTTTACAGCAGCATTGCAGGTACCGCAATCCTCCTGAAGTCTCCCGTCGGGAGGTCTGACATGTCATTGGTGAGTTTAGCTTACGCAGCAGACGTTGCGATTGTTGTGAACGCGCCATCCTTGCCAGACGGTTTTGTCAAACTCATGAATGTCTCAGTTGGGTCCGCCAAATTAGGTACGCCTTTTTTAACATTATATGGAACTTGGGGAGAGTTTTCCTTCACACATTCTGTGATTGGGGGTCCAGCGAGCTCCTATCCTGAAACCGGTCGCAACTAAGCTCGTAAGTGTGGTCGGGAGGTCCGTGCTGCGCCGCATCAACGGACAGTGAAGGAGGACAGCTTGTTGTGCATGTTTTGCATTGAGGAGGAGGGATTCCGGGATCTGGATTTTCAAATTCACGAGGTTGCATGTTGCCGGGATTCGACGGCGAAGAGAGGAGCGCGTCTGCCGCTTTATCTGGAAAACTGAGTCACCAGGTTTGGGTTGATCTCCTGGAGGCGGAGACGTGTGACTCTGTCAGACTTACGGAAATGATTTTCTCGAAGTTGGCTGAGATGTGACGTAGTAATTCTGGGCATGGACACAGTTCCTGGTGGCATCAACTGAACCAGGTTGCCCCACCTTGGCGAAGATACGTGTAGTAGTACAGGAACTGCCTGAGATCAGAAGCTACGATTGATGAAAGTGCTTGCGGAGAACATTGAATTCAAGCAGGCCACGTCGTTGTATGCATGCAAAAATGTCACAACAATGTGGACATCTTGAATCTACGACAAGTGAAAAAGCATCTAAGGAATGAGGTTCAATCATATCCGAGGCACTGCATCGAGCTGGGAGTTGGATCACTACATGATCGACAGATCCTCACATAGCCACGCTTTTTCCTGTAACATTAGAGCATAATAGTTAGAGTAGGGACTCCGGTAGGGCGGGCATACGGGTTACCAGGTCCCTAGAAGATAGCAGAAGAATCAATAGTTGCATGAAGGTGTGCTATATTTTCTGATAAATGTATTCTACGACTGTAAGGCGAATGCTATCCCAACTGCAATTATGACAGAGTACAACATTGAAGCTAGAGTTCGCATTTAGAGAATGGGGAATTCTGCTCACTACTGCACTGTACACATGCAAGACTAAATCTGAATATAACCAAGTTGAATATAAATCTGAACTCAGCCAATGGAGCAGCAACATGTGACGCGCCTTTTCAACCAGTGCAACCTGAGTGTTCGCTGTATCAGAATGTAATTGCTGTAAGAGGACATGCACTTCCGTACACAAGGACGCTCTAACAACGAACACAACAACGAACAACGATTTCATCGTCATTCAGTATGGAATGTTTGCGTTTTGCTGGATGCATCGAACTAACTGCGGAAACTCCTCATTCTTTCGCATTTCGTTTCTACGCCGGCAATGGGTTCTCGTTCACCTGTAGGTGGGTGGTTGCATTTTGGTTGTAAAATGGCGAGAAAGGGTACAGATGGATTTTCACAGTCGAACAAGGTTGACCTTAGTCTGATTGCCCTAGAAGTTTGGGATACACTCACGAGTGCTTTAAATCGACAACCAATGGTGAATATAAGGTAATTTGAACGTGTCCACTGTTTGGAACTCCTTGAAGGGATAGGTCGTTGCCCCAATGCTTCAGATCTTGTCGCTTGTTGCTTGCAGCTCTATGATCTAGACTCTCTCGTCTTTAAAGTCGAACTCCTTTCACCGTTTGGTCTTGATAGATTCATAGTCAAAGCAGATCCATAGACTTGTTTTAAAAAAGGCACCACCAAATATATATCCGAAGTGCAAAAAGGCACCGAGAAGTGCAAGCGAGAAAAAGAGCACGGAGCCCAAAGAACCCCAAGGGCCACACACCCAAGCGCAACCAAGCCACCCGGGGCAACTCCAAGGAGAGGCTTGTACCACCCTCCATACGAAGTGTAGCTTTCGTTGTTTCACATGCAGGATTATAGGGGTGGTCAACTGATCTCCAACCTTCACCAGATGAAAGGAGACGGCCACAACTTTGGTTCCTTCATAAATGACAAAACGCATTCTTTGCACTAAGTTTGTCACAACCTAGTACGTGATCTACTCACAGGATGATGGACATTGCATCTATGTAAAATCGGTGTCCATGAAATCAGAAAAGAAATTTTCTGATAAAACAGAAGTTTTGCCCGGCTTATAAGAATTATAAGTGCTCTAACGTTTGCTCGGCTGAATATCCATAGATGAGTTGACAACTTTTAATTTCCGAACGACACTGCAGAATTCAGAGTATATTGCAAGTCAGTAGTTGTCTTCGCCTTTTATGGTCTTCGCATGATATGCAGCAAGGCAACGTTCTTCAACTTGTGGAAAAGTTATCCGTAGTAAAAGTAAGAGAGCGAGGAATTAACTTGGTGTTTCGCCGCATTGATTCCCTAGGCATCAACCTAGATTCTCATGGGACATATCTCGTATAAGGCAGCCCGCATTCCAACTAAGAGTTATACCTTTAATAACCGGGTGAAATCAAAGCACTGCCCCCGAAAAGACAATATAACATGGTAATAAAAGTTGGAAAATGTATAAATTTTCTAGTATAGTTACAAGCATAACTACCCTATGCCGTAAAAATCACTCCGAAATAAGTCAAACCATTTTATGGTAATAAAAAGGAAGTGAAGATCTCATGAGACCGTACAAAGAATGAATAGGAGCTAAGCCCCAAAAGCTTCGCATTGACTAATCTATTCCATTGCATCTAGAGTATAAAAGTTTGTATATTATTGTCGGTTAAATTCTATATAATTTATTCTATTACTTTAGATTATATGAAAATTATATGATTTTATGAATCATAATAAATTTAAATAATATATAAATTACAATGATCTGTTCTAAAATTTTGTCCTAAACAGATGATTATATTTTAAAACTCCTTTTTACTCACTCTTAAGATTTTTCTTTTCTTTTCATATGTCATGGTATTTTATCACTCTCTTTTTTATTCACCCTGTTCTTCCTGTTTTGGATTTTATAGATATGTGTTTCCTTTCATATGTTATTAGCATCAAATGTTCAAGGCAATTTCACCATAAACTTGAGGGAATCTAGGCCAAGGTCTTATTGTTGAGGGAATCTAGGCCAAGGTTGTAGCTATTGTGGTTAGTGCATCTAAGCCATGGAATTTGTATTAAATTTTATTCTCAAGAATAAAAATCATATAAAAATAGTTTTTCTAAGAAAAAATACATTAACCTCTAGTGGACTAGAAAGAGACACTATGAGTTATAAACAATACTGAAATTCTTTGAACATAATAGAAAAGACAGAAAATTAGTATCAAATACTTGTAGTCCATGTTTGTTAGACATTTTCTTATTCAAGACTATCTCTAACGGTGTAGAGATGATAATAGCATGCTTGAAACTTTAAAAAGGTGAAAGAAGGAGAAATTTTTTTGCAACTGATCAATTGCTAGCTCTCTAGAATTCTATGTTAGCTCTTTGCAACTGAAGAAGACCTTGGAATATCACATGGCTTTCCTTGGAGAATACTAGTCTCTTAAGAAAGTTTTGAAAAATGAATTTAAAGTAAGGTATTGCAATTCAGGGTGAGGAAAGGTGTACTGCAAATGATATAGAGTGAGGGGAATGTGAGCAACTTAAAAATTCTCAATTTTTAAAATATTTTTAAATTTGGGGCAATCTGCAATTTGAGCTTGGCATTCTCCACACCATGTTGGATTCTAGAAACAAAAATGTTGCCAATATCAACCTAGGTAGCTACCAAGAGGATCTTTATCAAACTCAAAGGTGTAAAAGGATGCTCTCCATACATGAGGAAGAATGGTGTAACCTGTGTGGATGCATTCATTGAATTATTGTAGGAAAATTCCATTAGTGGAAGTAAGGTGTCCCACCTCTCTTGCTCATCTAAGGTGAAGCCCTGGAGCATGTCCTCAATAGTGAGATTAGCCCACTTGGTTTATCTATCAATTTGTGGATGGTAAGTTGTGGACATGGCCAGTTTGGTTTTGAAGATGCCAAAGAGTGTTCTCCAAAACAAACTAGTGAATTGAGTGCCTCTATTGATGATGAGCACTCAACACAAGCCATGGTAAGAAAAGACTGCATCTAAGTGCAATTGAGCTAATTGTGGAGTAGTCACATCCTTAGTGGTAGGATGCACATGAATCATTTTGTTGAATGTGTCATCAAAGACTTCGATTGAGTCAAACTCAGAGGTGACCTTGGGCAATTCACAAACCAGATCCATGCTTACCCATTCCCAACATTGTGTAGGAGTAGGGATGGTTTGAAGGAATCATGTGCGAGCTTGCTTATAAGCTTTATTTTGTTGATATACTAGGTAGCTTTGAATGTATTCAATCATATTGTTGCTCATCATGGACCAATAGTAATGGCATTTGACTGCATCTAAGGTCTTGTCTACTCCAATATGACCTACAATGGCAAAATCATGACATATTGCTAGGATGGTGGTTCTTATGTATATGGCATCTAAGATCCATAACTTGCCATCATGAAAAGTAAGTCCTTGGGTATTGGTTATGGTTGTGGATGATTGAGCTCCTACAATCTTTGGGTTAGTTTTTGTAGTAACAAGAATTCTTGGCTAGAATGTTGGGTTCATCTTGAACTTTACTATCAGATTGTTTGCCATAGGCATTTAGGTGAATGCATCTAAAAGTTACTTCTTGCCTCCCATATACATGATCATCATGTTGAACCATTGTTTCTACTCTATCCATTGAATTTTTCAACAAGATAGATCTATATGTGTCTCAAGGTAGACTAAAGGTTTATGGTCTATCTCCACTACATCTACCTTCTCACCAAGATAGTACTTCCAATGCTTGGTTGCAAGGATCATGGCCAACATTTCTCTTTTAGTGGTGTGATAGTTGCATTCTATTAATAATAGCTTTTGAGAGAAATGTGCGACAAGGTTCCATATGTCATTCCATTCTTGTTGTAGGACTTCTCTTATTGCAATACCCAATGCATCTATAGCCAACTTGATTGGACATTTTGTGTCATACCATTTCAAGATTGGTACATGTAGTAATGCATCTTTCAACTCATACAAGGTCAGTTATCGTGTGGTTCCCTATATCAACTTCTTGCCTTGACAAATCCAATCAATCCTTAGAAACTCTTGACTTAAATTTGATCTTTTGGAGTGCACCATTCTGTGATTTTATTTGTTAACACTTGAAACCTTTAGCACTTACTCTATACCCAAGTAGTCTACTTCAAACTTTCCAAACTTGCACTTTGAGATTTTAGCATACAATTGATTTTACCACAGAATTTGGAGGATTTCTTGTAGATGTTGCTTGTGTTCCATCATTATCTTGCTGTAGACTAAGATGTCATCAAGGAAAACAAAAATAGATTTATCCAAATATTTATGGATAAAATATGTTATTCATCAAACTCATGAAAGTGGTTGGTGCATTGGTGAGGCCAAATGGTATCATTATGTAATCAAAGTGACACATATACCTTGTTTGAAAGGCAATTTTATGTATGTCTTCCTCAACAATCTTTATTTGGTTGTAACCGCTCCAAAGATCAAGTTTGGTGAAGTGCTTGGTCTTGTTGAGTTGATCAAACAGGTCATCCATGTAAAGTAATGGGTATTTGTTCTCCACCATCTATGGATTTAGTCCTTGATAGTCACATTCACATTCATATTGTCCCATCCTTCTTCTTCATAAACAAAACAAGAGGCTCATATAGTGATATGCTTGGTTGGATAAGCTTTTTTTGCATTATATCCTTGATTTGAGCCTTACACTCTTCCAACTCATGAGATGATAGTCAATATGGAGCCTTACAAGAAGGTGTCTTCCTTGGAAGTATCTCAATGTTATGATACTACCCTCCTTTTTGGTGGTATATTGAGGGTAAATAATCTAGAAAACCATCTTGAAACTCATTGATCACATGTTTCAATTTCTCAAGAATCTATCAATTGAGTTGTGCACTTTGGACTTCTCTTATTAGACCCATGAAACATCTATATCTCTTACCAATAGATGTTATACCTATGATATAGAGAGGCAATTCTTGCCTTTGTGGTCTCTCTTTAACTCCAAAGATCTTCCATTGGCAATTTTTCACTACTTTCTTTCTCCAATCTACTGTGGGGTTATAGTGCTCTATCCATGACATGCTTAAGATCACATCATAATGAGCTAGCCATATGACTCTCCACTCAATCGCTTCATGATACTCTCCTATAAAGAATATTACTTTTAGGTATTGACTCAATCTTCTCTGTTTGACCATTAGGTAGCTCTTCTTCTTCAAGTTTCATCCTTCTCTAAGTCCATCTCTAACTTTATTGTAACAAAGCAAGACAAGAAATTCTCTATTGCTCCAAGGTCTCTCAATACTCTCACTTGATTTTGTTTTAGGACTCCATTTATAACAATCAATTATCTTTTTTTTTCTTCCACCTTTGCACACTCACCTTCTTCCTTCCCTTGCTTTTACTCTTCTCCATCAAGCCAATAAGGCCGCAAGGTACATTTATTGGTGATATTCATTTTTTGATGTGATTTCAACATCTTCCTCTTCAATTCATCTCTCCATGTTGTTCAAAGGTTGCTTGTATGGAGGCCAAGGGCCTCTAAGAAGACAAGCATGACAATTCATGGCTATGTGTGCAACTTGGTTAAGATTGTAATAAATTCATTGTTTTGCTCAAGCCTCTTCCTCTTGTGTGACCCCATCTCTCCTTTCTTTGACCCATCCTTGTTGTTGTTGCAGCGGTGGTGCTCCTTGATCTCAAAACCAAATGTTGCACAATTCCATAGGCATTGGCCCTCCATAGTCATTGGCCCTCCATAGTGTGGTGTTTTAGCATGATATCGTTGAGTCAAGCCTATCCCTTCACCTCCTCTAAGCACCTATTTTATGCTCTGAGCATAGGCAATGGCTTCAAAAATGGCCATTGCCTATGCTCCGGATGTGCCATTGCCTATGTGTGAGGATCTTGTACCATTACCTCTTGGTAAATTTGCTCTTTTAGCTCTTGTTTGAAATTATTAAGAGCTTTTGTTGAACTCATATTAGTTATTGCAATCTATAGATTAGGAAATGCCTCCATGTACTCTTGTATATTATTCTTCTACCACAATCTCTATAGACATGTTCTAGCCATCTACTTTGAACTCATAGATTGGAAATTCTTCAACAACCCTTCTTGCATTGCCATCCAAGTGATCTCTCTTCCTTCTACAAACATGGATTGTTCCCAAGCATTGTACCTTGTGAGTGCTTTATCATTCAAACATGCATATGCAAACATGCCTACAAAATGTTTGGGGATCTTGGTTGTGAATAATCAAAAGTATCAATTCATTCTTGAAATCTAGTTTGTCACGCCATTTGTAGCGTCGCATCTAGATTGCTCAAACAATGGAGTGGCAATGATAATAGTTAGAGGTATTTTGGCAGTTACTCATAGACTATTTTCCTACGGTCAAATTTTGTGTTCAGGGTATTGACTACATGGTGGGGCCTACCGTCACTTGCACCGTTCACACCTTCGGGTTTAGGGTCATCAATAAGATGAATGGTGTGATATCTAGGTCAAAATCAGGAGTGTACCTTGAGAGTGCAACTCTAGATAGCTCATTTCTTTGTTGTTGAGCCTTCTAGTTCCTAACTAGAGTGGACAGAAAGCCGGTGAGCATCACGTGGAGTCTCTTAGCTAGAGTGAGTGTGGCTTGACTATAATCATTGCCTAGTTGTTGGCAGATTATTGAGTAATAGATCAAGTTTTATTTTGATTGTGTCATTTGAGTTGTGTAAGCAAATTGATTACAATAGAGAAATAAGAGTTAGGGGGAAATCAGGTGGAAGAAGTGAGGGTGGTGGTGGTATCTCCAAGCTCGGAGGATTGTAGTACCTTGCAGTTCTCATATCCCTAGGAGGGATTGTGTGCAGAGGCGTTGGCCAAATTTGGAGCTAGAGAGAGTCAATTTCAAGCGCTAGTTATAATTTTGAGCTCAAGAGGTGAACACATGACCAATTTGATGCGATTTGAGCACAAAAAGTGAAATTGAAGGTGGAGTTAGGAACCCTTTCCCGTGAATTAGAGTTTGGACACAACCCATCTTTCAAATTTAGCTCAAGTGAAGAGTTATTGGAGGATTCGATGGTCAGTCATTTTTGGGATTTATGTCAAATTTTAGTTCAGATTTATGTCAGATTTTGTGAAGGGTTTATGTTAGATTTTGGCAAGAAGAACTTTGATTCTATTCTTCGTGATCCTTGTAACTCAAGAAGTAGATAGAAACTTTGATTATATCAAACGCCAAATGGTGGCAGAGTTAGTCCGGTGTTGATTTATGAGATGGAGGGTTTTTTTTAAGCCTTCTTGTGATTGGACCCCCTCCATTCTCTACTTGTTTGTGCACCATGTTTGTATGAGGTGCCCGAAATTTAGAGCGTTGGTGCTCTTGTGTGCTCTTGATAATGAGGCTGGAAAGATGATCAATTAGACTATTTGTGTTTCTCTTTGGTGAGGCAAGAAGTGATGACATGCAGATTGTGAGAGTGTGTGTTGTGATGACAAGTAATAGGTTGCACTTTCTCCTAGTGTAGTTGTCATAGTTATAGCTACATTAGTTGGTGATGTTTAGTTGGTGGTGTTGGCACTTGGTGGAGTACTTGTGGAAGTTGTAGTTCTTGGTTATAACATTTATCTTTGGTCTTAGTGAGGGAGGAGATTGTCTCTAAGTTGGAGTTTGACACAAGAGTTGATTCAATTGAGAGTGCATTTGGTGTATTCACACCATTGTTGTGGGACATGGATGAGATTTATGGGGCCTCCAATGGTCCTAGGTGTTACTTTGGTACAATGGGTACCATTGAGTTGGATGACTTCATCTAGTAGTTTGATAGTTGGTGTGATCAATAGCAAACGCAGAACCCGACTTTTTTCATACCCTTCATGGCATGCAGGTATTTTAGCATTTGGAAGGTCCGCCAATAGATGACTACCATGAGTTTAGGAGAGCTCACTTGGAGGAGATTGAGCTATGGAGACAATATTTGGCTATGAACTATGTCTCCTCACTTCAAGCTTGGTTTCTAGAGGTAGATCGACTATACCCATGAGTTCTAGCTCTAGTAGCATTGGTGGATCTCTTGGAGATGGAGCTACTACGAGTGGAGGTGCTGTGGTACCAAGGTTTAACTCCATGGTGGAGTTCTTCCAATGTTTGAAGCAAACTACTAGAGAGTGCGGATAGACAATCTGAGGAGCTTACAGGAGTTCCAATTGAAGGCTGGAGAGAGCTTACATGAGGCATACAATCGCATGAGATGGCTGATCAGTTTTACTCAGGGAGTTATTGAGGCCCAGGCAGTCCAGATTTGGTATGGAATATTGGATAAGGAGTTGCAACATAAAGTCCATGATGCTACGTTGTTGCAAGCTACTTTGCCTACTTTGGCAATGGTCTTTGGTTTGGCTAAGCATATTGAGCTCAATATGGTGGAAGAGAGAGTGGTGACATCTGGATTTGGTAGGGAGACCTCATCTACAACAATTACTTCTTCTAGAGTGCAACAAAGTGCACCACGCCATGTTGGTTTTCAAGGACAAGGTGGACAACAAAGATCCTATGGAGCAAGTGGAGTGCCTATTGTAGCTAGAACTTTACCTTCATTTTTGGATCAGCAGTAGCCAATGAGTAGTGGTGTTGGTTGTTAGGCTTGTGGTGGACCTCATCACATGAGAGAGTGCCCTCAAGGTAGTGGACTTGAAACCTTTGGTGCATCACAGCCAACATAGAGACAATGTGAGCATTGCCACAGATTTGGTCACACTAGTGATCAGTGGTTTGACCTAAACCTAGAGTTACGTAACTAGGGCTGCTATGGCAGGTAGTAAAGGAGCTCTAGGTCATGGAAGATGAGGTAGTAGAGGTGGTGGTAGAGGATCCACACCCAATATAGGTGCAGGACCTGCTCTTAATTATCATACAACCATGGCTACTCGCATTGAACAGTTGGAGCAGAGATTGGCTAGCATGGCCATAGCTCAGAGGATATCAAATTTGGGTGCTAAGGCTTCTACCTCATATGTAGGTGATAGACACCTTGGATTTCATGTGTGGAGCAGCATAGGTGGATGCATCTTCTGCATTGACTAGGAGTGTAGTATGTGCTCCAGAGCCCAAAGGAGCATCAATGGAGTTGGACCCACAAAGAGGAGAGGCTGGTAGATAGGTCACACTTCCCCAATCTTTTACACTCTTTGAGGCGTTGCATACAACATCCATGGCTCTTAGATGTCCTAGTGTAGGTGTAGTAGGTGGTGATGGGATGCATGATAGACTACCTACTAGTCAGCCACCAACTACTACACAGACTGAGTCAAGCACAATGCTAGGGCGGCTCAGCTGATTATGCGCTATCCTTTATTTTCAACCAATGGCATGTGTACATTAGAAGTTGACCCAACCCTAGTGTTTTGGTTGGCTACCATGCTTTGTGAGAGTAGGAATGATGTGGTTCCTACTATCAAAGCAAAGGTGGTTGATAGTGGAACTGACTTGGCTGAGGAGCATGGGATCCGCTCTACGACCAATGGTTTATGGCAAGCAACAATGGTTAGACTAGAGGAGTTACTAGCTACACCGGCCTTTGAGTGAGCACGGTTTACACATGGGGTTATCTTGTTGGATAACCAAAGGGGTATTTTTTGTTTAGTGAGACCTTTAGGGAAGGTCTATGCACCACAGATGGTCTTACTTGACTTTGGTGAGTAGCCTCTTATGTTGGAGAAGGCCGCAATTCTCGGTTTGGAGTTATGAAAGATCAATGTAGAGAAGTGTCCATTCTAGATCCAGACATCTCCAAGTGGTAGTTCTACACAGTATATCACATGTGGAGAGTGTGTGGCTCAAATTCAGCCCGGTCATCTTACTGATAGCTTTTTGGTGAGATCTCATGCCATTGCAACCATAGTTGAGTTGTATGATGTGTTAGCTGAGGGAGTGGTGTTATACCCCATGGGTTTCAATATTGACTATTGGGAGTAGACCGTCTCCTATAGACCAAGTTGGCAGTCTTGTGAGGGATGCATATGTCGTCTACCAATACACTTCAATAGTGGGAGTCTTGGATCACTACAGTTCGGGACCATGGCGGCTTCAATTTCAACTTTCAATGGTTTTGTTCCTTAGCCTAGTGATTTATTGGAGTGGAATGCCCATGCAGAGGATACTCCAATACCATAGGAGATCACTCAAATTTGGAGGACAAGTGGCATTGTTCCATACATCTTGGATGTTGCATTTTGGAGTTAAGAGGAGGCATTGCAACAAGATGCAGGTCAATTGATGTAGCAGACTTGGAGTGGAGCCTTTGTGCCACCAAGAGACCACTATGAGGATGAGCCTCTAGAGTCAATTACCTTGACACCTTTGGATACCACACTCATTACTTGGCATTATCAAGTAGAGGGAGTATGTCTATTGGAGTTGTTTGGTTAATTTAGCATTGGACTAGTTGTGGTACTACATGTGGGTATATGAGTACATAGATACTTGTATGTCAAGGAAGATGAGATTACTAGGTGAGTCTCTCTCCATCATGTGGCATACTTGGCCTATCGGTATCTTGAGTTATTAATAATGTAAGCAGCTAGGCATTACCAGAAGGCCCTACCAACAAACATTTCCTTGCTGGGGGTGCATGATCTAGAAAGACACATGCTTATTCATTTGGTGATTTTTTGATGGCCATGTTACAGATAAACACATGCTGGCCGAGATTTGGGTCTTCAAGATCCCCGTTTTAATGTGTTTTGAGAGATATTACAAATACTACAATATCTCTAGGTTCATCAATCCGTTTCTCCAACTTACATTTTGGAGGACGTCCCTTTGATGGGTGATTCTCACACTTGGGTGGTGGCAAGTAAACATCAAGTCCATTCTTGGATGGGACCTATTATTTTGTTAGATGCAGCCAAAGTGAGATCATGAGCTCATCATCTTTGTCTTTGGTGGACAAACTTCTTACCTAAAGAGATTCTATAGTGTGCTTATGATGGGATTCAACAACTAGACTACATCATTGTTGATGGCATCTTGGATGTTGGCATTAGTCCCAAACGGTGGTAGTGGCTGATAGGTCACCTATAGCAATGGTGAACCTAGTTGGACAGCCTAGAGATGCTTTTCCCACACTTATGAGTTTCCAAAGCTCTCATGCTTTTTGAATGGGAGGTCTTGGACTGGTTTGGGACTCACAGATATAGTAGTTTGTGGAGCTCAACGCCAATGAGAGAGAGAGCAAGCCATGGATTTTTGCACCGGTATTACCATTAGTCCAACAATGCCAAAGGTATCCAAGCGTTAGGTCTTAGGTCAGGGTATGGACCTGAACTGTTTGACTTGGATTTTGAGCCTTGGCTTGGTAGAGTAGTGTGGGATGTGCTTGATAGACATCACCACCTTGACACTTGTGAGCTTAGTGCCTATCAAGATGATTTAAGGACATGTTAGGGGCAATGAGCATGGTATTTCTTGGGAGACATCTAGTGGCTTTTAGGGAGAGTGGTCTACTTGGAGTCCATCTAGGTGAGCGTGGGCTACTTGGATTACACCCTTGGTCTCCTTGGGATGCAGCTAGAGGACATATGGAGCTTACAGCTAGAGTGGAGGGAGTTTTTCACACTAAGGTTAGGACCTCTAGTGCTTGGAGGCATGACATTACTGCTCTCAAGGGCCCAATGTAGCAGCCAGTCAAGACGTCTTCCACTCTTATGACAATTATAGAGGATACCAGATCTTGGACCCAAGCCTACAAGAGAAGAAAGATGAAGAGTTTGGAGGTTCTTGAGGTGCTACACGAGTTGTTTTGCCTTTAGTATGAAGGATTAGGATGCTTTGAAAGGGACTTGGTATTTGGATTGAGCTTACTAGCACAACACTAATTTTTTGACATCCTTATAGATTTAGTGACATGGAGTGAGCATTGATTTAGAGCCAAAGTAGTGACCTTGTTGAGGCTGGTTTGGTTGAGATTTCACATGGAGAATATGCATCAACTACAATGATGCTAGCCAAGAAGGATATGTAGGGCAACTACATAGATAAGCTGATGTGTGGAGATTACCGTCCTATCAACTGACAGACTAGGGCTGATTGGTATACCATGCCTACACCAGAGGAGATCTTTGATGTGATTGGGCATGCAAAGGTCTTCAAAACTTTGGATCTTCAAGCAGGATATCATCAATTGCCAATCAAGGAGGAGGATAAGTCTAAGACAACATTTTGGGCTATTGATCCTCACGGTAAGGATGTGTTATATCAGGGGAGGTTCTTACTATTTGGGTTAAAGACACATGTTGAGTTCTAGAGGGTCATGGATAGGATCCTAGCTGGGTTGGGTTTTATTTAGGTGCTATATTGATGACATTTTTGGTCTATAGCACTATGGTGGAGGAGCATGAGAGACAATTGTTGGAGGTTTTTGAGAAGTTGAGCTCTCATGGACTCAAATTACATCTTGGGAAGTGTAGGTTCTTCCACGAGAAGGTTGAGTATTTGGGTCACATTATCTACCCTAGAGGACTTGGTGTTCAGTATACCAAGGTGGAAGCTATTGCATATATTCCTTGGCCTATGAATGTGAGGGCAGTAGGAGCATTCCTTGGGTTGGCAAACTTCTATTGTCGCTATGTTAGAGGATTTAGTGCCATTGCCAAGGCCTTGACAAAGTTGACCAAGCTAACTTAGGAGTGGTGTTGGGGACATGATCAAGAGAGAGATTTTTTAGAGCTCAAAGAGAGGTTCACATCTGTTCCTATTTTGAGGAGACCAATTAGAGGACAACCATTTCAGGTTCACACTGATTGGAGTATGTTAGGGCTTGGACTAGTGCTCACCCAACATGATGATGAGGGGAAGGAGTTTATGGTGGCCTACGCTAGTTGTTCTAACAATTCAACAAAGGCAAAATATAGTTCATATGAGGGAGAGTGTTTAGTAGCAGTTTGGGCAGTAGCACATTTCTGATGTTACCTATTTGGTAACCCCTTTAGTCTCATCATTGATCATCAGCCACTAAAGTGGTTAATGGAGTACGAGAAGCTTTCATGGAAGCTTGCATGATGGGCTTTGATTTTACAAGAGTATGATTTCATGGTTATTCATAGACCTAGAGTGATGAACCTTGATACAGATGGGTTGAGTAGAAACACATGTCCCTGCTAGTAGGATCAGACCGGAGCACATGGGCATGGTGAGACAAATGAGGAGATGGTGCCAAGTGTAATACCAATAGCTATATAGATTATCTAGAGATGAAATTTGGTTTGTTAACATTTGAAAGGATGTTATACATGATAGACTTAGTAGATAGGCTAGAGCTATCACCAAAAAAGAGTACTTTTACTAATAGGCTAGAAATCAAAACATGCTTGGAAACTTTAGAATCAATAGCTAAGCATATGATCTAGAGGTGAAACTTGGGATGCTGATATCAGGAAGGATGTTACACATTATGGAGAAAATAGATCAGATAGAGGTATCACCAAAAAATCACTTCTACTAATAGTGCAGAAGCCAAAATAAGCCTAAAAACTTCAAAGTCTAATTTGGAGGCCTAAATGGATGAATTAAGCCTTGAAAATGTTTGGATTTCCCTCCCAATAAAGAAAAGGCCAGCCTTTCCAATGCTAGCCAATTTTTCTCACTGAGAGTTTTCCAATGGTACCTCACTCACCTGATTTTGAGATTCCTATAGGAAGATTCCCTAAAAGATTCCCTAAAAGATTCCCTAAAAGATTCCCTTCAATCAAAGCCTATTTGACCAACCAGATGGGACTAAGAGCAACATATCACCCATCCAAGCAATTAATCTAAGGGTTGAGCTTGCTTACAGGTCACCTATCCATCTACCTAATCCTATGGTGGAGCTTCCTTGGAGGAGTTCCTCCTTGGCTAGATAATAAAAGAGAAGGTGCTCCTTTGGGGCATCTGAGGATTGAGTGTGAAATTTGTGTTTTTTCTCTTGTATCTCTCTTGAAGAGTTCTCTTGTCCTCAAAGTATTACACCAGGTTGGCATGCATCTACTTTTCTCTGTATATTTTTTAAGGCTTTGGTGGTATCTCCCTCATTGCATACACAAGGAGTTACTGAGGTCACAAATCTAGAGAGTAGAGATAGTGGTACAATTCAATGAGACATTCATGATGATGTCTTAGTGATGGATTATCTTTGCATTGGTGTTGTGGGTGGCATAGTTGGTGCCAAGAAGAAGACTATGTTCTTTAGCAAGCTTGGTGGTTCAGATTGGAGTGCATACACATTCTTTGTGTATGGGAGGATGGTAGGGTGCGAGTAGTACCACTTCCATCTAAGAGACCACAATTTGTCCATCATGCTCATGAGGAGCTAGGACAATTTGGAGCAAAAAGTACATATAACTTACTCAAGAGTCATTATTGGTGGCACGGTATGCAGACCGATGTATAGTAGTTTGTTGCAAGATGTGTGGTTTGTGACCAAGTTAGAGCATCATTCAATGCTCCTACACCACATATTTGCACCCATTACCTATATCATGGGATTGGGTTACCACTAAGGTTTGGACTTTGTTGGACCTTTACCATTGAGTATGAGACATCATTGGTGCATTTTGGTGATGGTGGAACACTTCTCTAATTGGATTGAGTTAGTGGCACTTCCTAACAAGTCCAATGAAGGGACGGTTTACTTGTTCCTTGATTGGGTTCTCAATCATATTGGTGCACTGGTTGAGGTTTTGATTGATCAGGGTACAAAGTTCTTGGGGGAATTTCAAGTCTTGTGTGACAAAGCTTTGATTGATCATTGTACTACCTCCTAAGATCACCCTAAGGTAGAAGGCTTAGCAGAGAGAGAGTGGTTCAAATAGTGAAGAGAGGATTGCGGAAGTATGGTTTGCAAAGAGGCCACTTGGGAGATTGGGATCTCTAGTTACCTTGGTTGGCCATGTGCTATTGGTTAGCCGGCAAGCCTCCTCAACATCCTTCTCTCCTTACTTTCTACTCTATGGACAAGATCTTGATTTACCTACAACTATTCATTGAGATGCTACTAGAGTGTTGGACTTAGATAATCCAGATGGATAGATGAGTGCATGTTTTCAATGGGCAGAGATCTTTTAGAAAGTGATGCCGATGGCCTTTGAGAACTTGGTAATTGCTCTGCATAGGGATACCTTATGCTATACTACCATTTGAGGAGGAGGTTATAGACCCTTGATCTATCAATTTCATCCAAATGACTATATATCTACAACAAATAGCTGAGACAACACTTGATGTTTTCATAGGCCGCACTATCTTGAGAGTGCACAAGGTTTTGCCATCTTGAGTCCTTGTGTTGGAAGGACGTGATGGTGTTGTTTGGAAGGATCATGTGTGCAATTGTACGCCATGCTACTCCCCAAAAATTGATGGTATTGTGGACCCAAGCTTGGCACTTGTACATGTAGGCTTGCGGTGTATGTTATGCAGCTCTTCTGGTGGAACAACTACTATTTTAGTGAGTGATAGTTGTTTGAGAGGATGGCATATAGCATGTATGACTCCTCCTCTCATAATGATTCCTCAGGGGCAATGATTTTGTCCTAGATGTACTTGACCTATAGTTAGTTCATCCTTCATATGATATAGATTGCAAAAAGGTGACTAATAATGGGACTCGATAGCACCTGGCCTCTTGGTCTTTTGCCCACCTTAGGGTATACCATATATTTGGAGTAGATGGATATCTGGAGTTAGAGGGACCTAATTGCTAGCTAGGGGCAATTGTGGTACTTTAGAGTCCATGTATGACTTATGTATGAGTTGTGCTTCTAGAGTGTGTGATGTTGACTATGATTTATGTTGTGTAGAAATGTATATATGCACAACAATTATCATGCCATTTGTAGCATTGCATCTAGCATTGCTTGGACATTGGAGTAGCAATGATAGTAGTTAGAGGTATTTCAGTAATTACTCATAGACTACTTACTGACGGTCAAATTTCATGTTTTGGGTATTGACTACATGGTGGGGCCCATTCTCACTTGCATTGTTTGCACCATCGGGTGTGTCTTTAGTGGGACCATGGCTGTGAGACCTAGGTTGAAATCAGGAGTATACCTTGGGAGTGCATCTCTAGAGAGCTCCCTTCTCTATTGTTGAGCCTTTGAGTTCTTGGCTAGAGTGGACAGAAAGCCGGCAAGCGTCACATGGAGTCTCTTAGCTAGAGTGGATGTGGCTTGATTGTAATCAATGCCCAATGTTGGAAAATTATTGAGTGATAAATCAAGTACTGATCTGATTGAGTGCGATTTGAGTTGTGTAAATGAAATGATTATTCTGGTTGTAACAATATGGGGTTTAATAACATAGTTAGTAAGGCTAAAAAAGTAAAGAATAAGCCAAATTAGCCCAAAATATTCCAAACGCATCTAGGAAGTTTCTTGGGAAGCTTCCCGACTAGCTTAACTTGCACCCCAAGCAAGTAGCTTCTAAAAGCTTCCAACTAGCTTAGCTTGCACGCCAAGTATGCAACTTCTAGAAGGAAACTTCTTGAGAAGCTTCTCAAGGGCCTGGTATGCTACCTATAAATACCAAAACCAAAGCTCATGCTAGGTATTCAAATTTTTCCCACATTCAAGTGTCCCAATGTGAGTTTCCACTTTCCTATTTCTCTCCTTGGGCTTGGTCTTTTACATTGGTATCAGAGTAAGAACGGGATGGATGGAATATATGGACCACCAAATCCACTTCCACCAAACCATTGGGATTTTTGTGTCCAAGAACTACCCAAGCATCATTTCACACAATTCATCACCTCATACTTTGGATAAGATTTTTTGCATATGATCACCGTATGTGAGGAACCCTTGGTGCTTTTGGTTGTAACTTATGGAGAACGGTGGATGTGTTGCTTCTATGTGTTAATAAATAAGATAGATTAGAGGTGGCATGATAGAGTAATAACTATGGTGGCAATGCTTGATGTTATCATTACTATGAAGTAACAAATTGAGCACCTTACTTCATTGTTGGATGAACGAGGTCTTCAACAACAAGAGCATGTAGGGAGAGTACCAGTTCAAGAAGGAGAACATCAAATCAAATTCTCTAAACCCAAGGTATTTGAAGGCAAGAATCTCCCATGTGCATTGGAGAATTTTGTGTTTGACCGTGAATGTTATTTTGAAGCTACCAATCTGCAAGATAAAAAAAATAGATTCTCTTGGCTTCTAGCCAATTGGATGGAGAAGCAAAGCTTTGGTGGAGATTCCAAGTGGAGCGAGTTGAACAATAAATTGTTGCACTAATCTTGATGTGGGCAGAATTCAAGAGTGCAATAATTAGTCTGTTCCAAGCTATAAATGCCACACAAGCTGCACAAGATAGGTTGGTAGAGTTGAAATAGATTGGTTCTATAAGAAGTTACATCACGTAATTCCAAAACATCATCATGCAAATTCTAGATATACTAGAAGGTGAAGCTCTGGATTGATTTGTGAGGGGCTTGAAGTCAAGAACCAAATTAGAGATAACCATGCAAGAGCCACAACACTTGGAGGAAGCCATGTGGTTGGCCAACCATTTTGATTCCTTGGTTGTAACAACTTGGTCTTGACCTCAACCTCCACATAACCTACCAATACACTACAAACGGATGAAAGAGTTGGCACCAATGGAGATTGATGCCATTCAGTGGAGACCACTTGGCATTGTAAATAGAGAGAAACTACAATAAAATGGTTGTTGTTTTTATTGTTACCAATTGAGACATCATATTGTTGAATGTCCACTCAAGATTGAGCGATCTTGACAAGTTGCCTAGATGGAGTTTGTGGAGCGTAATGATAAGAGAAACAAGAAATCCCAAAAGGAGATTTTGAGCCGCCTATTAGAAGCTTGATAAGTTCCAATGGGATTGAAGAGTTGACCTATGCAAGTTTTCTTCACTTGCAAGGTACAAAATCTAATCAGGGTTGTAGGATTTTGGTTGATTTTAGCAGTTTAGAGAATTACATGTCAATGCAAGTAGTGAAGGAATTGGGTATTCTTATCAAGCCAATAATTGAAAGTAGATTGATGATGGCAGATGCTAGAAAGGGTTTTGCATTCCGTACCTTGTATCGTGTTACCTTCAAGATTGGGAAGGAGTATTTGGAGTGTACGAGGTTCATAGTTGCACCCCTACACTATGATATCATTCTAGGACTACCTTGGCTTGAATGTCATAAGGTTCAATTTGATTGGACCTAACAACAAATTCAACCACAACACCAAGGTTGTAATTTCCAATTAGGTTGTTTGGCACCTCTAAGTAAGACACCTAAAAATAGTCAGTCCCAAGATCGGAAGTTTGTCGTGAAGCTAGCCATAGAGCAAGCGTTGAAGAAAGATGAGTCCCAAGTGGGAAGTTTACCATGAAAGCAACCATGGAGCAAGCTTTGAAGAAAGATGAGACCCTAGATGAGAAGTTTTTTAGTGAAGCAGGCATAGAGCAAGCTTTGGAGGAAGATAAGTCTATTTTTGCGATGTGGATCAAGCCGATGGCACAAGGACAATCTGAGGAGGGACAAGAGCTTCATCAAGCAATGGTTGATCAGATAGTTCAAGAGTTTGCGGATGTGTTTCTGGATGATCTACCGAGGGGATTACCCTCCTGGTATTCCCTTCAAGATTGAGGTATTGCCAAGGAGTTCTCCAATAAGTAGACCAATCTATTGGCTCTCAACAAAGGAGTTGGAGGAGTTGCAAACAACACTTACGGAGTTGTTAGAGAAGAACTTCATATGACATAGTACCTCTCCTTGGAGAGCATTGGTACTATTTGTTCCAAAGAAGGATGGAGGACTTTGTTTTTATATTGATTATTGTGTGCTCAATAAGCAAACAATGAAGAATGCATATTTCTTAACTTGGATTGATGACTTGCTTGATCAATTGAGTGGAGCATGATTTCCAAGTTGAATCTCCATAGTGGCTTTTGGCAAATCCACATCGATAGGGAGGATGTGCAAAAGATTGCCTTTTGCACAAGGTATGGGCATTTTGAGTAGAGAGTTTTACCTTTTGGGCTCACTAATGCTCCAACAATCTTCATGGATCAAATGCATTGGGTGTTGGATGGACTATTGGATTGGTATGTGATGGTGTTCTTGGATGATATCTTAATTTATAGCAAGACAAAGGCAGAACACATGAATCATGCTTGAGAGGTCCTAAGACAACTACAACAATGGAAATTTTATTACAAGAAGTCAAAGTGTATCTTTTGGGAAAAGGAAGTCACCTTCTTGGGTCATAGGATCTCATTGGAAGGGATCAAGACGAAAGAGGAGAAAGCCAAAGTCATTACGGATTGACCTACTCCAAAGGATATTATAGAAGTACGTTTATTTAATGGATTGGCCAGATTTTACCAAAAATTCATCCATTATAATGCTCATGTGGCTACACCATTGACTCACCTCTTGGGGAAGAACTTGAGCTTCCAATGGACCACCAAGCATGAAAAAGCATTCCAAAAGCTGAAACATATGGTGTCTTCAAGATCCATCCTTCAACCATATGATCCTCAACTGCCTTGTGTGGTTGATTTTGATGCTCTTGACTTTGCAATTGGAGTAGTGTTGCAGCAAGAATTCCTAGATGGACTACATCCACTTGCCTTTGTGTCTCGCCAACTAAACTTAGCTGAAAGAAGTTAATGTACTCAAGATTGGGAACAACTTGCAATGTTATATGCCACCAAGGTATGGAAACATTATCTCTTCGGGAAACAATTGATCATGCAAATTGATCACAAACCATTGTTGTAGACCTTACACTTGGAACACATGAAGAGTCGACATTATCAATAGGAGGAACAACTCCAATTTTTTGACATCAAACTTGAGTAAAAACCATGTCGGTTCGATGTCATCCTTGATGCTCTATCATGACGACTTGATTAGAAGTCTCTTCCTCTTATCACGACATCAATTAAGATGGTGTCAATTGACTCCAAGGTCCAAAATGAGTTTTGATTAGCTCTACAACAAGATCACTTCTTCCAAATGGTACATATTCATCTTATAGTATGCAACAAGGAGTACAACACCTTCTCCTTCAAGGAGGTCCTTCTATTCCATGAGGACCGGATCTATGTTTCAAACAAAGGTGATCTCCAACTTGTGTGCCTTTGAGAAGCCCATGATTTACCAATAGCTAGTCAGATGGGTGTGGACAAGCCCTTGGGTACCCTCCAAAGTCGATGGTGGTGGCCCAACATGACACGAGATGTTCAAGATTTTGTCCTATCATGTGAGAGCTACCAACATAACAAGGCCATCAAACTGAAGCCAAGTGAACTCTTTCAACCACTCCCTATTCCATCCACTTGATGGGAACACATGAGCTTGAAGCTCATCACATCTTTGCCCAAGACAAAGCAAGGACACAAAACAATTGTGGTGTTTGTGAATAAGCTTAGTAAGCAAATCCACTTTGCACCAACCTTTGATATCGTGGATGCTCCAACCTTTAATATAGTAGATACCGTGGATGAGCTTAGCACAAATCTACTTCAACAATGTCTTCAAGCATCATGGGATGCCACATGTACTCATCTTTGACCATGATCCTTGATTCATCGGCAAGTTTTGGCAAGCACTCTTCCAAATACTCTACACCAAGCTTGCTTTGTCCACGGTCTATCATCCTCAAACAGATGGAAAAACTGAACTTGAAAATTGTACCTTGGAGGATATGTTGCGTGCCTTTGTCAATGTTCACCATACCTATTGGGATGAATGTCTTGCAGTTGCAAAATTTTCCTACAATAATTCCAAACAGGCAAGCACTAGACTTTCTCTTTTCTTTCTCAATTTTGGCCAAGATCCACTTGTTCCAGATTCTCTTCTTGCTCCTCTTCCATCTAAGGTTGCTCATACTTCAACCTTCTTGACCACCATATTCAATCTCTCTAACAAGACAAATCTCACCTCCTTGTTGCTCAAAATCATCAAAAACAATATGTAGACCACCATTATCATGATCTCACCTTTGAAGTTGGTGATAAAGTCATGCTATCCTCTAGTAACCTACCCCTCACACTTGATACCCAAGTTTGTTAACTCACCCCTAATTAGATAGGACCCTTTGATGTCACCTAAATCATCTCTCTTGTTGCTTATGGCGTTGCCTTACCTTGTCATATGCGCATCCACCTTGTCTTTCACATTTCCAAATTGAAACCCTTTGTTCCTAACATCTTCTTTTTCCTCTCGTGTCCAACTACCTCTTCCTCCTCTCATCCCTATCCATGATCATGAGGAGTATGAAGTTGATCGTATCCTTGCACGTCGTTACATTCAATGAGGACGTTGACAATATATGGAGTACAAGGTCCTTTGGAAAGGGTATCCCTTTCATAATGCCACATGGGAACCTCTTTATTACCTCTAGAATACACAAATGGCCATCCAGGAGTTTGAAACATCAATGGTGACGAGGACGTCACCAATTAGCAATGGAGGAATATGTAACAATATGGAGTTGAGCGATGTAGTTAGTAAGGCTAACAAAGTAGAGAATAAACCAAATTAGTCCAAAATATTCTAGAAGCATCTAGGAAGCTTCTTGGGAAGCTTCCCAACTAGCTTAATTTGCACCACAAGCAAGTAGCTTCTAGAAGCTTCCAACTAGCTTAGCTTGCAAGCCAAGTAGACGGCTTCTAGAAGGAAGCTTCTTGAGAAGCTTCTTAGTGAGCTTGGCTTGCACTCTAAGAAAGTGGCTCAAGGAAGCTTCTTGAGAAAGTTCTGAAAGGTCTTGTATACTACCTATAAATACCAAAGCCAAAGCTCATGCAAGGCATTTAGAGTTTTCCCACATTCAAGTGTCCCAATATGAGTTTCCATTGTCCTATTTCTCTACTCGGGCTTGGTCTTTTACAATGGCACTTTAAAGTCCATGTATGACTTAAGTGTGATTTGTGCTTCTATAGTGTGTGATGTTATGTGTGTGTAACAATTTATGTTGTGTAGCGATGTGTATATGCACAACATCTTGTTGTTTATTATCTTTTTTTTCCAACAATTGAGTAAGGTGTTAGATTTGTTGCTACATAGCAATGATAACTTTGGATATTACCACCAATGCTACTTCTCTATCAATCTTCTTGTAATTATCCAAGTTAACAATTCCATTGCTCTCCATAAGTTACAATCAAAAGTATCAATGGTTCATCATACAAGGTGATTGCATTAAAAAGAAGTGCCCAAAGCATGAAATGATGCTTGGGTAGTACATGGACATGAAAATTCCAATGGTTTGGGGAAATGGAGTTGGTGTTCCATATATTCTTATCCATCTCATTTCTACTCTGATAACTATGTAAAAGACCGAGGAGAGAAATAAGAGAATGGAAGACCAAAGTGGGAGATCACATTGGGACTCTCAAATGAGTGAAACTCCAAATGCCTAGTATCAACTTGGGCTTTGTAACTTATAAGAAACATACAAGACTCTTGGAAAGTTCATGAGGAAGCTTCTTATTAGAAGATGCCTTCTTGAAGTGCAAGCTAAGCCAGCCTGGAAGCTTTCTTGTAAGAGCCACCTTCTTGGCATGAAAGCAAAGCTAGCTAGGAAGCTTCCCCCTAGAAGTTGTCTACTTGATATACATATTATTCAATACTTAAATGGTACCAAGAAGTTTCCTAGATGTTTCTAGAATATTCTTAGAATACTTAGCTAATTTGGCCTATTTTCTAACTTGTTAGTCTCTAATAACTCCATATTCTTATAGATATTATAATTGGATCATGGAGTTTAGAGTATGTAACAACGGAGTTGTTGTATAAATACATATCTTACTTATTCTTTTGGGAGGAGTAAGCATTTAGCACTTTAGCATTTTTTAGCAGTTTGGTATTCTTGGTACCTTTGCTTTCCTCTCATTTGTGGTTGTTTATATATCTATCTTGAAGATATATATGATTGAGGTGGATGGGAGAGCTTTTCTCTTAGGTACTATTGTAGTAGAAAAGAGATTTTTTCTCCTCTCAAGCATGAGATGATTGTTCATCCTTTAGCTTGTGGTTGGACCAAAGGTTTGCAATATTCCCTAATGGTCAGATAGTTTTAACAAGCTATACATTGTTCTAGTTGACCAACCATTCTTTGTGCTACTAGAGCATATCTTTTCTCTTGTCTAGGAAAGATAGAAACACTTAGATCCTAGCTCTACCTTGCATTAAGGTATTCTGACGCACACCAACTACTTTCTCCACAAGGATGAGGCTCTAATTAGGTTTGATCCATCCATCTACATCTTCATTACTGAATTCTGAGCCCGGTACTACCTTAGATATAATTGAGGTATATATGAAAGGAGGAAATAGGTTAGCTATCTATGATGCCATATATAATCTAATATTTGCCATAGTAGGAAGAGTAAGTACCTCATTTAAAGGGATGCTTGGTTGCATTGCAAAATACATAAATTAGTACAAACTTATATATGGTCCAAGCCAACCAAGTGAGAATAGTGAATGTTACCCGGGTCAAGAAAAATTTGTGTATGCTCCAGAACAATCAAGTGATAATAAGTGAATGTTGTGATTATGGATCCCAAACAAGGTGTAATTTTGTAAGGAATGATTACCATCCTAATAGATGAGTAATAAGCATAGTGATAATAACCAAGGTGTTCAAGTATGGGAAGATATAACAATATAAACTCCTTATTCCTCTAGTCTTGGAATTATATGGTATTATAGATTTATCATCTGACTCCCTTGTCAATGAGTGCTTGAGAGATTACCACACTAAATGACAAAGGCATCATTTTCACTTTGGCTTGATATTTTGTAGTTTAGTTTAGATAGTGGATACCCATTTGCTCTATAGAGAGTATGGGTGATATGTAGAAGAACAATCACTTCTTCGGATACTTCCTTACATAAGACTATTTGATTTACATAGCTATGATATTCTAGATTGAAGATGATAAATTTTCATTCCTGTGCTATGGGTCATTTTACATCTTAGGTTTTATACTTGTTTTGCATAGCAGGGTTCTCCTATCCTTCTTGTTATTCCATGGTTTTGGTTTTATTTAATTTCACTTTGATACAAATAATGCAAGTTCATTTTTGCTGCGACTCTCATAACTTTCGATTTTAATTATCGAGGTTCAAAGTTTGTCGTTGACTAAATATCTTCATGACTAAACATAAATTCTTACTATTTTTTATGGTAATTAGTTTTTGCCTCGTTAACTCTTGTCGTTTGTTAATATGTGGAGATCACCAACGCGCTTTTCGTTTTCTTCTTCACCAACTCTTCATACTTTACAAGTTTAGCGTCTTCTTTTTCTATCCGTTACGATTTTCGCATCCTTCGTGTTTCATACGTCACGGTTTTTGCATTTTCGTTTGCTCAAGAATAGAGTTCTGCAACGGAGACTGCCAAAAAATAGATGTGCCAAAGTCAAAAGGGAGAAATTTACACGATGGAAAGTTACATGATGAGCTTCCATTTGAAACGTAGCAAATCCGTTTGAAACGTCGTGAAAAGTGAGATTACAGTAATCTGAAAGGGTGTACTGTGCCGTCTATAAGATTTCGTCCCGTTTCCACTGAGAGCTGACATTGTTATAAATTTGCAACTATGATGAAGACCGACATCAGGGCGGTGGGGGTTGACATTGTTATAAATTTCATCAGTGTGTACCTACCATTTTAAAAGCGCACTGAACTTAGTTACGAATTTTTGGATGTACATCATCAAGGTGAGTCTCTTTCCCTTGCATTTCTCTTTACAGCTCCTCGGGACGTTGCCTCAAGATTGAATCCAAAGTTGCACTCAGCCTCGTGTAAATTGCAGGTCCTGCAACTTCTACTAAAAGCTGACTTGATATGCCAAACAACACTCTGAAGGTAGTGGCATTAAATATCGAACACTCAGCCTCTTCTAACTTCTCGAAAGCTGTTGATACAGTTGTACTGTATCTTGTATATCCTTTTGTTACGTAGGGAGAATGTTAGATATCGGGCTCAGTTTGGTACTTCTTTCTTGCTTGAGACTCGTACCCTTCAGGACTATGTCTACAGACTGACAGTTCTGAAATCCCGAGTAATATTCTGTCTCGTACAGGTTAGAAAAGAAAAAGTTACAGTTTAGTAGTTCTCCTAAGCCTTTGGAATTTCATCTCGACTCACCAAGTGAGTTAGATGAATAATAAATGAATGGAGTAGTGGAGTGAGTCTACTTGCCAGATAATTTGCTTCGACCTGTATGTGTCTTTTCTCTGTAAACCACGGTAGTAGATGTAAACATAAATATGTAAAATGTTGAAGTATTTTTAGCCAGCAAAAACCTTGTTTTACTCGAAGAACTTGAACTCCAAAAACAAGAAAAATCAAATAAATAAAATCAAAGAGTCTCGACGCACCTTTCTGCTCAATGACAGTTCAAAGCATGCAATATAGAGCACATGAAACTTCGATTGACACTTACTTATCACTAATTGATTTGAGTTAATTTTTAACAACGCTTTAGTTTGACATGAGAAAAAGGCCCGTGCGTAGAATAACAAGAAAGATGGAAACCCCATCAAGCCGTAGAAGGATGAGATATAAGAGGTAAAATGGTGCCAAACCGCAATAGTACTGGTTCGATCATTTGAGGCGATTTCCAAGGGGGATGTGAAAAGGGTTTAGAGCGAGTTTCAAACTTTAGGGTTTAAGACAAGAAGCTGAATTATACATGTTATAAGTCACTTGATCCAGAAACAAAGTATATTTCCAGTACCGTCATTATTACATGATACAACCGAAGTAAAGCCTGAAATACAGAATAGATTTTAAAAGAAATATTTATTCCAATTTTCACCGTTATTCCTACTAATTGTTACCTGCCTAGCTACTCCCGCTCGCTAACAATTCGAGGTAGTGGACTGTACTTCTGTAATCCAGATCACTATCCCTCTAGACTCCGAACAGTTCTTTAGAGACATACCGTACTCTCCCACGAGCTTTGCTTAAAAATTAGGGAGTTGCTATTTCCACCACATTTACCCCCAAACCCCAGACTAGTTTAGGGTCCATTAATTTACAGCGTTGTGATGAAAATAGCAAAAAAGGTGGTAGAAATAGCAAATCCCTACAAACAAACCAAAAGCGAATGAATTTATCTATCTATACGAACCAGGAAATGGAAAAGCAAGGTGACCGCTCCTCCTGTTGTATTATGATAATAAAAGGATTAATGTACTTATGTCTTTACTCGAGCAAACGATACATATAGAGTAACAAGAATACCCCAACCAAGACTATAATTTACGTTTAAGGTTTAAAATGAGTGAAGTCCTAATAATATCGAAGTGTTTTCCTTCAGACCTTAAGTAACCATTTTGACTCCTTAACAATTCTGGACAAGTCTATACAGTGTCAGTACACCTTGTTTATGGATATCAACAATTGATGAAGTATGTCTGTCTAAAGGTTCTGCCATTGTTGAGATTCTTCAGTACAGCACTAAATGCGTTGCGCTTTTCCTTGTTCTTGGAGAACATCAGGAGGTACAGGTAAAAATTCTTTTGCAGTACCCTATAGCTCTTATAGGTTTGGTCAGATCCCCGAAAAAGGAGGAATTCTACACTTTTGACACTGAAATTCCTAATATATTCTTTCAAATCGCAACCTCTTTCTGTACATTGGTTCCTGTAAAGAATTTTATTTTTTTAGTTTGAATGTTTTATTGAGAACTTATACGTATTCAAGGTCGCACGAAGAGTATATACTTAATAAATACGTACGTATGTGATCACTTAGCACGAGCACAAGGTTATTTACAAGAAATGTAAATTGGAAACAACCTAAATCCTAAATCTGAGCCCAATGGTTTGGAAGTCGTAGACAAGAATCATACAACCCCACTATAATCGAGATTTCATTTTGGCTTGATGAGTTTGATTTTGCAATGGTTAAGATTGATAATTCACGGAACCATTAGTATGAGCTACTCACAGTCCATAAACCAAGTGCTTCACCCGAGTCTAGGTTGGGACTTTTTGTTGCTGTAGGAACTAGCACATTCCTAACTAGACGTAATACGCTGATTCCCATAAGCTTGAATTTGTTTGATGAATTCGTTAAAATCCATAATTCTACACGCTTCTATAAATCATGAAAAATATTAAAGGCTATCTTATAAATTTATCAATAAATAATAAAAGAATTATTTATTTTACGTCACAAATGCATCTTAAGCTTGGAGTAACATAGACCCTTCAATTGTGTTGATTGAAAACAGAATATAGTGTTCATTTTATCCTACTATCTGGAGAAGCTCACTCCGTTTTCTTGATGTAGAAATTGCTGAAATGGAATGAGAATCTACTGGTTTCTGACTATGATTACTATGATGTCCTCTAAATTTTTGAGGATTAAAGAACGCAATCAATTTCGCATTTAATATAATTCAAAATTCACTGCCATTCTTTATTTAAAATTGTCACCAAAAATAACAACTTTTTGCGCACCTTGGCAAAGATTTGGACTGCGAACCGGAGAACTTCATCTGAAAATCAATGATCTTCTACCTAATTAACGATAGATCTGGTTCTAAACATTCTCACAAGCGATAGCTGTGGATCTTGTTCCTCATTTTTTTCCCAAAACTTCGAAGTATATTTATATACTTGGAATTATATTGATACAAATTTCTACATTCCTCCAAGTACTTCTACTACTTTACACTAACTAGCTATGATCCATACTCAAGAAAGATCATTTCATGGCGTCCCAAACTCCAAATAACCTATTACACTTCTAAAAGAGCTTTAACAGTACATCCTGATTATTCTATCGTTTCCATTTCAGTTAAGATCATCTATTGGGTTGAAGATAGTTTAAAACTCTGAGACAGGAAATCTGATGTAGCCCAGGACAAAACAATGAAAAGGAATATTAAAAGATAGATATGACATGTTATATTTGGGAAATCAACCGTAGAGTTGTACTCAATGACTACCAAGTTCCTTTTGTCCACTTTGAGTTTTCTTTTCTATGAGATTATTCAGCATTCTTTATTAGCCTTTCGTCGACTTGAGAATCTTTTACGAGGGCGGGTATCGTTTACTAAGCTCCGCGTCGGCTTGTGGCCCCAGTGTTTCATTGGGCTCTATGCTGGAACGTGAAAGTATATCCCGTCCAAATAAACTTGAGTCGAAAGGAACGAAGTTAAAACAAATTGGACTCATGTACAAGCACATCTTCCCAGAAAATGGAGAAATAAAGAATTATTAATTTTGTGTCACTTGTCAGTCAAACTCGTAGTGAACATGAATATTGTCGAGCCAATATTTTGGACCGTTTTACACGACAGATTCCATATAGTTTGTACACAAGAAAGTGCGTTTGGTTCGTAAGACAATCTTTTACTTATACTTTCGCTGTTCATTAGAATACTTCAGGTGATTAAGCATCTTACTCTTAATCATTTGAGGAGGAATAAATGATTGATATTCAAGAATCACGAAACGAAAGACGGATTTTCAGTAAAGGCCAAAGCAAAGTTGGTTATCAAAACTTGTATTGTTTTCAAATCGCTTGGAAGATCATCAAGGGTATGTCTTGTCTTCGTCATTGTTATTGCTAAATGCAATTGAATGGATTAAAGGTGAATCAATTTCCTATTCTGCATACTGGTTAAAGTGTGATGGGTATTTAGTTGAGCACGGGTTGAATGATTCATGGTACCTTTAATCAGTTTCTTCGAGAGAGTATAATTTTGGACAACAAGATTAATGAGTTGATTGGTCATCATTATATGTTCCTAACTAATGATTACATGATAACAAGGAAGAGATTCTTTTGATGTTAAATAGTACATACAGGAGTTGAAGCTTGGTCGTGCTTCTAAAAATGACAAGAACAGTTTCAATTTCAAGGGTAATTCTAAATATGGATAGTGAATATTCCTCTACAAGAGGAAAGTAATACCATTCCCATAAGATCAAGTTTTTATCAATATGTTATAGACTTGGACTTAGTATAAGATTGTATAAAGCTTGATCAATAACTCCAAGCTGATATTAAGATTCAAATAAAATAGCAATAAAGAAAGCAAAGAAATTTATAAATAGAAGCTCAAAACATAAGCCTTGCAAAATTCATCTTTGATGGTAGATCTTAATTAAGATAATTTTCCAATGAATTTCAAATGTGTATGATTTCCTCACAAAACCACATCAAATTTGCATAAGAAAGCCCATAATACTTTTGGACATTCTTGTATCTAGTTTTTGTCACTCCCACTGTGACATAGATATTGAACTAGAAATTGAATTGTAAATCCCATTTTTCTTCTTCAACTTTATGGTATTGTAGATGCTTTTAGTTTTTTATTATTATAGGATAGCAAATTACCAGAAAACCTAATAACCGAGATTAAATAGTTTACGTTGAAGACAATGGAGGATAAAGTACCAAAGAGATGCATTACAATAAACAAGCACACAAAAGAAGGATAAAGCTCTATGTCAAAAGAAAGGACAAAAACTGGCCAAAAGGGACATATAACCTTATTAGCTTATTGTTAAATTGTATTACAAAGGTCTTCTAAGGATATATGTGGCAATTGGGGTGGAAATATACAATTTGTGATAGTATCTTTTCCTTTTAGTGCATGCTTATGAAGACACAAGGTTTGGAAGTATTGTAGTTGTCTAAAATATAAGGTGAGCAGAAATTGGTATAGCCTCTTTTTTTTTCAAAGTTCATCATACTATCTCCTGAAGAAGACCATCAAACCAATGGTGAAGATACAAAAAGGTCTCCAATGGAAATGGTATAAGTTATCATAGAGCAGCAATTTGGCATTATGGTTCTCCGTTGTCTTTGGTTGTTATAGTCACAATTGCTCAACTCATGCGGCTGCTTGTCCTATCTCTTGAAGAAAATTATCAAAAAGATTGCAAAGATATTAAAAAGACTCCAATACCAAGTGTAATACTCCGAGGACAGGAGAAGAGAGAAACACAGACTTCACACTCAAACATTTGATACCGCAAAGGAGCACCTTCTCTTTATTATATAGACAAAGAGGATCTCCTCCAAGGAAGCTCTACCATAGGATTAGGCACACAGATAGGTGACATTTCAGCAAGCTCCACCCTTGGATTACTTACTTGGATGGGTGACATGTCGGTCTAGGTCCTATCTAGCTGGTCAAACAAGCTTTGACTGAAGGGAATCTTTTAGGGAATCTTCTTGTAGGAGTCTCAGAATCACGTAAGGTATCATTGGAAAGCTCTCGATGAGAAAACCCAGGGGGGAAGGAAGGCTAGCCTTTCCTCCATTGTGTTAGGTTTGGGGGGGGGGGGGGGGGGGGGGGGAAATTCACACATTTTTGAAGCCTAATTCATCCGTTTAAGCCTCCGAAATTACCTTCAAAGATTTCAAGCATATTTTGATTCCTACTCTATCAGTAGAAGTCCCCTTTTGGTGATACCTCTTTTTGATCTGTTTAGTCTATCATGTGTAACATCCTTCCAGATGTTACCAAGCCAATTCTCACCTTTAAATCATATGTCCAACTATTGGTTCTAAGGTTCTCAAGTCCATTTTGGTTTTTGCCATATTAGTAGAAGTACTCTTTTGGTGATACTTCTATCTGATCTCTTTTGACCATCATGTATAACATTGTTCTAGATGTTACCAAACCAAATTTCACATCTAGATTATATTGCTAGATCTTGGTATTACACCAAGAGTACAAAGGTACTAGAGAGTAGTAGTGGTCTATTATGGTCCTCTTTGCCCTTAATGGTCATGGTTGCCACACCTCTTGCTTGCTTGTATGGGTGCATGTGCCAAAGATGCTACTCATAGAGGGTTCAACTACCACGTCACAAGTAAGGTGTGTTGCTTATTTATAAAAGTCATTATATTTAATTCTTGTCAACGAAAGAAGAAGTACCATATGGACTAAAGAAATTATATCATAAAATTAGGAGCTCTACATCCAAAGCATATTGTGAAATATATCTTTTATAGATCATTGAGTATCTATGCGCATAATGGTCTAGTTGACCTAAAGTGATTGATGTTGTTAGGCACTTCATCTATGTGTATAACCTACATGTCATAAAAAGAGACAATGGTGACCGTGTAGAATAATTGAAGGATGGGAAGACCCCATCAAGCCGTACAAGGTAGAGATGAAAAAGGTAAAATGGTGCCAAGCCCCAACAAAGTCTATATGAGAAATTTGCCCTATTGCACCTAAGATATTCGAGCTATGCAAGTCGTGTGATCTGCAAACAATGGGAGCATTTGAAGAAGCATCACCTAGTATGATTGCTCTCCTATGGATTGCACCAGCCATTGCACTCTGTAGAGCGGTGGACACACGTCTAAAATATGCTACAAAATATGAGAGTGAGAGTGGTACCCATGGCGCCTAACATGATAAGCTCTTGCGCGGTCCCGGACAAATGTGTTGAACGCCGTGTCCATCGCTCCATACAACTCCAAGGCTAGAGGAACAAAGAGGTGACCTCACTACATGCCTCTATACTTGGAGACCTTGCGACCTGCTGCTGCACTGGCTGCCCACCTAGGGAGATGAGTAATCACTCCCTCCAAAATTGTATCGCGAATGTCATGGTCTGTAACCATGACATTCGCGACAGTCACTTGATCATCTTAGACCAAGTATAAGTCTGCTCTAACACATGCCGTTTGCAAAGCATATGAAATCTCCCTCTAAGCCAAGTATCCACTCTCCCATGCCATAGCAAACACTATGTCCCTAATAGCATCATGCATAGCTATTTTCTATTCTCCAAAAGGACACCGTGTCATATGGACCACTGCTGCATCTAGTCTAGAACCACACTCCCGGATGAGTATTGAAGATGCAGATAGGTGGACCAAACCTAGGTGAAACCTCATCGCTGTAGAGAAAATAGCTGGTGGAAATCAAAATGCCCTAATGCATAATCAAGCTAGGATCCAAGAGCCTGCAACCGTGCTGAAGCAAGAGCAAAGACGTGCTCTAGTAGCTTGAGGAATGGACAAGTCATAAAAAGATCCATACACATAATGGTAAAGAAGAGTTAAAAGTATTGGATATGGTAAGCCTAACTGTAGATAGAGAGCCATAATTAACATCTTGGACAAGAAGCACTAAAAGTCATAAATCAAACGAGAAGCATAGAACCAAGGCTCTAGAACACTCCCTTCACAAGAGATAATCTTAACACTATCAAATACAAGCATATCAATAAAGATATTAGTAAGAGGGTGAATGTGTATATATTTAGTGAGATCCACTTGAATATGCCTGAAGTCTAGGTCTAATGAGTTTATAGATGCAAGAAAAGTTGTGCAATATAGTACAATTAAAGGATTACAAACAAACATATCACCAGCTATATGATTGAAAATCATTCATCCTCAAATCTACTATGGATGCAAAAAGAAATAAATGACCACATGGTAAGTATATATTTGCTAAAAAAAACAATACTAAGCCTATAAAATACCTTATGGTGCTATAGCATTCTAATATATAATTACACATTTTTAACATTGTAAGGATAGGTATTTATAGCCTTTACAATTAATATGAAACTTGTAGGATTATTTGCGGAATCCTTGTAAATTAGAGAAAGTATGATATGCAGTTTTATTATATATATATCTATATATATATATAAATAATATATATATATATATTATATATATACCCTACATATATATATATATTATATATATAATTATATATATAAATATATATATATATATATATATATATTGTATAGGTATTTATAGCCTTTACAATTAATATGAAACTTGTAGGATTATTTACGGAATCCTTGTAAATTACAGAAAGTATGATATGCAGTTTTATTATATATATATATATATATATATATATATATATATATATATGTATGTATATATATAGATGAGATAAGGGTTTTAAATCTGGTAAATTTCTGTGTAGGCATGTCTGTGCTAAATAGAAGGCTCTAGGCTCATAACATTCCATCAAAATGAAGAAAATATTTATATTTTTCACAAACAAGAAATATATGAGCATGAGTGATTACTATGATTAAGGTGTTGGAGATGAAAAATGTTTTATCAAGTGTGAAAGGGATATATTTAAGATTTCATGAGTTTTTATTTAGTTCCATGAACTTATTGGCATTCTAGTGAATTACTTGAATCCAACATCTTAAAAATTTCCATAAAATATATTTGTAGTTTAATTATTTAAAAAAATAAAATCATAGGAGATATCCAATATATTTTTAAGGTTATTAACTTAAGGTCCATGACCATTCGCTAATTTATGCATTGATACCTCCTTTCTAGATTTGATTTTGAAAAATTGCATCTTACTCTTATCATTTTCTTTATATTTGATAAAACTACTTGAAAGTCAAAAAATATATGGATGGTTAATTTTCATCAAATTTAGTAAAATTTTGAACTGAATAAAGAAAAGATATCAGCTTATTTTAGAACTATATTTATTGACGCCATCCAAGAATTTCCTTAATGTAAGAAGCCAAAGTATACGCTATTCAAACAGTATTAGATTGTATGCTTTTTAGGCACTTCATGTGTTCTACGCGATTGGCCTTTTTCCCTTTTTAGGTTTGAAAAAGTGTTGTCTTGCCAACAGAGAAAATTATGATATTGTGACAAAATTATGGAGAAAGAGATGCTCAAACTGATGCCATAGACACAGCTTACAAATCATTCACGTTAGATAATTTGAAACTTGGCTGGTTCTCAAAATAAAGAACAACTGTAGGTTATGATTTGAAGTCCTCCAATCCTTTCCTGATTTAGAGTGTCAGGCTAGAAAGAGCCTGAACATGAGCGGAAAGATAAGAGACTTTAAGGCGTCTGCCACACTATATTTGTCCCAATAATTTTATATGTTCCAAATCCATTTCAGGTTACTTATAGATAATGATCTATAAAGTCTTAGTTCGGTTGATAATTTTCTTTGTCCTTAAAATATGTTGTATTGATTAATTTTCTTGTTAATATCTAGCATATAATTTAAAAATTCTCACATTCTGTTAAGTTGGTCTTTTGTAAAATAGGGTTGGTGACTTCCTGGAAATTCAAAAACCTGGTTACAAGATACTTCTAAGATTTAATAAAACATATTAAAAAAAAAAAAAGAGTATATTCTTTCATAAGATTGTCTAAACTCTCGAGAAAGGAAACGCGAGACACAAAGGATAACAAGAACGATGGGAAAACCGGAAGTCGGGAAATGGGTAGAGTCTCTCATTACCGAGAGCATCTGATTCTATGATAAGCCAAATAAAACTCTAGTGGGCAAGGGCCCTTCGAAGCGTGCTTCACTTCGTCCTTGTTAACAGAATGTGCAAAGAGGATTTTAAAGACGAGTCCCATCTCAGTTCATTCATCTCACCTATTGAGAAGTAGGATGAACAGTTCGAGAGAAACCCTCTTGAACTGTTGAATCTTTCGTGATGCGTGTCGGGCTGTATTTCCTCTTTGAATCCTGGACCAAAACAATGTAAATCATATCACTACAGTGCCTGCATGCAGTGGAAAAGAACAAAGAGTGTTCAACACGAACTTTGGGGGCAGTTTAGATAGTCTGAGGCGCGTGGGTGGGATGTAGTCGACAGAAATAAAGTGGGTGCAACAGGCCCATAAGAGCAATTGAGACGTTGCTATCCATGCAGATGATGCTTCTTCATTGCTTTCAGTGACTTCCGTCATCTGCGTGCCTTCACAGTGTGCATTATGACAATTGGCGTATCCTCAGAATACGAAATATTACCTGGTTAGTTCATAACTTCGAAGACAGCGGCAATCTCTTCGGGTTTGAAGTCCAAACTTGTAACTTGGACTTGTGCCGCCCACTCCTGCCAAGCCGTGTTCCGGGCAAGACGGAATGTGTGCGTTTGATGATGTGCTTCTTTGTCCCTTTACGGGATCCAGCAACGCGTGACCAACCTAGAATACTATCAAGCCAGCAACTATGAATGTAATTTATACGTCCGACCCAACACATTCAGTGCTGTGGTAGCAACAACCATTCAGTATATGCTTTAACTACGGCGTGCAGAAAAGTAATTCAAAAGAGACAAAATCGTTTAAGTTGCAGTCTCACCTTACACCTTTCGCGGTCTCCTTAAAATGTGTTCTAATGAGAATCAAGATGCACTCAAGATCCAAGCCGAAACCTGATACGTAGAAAGCTTCAGTGATTGGTAAGCGATGACCATATCGTTTCTAACCAAACATTCTCATGGAATCAGTAAGATACTTGAGCTTGAGTTTCATGCTCAGTAAACTTTCGGTACTATTTGGATCAGTTTTCTGGAACTTATCCCAGAGTTGGACGATGAAGTCTTTGTCAATGAGAAACAGATTTGATGAAGAATAATAATGTTGTACGAGGAAAACGACGAGAACGGTTCCAAGGGGCTCATATCGACTCTATTGGTGATTAGCCCCATTTACCTACTTTGTCTCACCCTTCCACTGCTTGATGGGGTCTTCCCATCCTTCGTGTTTTCTACGCGATCGCCCTTTCCCGTTCCAAGGTGACTTTCATCTTTCAGACCGTGTGCCACTTATGACCATCTGTAACGAATAAGAGATCATAGGGAGCTCGGTGCTGTTGCTAACGACAAAACATAGACGTTAATTGTTGATCTAACGAAGACTGAAGAATCTGAAGACCACACGGAGACCACCACCGTAAGTTGAACAACCTGACGACTGCAAAGACTATGGCGACCTTCGTTCGCTAATTTTGGCTATTCCTGCAACTAATCAATACGGAAGATGCTGCATCTAAGGTGACGATATACACAAGTCCTCCACACCCTGTGGTCGATCGTAATGAACCGTAGACTCAACGTTTAATCAACAAACCCTCTTCGTTAGTTGTAGATCTAACCAGGAGTCATACGTTGAATCCAGGAAGAGACCACCTGGTGACCTCCAAAGTTGTTGAGGGGCCAATATCATCAGGTACCTTGTGCAAAAGATACCTGACATCCGGTCCTTCTCCCGACACCTTGTGCAAAGTACAATAGCACAATTGCTTCTTTAACTCTTAGAACCGTAAAGCATCATACAGTAATCATCCTTGATGGGGTCTTCCCATCCTTCTGGTTATCCTACGCGGTCGCCTTTTGTCATACAGTAAGATTAGGTCTCTTTTCGGTTGATGAAGTGATACTTGTGATGGACGCTGTCCGTCTCTCCGATATCATCTCCTCAAGACATTGATCTAGCACTAAATTGGATCAGCTTAGATCAGTGACTTAATGACAGTGGACTTTGGTGGTGCACAGCAATATTTGCAACTTAAACCTTCATAAAGGACATTCGCACTCGGAGCAATGAGTACTGTTCTGCATACAGTGTTCACTTGAACTGGTGTGCCATATAACCGGAAAGTACCCCCAATTGGAACGCCGGAACTGGGATGAATAGGAGAAAAAGTTGTGGGGAGGTACAGTTTGCAAGAAGCTCAGCTTGCTAAAGCCGATTAGCATTTGTTTAGGAAGAGGATGAAGTGCACTTGCGATTCGAAAATTCAAATCACAAGTGATCCACAGCACAATCGGGACGAAGGGCGACCGCGTAGGATAGCAAGAAGGATGGAAGATCCATATCAAGCCGTAAAACACAAGAGGTAAAATGGGGCTAAGCCCCACTAGTATCAGTATGAGAAATCACTAAATAATTGGGATAGAAAAGGACAGAAAGTATATACCTGTAACACTGTTTGCAGCTAGCATGTCAATCTACTCTCTTTGTGGCTTAGATACATAGAGACGCACGAGCACGTTCAAAGGTACTTCATGCACGTGAAAAATACACATTCATGATTCCTTGGTCCTTTATTACAAGCATTGTAAAAGAGAAGAAAAGGACCAGTAGCCCCAAATATATACCCGAAAGAAAAGGAAAGAAGGGATACATACGCAGCAAAGAGTACAAATAAAACGGAAGAGCCCAAGACCCCCAATGAGAAAGTGCAAATAAAGAAACAAAGAGAAACAAAGAGGTCCGTACCCAACGAGCATAAAGAACAAACCACTATGTAGAGTAGTCTATGATAGAAATATATAAAATGAAAAAAATAAAAATCAATAATTATATAGAATAATAGAGATCCTCTAAAGGTATATCTTGAAAATGGACAGTCATAAGGGAGGGAAGGAGGGCAAATGGAACATGAGCATGTGATCTGGTTTATGAAGATTTGGAACATGTGATCTTTGTAGGGTGATGGAAACCTCTACCAAAACTAACAGAAAAGCATGGCGGGTGATAAAAAATCAAAATGCCTCTCCTCTACAATGAGTCTCATGTTGTCTCTCAAGGAAAACCATCATAGTGAGGATGAAGTTGGACAAAAATCTACATCGCTGAAGGAACAAAGGTGTCAGAGGTGTCAGAGGCAAGCAATGGGGCATAGTGATCCTTCCCCCTTGTGGCGATGATCATGGCAACTCCTGTTTGGATGCAAACTCGTGCCAAAGACTCTGGTCAAAGTGGTTTGATACTATAACATCATATAATATAAGTCGGCCATCATTGAGAGTAACAATATCTATCTGCACCTTTTGGTGAGGTGTGCTTGGTAGGATCATCCATTACAAAATCTGAACTTGCAAGAGAATAGACCATAGGATTTAAGCCACCATATTTCTAATGGTGTCTTGGACTCTAGTAGGCTCTCCTCTTATGGTACATCGTAAGATATAGATGCCCTCAATGTCAAATATAGAACCACATGGGCATTGGTCCGGAATGCCCAAGAGTGTTAGGTGTAGTAGACCTAGCCAAAGCTGAAGGGATACTATGAACTATTCCAATGTGAACAGAAACCACTCAATCAAAGTGAAAGCGGGAAACCAAGCTCCGTAGCCCTTCCCATCGCAAGGGAAGATCCTACCTCTATCAGGTAAAGGCACATTAGTGAAGATACCAGAAAGTGTGTGAGTGTACATACAGTCCATGAGTCCTACTTGAATTTTCCTAAAGTCTAGGGATATAAAGTTTGCAAAGAAGGAGAATTCCTAAACCCAAGCCAACCAAAGAGAAGAAGTGAAGTCTAGAATGCAAGGGTATGTGAGTCAAGCAATAGCAATAGGTGGTAATAAAACCGGGCACTCCAAAAGAGGAGCCACTAGGACTTGTGACTTAGATACTTAGAGACTCCAAGAGTTGGTTTAAAGGCTTGTTCAAGGGTACTTCATGAACGCAACAAGTACGTGCATCGTCAATTTCTCTTATCAATACTCTTGATGTTTAGTCCCATTTTATCTCTTATCCTTGTACGAGTCTTCCCATCCTTCTTGTTCTACGAATCTACACGAATCTACACGAATCTACACGTATTACTTGCATCGTATACAGTTTCGGAGGGAGTGATTACCCATCCTCTTGGATGTGCGTCGAGTGCAGCAGCAGGTCTCAAGGTCTCCAAGTATAGGGGCATGCAGCGAGGTCACCTCTTTGTTCCTCTAGCCTTGGAGTTATATGGAGGGATGGACACAACATTTAACACATTTGTCAAGGAGTGCACGAGAGCTTATCATGTTAGGCGTCAGGGGTACCACTTTCACTCTCATACTTTGTAGCATATTTTAGACAACGTGTGTCCATTGCTCTACAGAGGGCAGTGGCTGGTGCAATCCATAGGAGAGCAATCACATTAGGTGATGTTTCTTCGGATGCTCCAGTTGTGTGTAGACCATTCGATTTGCATAGTTCGGATATCTTAGGTGCGGTAGGGCAGATTTCTCATACCGCTTCTATTGGGGCTTAGCCCCATGTTACCTTTTTTGTCTCTCCCTTGTACGGCTTGATGGGATCTTCCCATCCTTCGGTTTTCCTAGGCGGTCGCCTTTTTTCTTTCCATAGTACTTTATTACAAGCATTGTCAAAAAGGATTCACAACCCGTGCCGGTTTGTGTTGTCATTCCATGCAGTTTTCGAAAAGTTGATCGGAGACGCGAGAACGTGGTAACAACCTTAGTATAATGAATTGCCAACAGCAACTACGGTGAATAGTAAAAATAGTATAGGTTGACCAGAAACATTAACATTGATGACTGTTCGTCAGATATCTCGTTGGAAGAAAGAGGCGACCGCGTAGGATAACAAAAAGGAGAAAGGGCGACCACAAAGAACTCAAGAAGGATGGGAAAAATGGATAACAAGGATAACAAAAAGGATGAGAGACCCATTTTCAGTCAGAATATCTCGTGGTTACCTTGTGAGGATTAGACGACTCTAAACACCTCGTCTTTCCTTTTGACATCCTCGGTACGTGAACCGATAAGTAAGGATCTGTAAGTCGTAATATGCGTACGCTATAACGAGGCGTGATTGTTGACAGTCGAGTTTGCATAAGAGCAGATAAAATAATTTTCTAAGAGTCCAGTCGAGCACACAGCACCATGTCTGGATATGGATAAAATACAGAACCCTGGAGCCTGTCTGAAAACATATGTTTCCGATCATGAGCAGCTTTCTGGACAGCTGATTAAAACATATGGAAGGCTACACATGGTCATCGCACATCTTTCCATCTTTGCAGTTGCAAGATGAGATCCCACGGCCTTCGAGATTACCTGAGGTTGTTAGATCTGCCATATTCTTCCATCATCATGAAGACACACAGCTACTATGGCTAGCTGGGATTTTGTGGCCTCTTGAGGATATTAAATCAAGGTATGTACTTCGCTTACTTCGAGAAATTACCGATACTGAGAGTTGCAATCAACAACTATTGGCTCTTTGGCAATTCATACAGTACCGTAGTACCAAGTTAGCAACGAGGAGCAAACTGTTTGATCGAATCTTCGGTGCAATCTTTGTGAACCCCAAATCGAAAGACAACTAACTCTTTCTAGATGTAAATCGCAATAAGTAGAGTCCACTTGCACAAGCGGTCCATTTCAGGACCCTTTTCTTTTTCCCTTTTCCATTGACGTTTCGTGTTGCGAGCTAGAGCCTTAAACAAGAAAAGAGTCCTTTGTGCACTGAAAAAGCTTTCGACGCATCCCAAGGAAACCATGTGGCAAAACAGTCAACCCTCGTGTCATCATACCGTGACATATTTTTATCTCCTTCCAAACATTACACCATACGGTATTATCAAAAGATGTTAACATGTTACTTGAGTTAGTCGAGTATTAACCTATTCCAGCCAATGTGAGCTGGCAGAGAAACTGCATAGTGTGATCGAAGAGCAGGGCTCTAGACAACGTATTAGTAACTCGTCAAAACATAAATTGTCTCTGTGAATGGTCTCGTGATTGATTCATCTTAACCGAGTTACTAGAGTACTGAGCTGCCCATTGATTGAGGGAGAAATCTTAACTCTGTGCATTCTATCCTTATCATCTACTACTGTACAATAATATTCCCAACTTTGACGGAGCTCTCTTGTTGGAACTAAATCTCCTGTCACCATGTTTGTTACAGTTTCGAAGAGAGTTTACCTCTTACGCTTCACCTTGAAGTTTGGCTGATGGGTTTCACAACAAATCTTCAGAATTCATTAAAATTGAAGAATGAACGTACTCATGGATCCAACATGCGCCTCTACTTGAAATTAATACAAATTTTTTCTTTTCTTTTCTTGAAAGGAGTATAGCGAAATGGAAATGATTTGTTCTCATGATCTATCACCACGGGCTATGCGTCAAGGTGATGGGAAAGAAATGTAATAATTTGACGGATGCTCATAAGAACTTACTCCTTTCCTTGATGCTATGTTCGAAAAGACGGAGAGATCATTCTATTCCAGTCTACAAGATAGAAACGAGTACATTATCGAACTATAAAATCAATAAATGGTAAAGCCCGCATGGAAAGATTTGTGTTAATTTCTCCACTTCGTCTTCTTATATTTTTTTCTGGCCTTTTCTAAGCAAATAGACAAAAGAAAACATCACAATAAAAGTCGTAGGAGAGTTCATCCAATCAACCCACCCACCGTTTGCTCTTGACCACGCGTAAGTTCCAGTGATCTTGGGTTCCTATCCTTTATACTCCTTTTCTATTTCCTTCGGAGTATATATTTGGTGGTGACTCTGACCCTCAAGATACGGATAAAGATGATTGACACAGCAGTCCGTAGGTAAGCACGTCAGATTACATTAAACACAGGCTGCGCGGTGTATACGCTACTCGAGACAGTTTGGGACTTCAAACTTGTCCGCTCCCTGTTCATGCTCATATCGATTCTATTGGGGCTTAAGCCACCCTTTTACTTTCTTATGTCTTGTCCTTGTACGGGTTGATGGGGTCTTCCATCCTTCTTGTTATCCTACGCGGTCGCCCTTTTCTACCTGTTCATTTACGAGATGTCATTGACGAGGATTATCGTATGCATTGATCATCTTAAGGTGTACCAAGGATATGCGGCATCCCGTGTCGCATATCCTTCATACACTTCTTTTTTATGGGGGATGACACAGACTCTGAATTTGGCTGAATTTCGCATTGATGAGGTTCAAGATACATCACTTTGAGGATAGTTCTGAATCCTTCGATAGTTGCACTGAAACTAATCAGATCGTAAAGGTTCAGAGTCAGCGTATCAAACATTTGAGGCGAAATGTCTTACTTAGATTTTGATTAGAAGGTGGCGTTTCAATTGCTTGATTGAAATTTGTCAATGTTTGGGTTAAGTGAGGACGGGATTGCCAGAGTTTCGGCTACACTGGCCGGGTCAACAAAGTTCCTTAAAGAAACTAGAGGTAAAGAGGGCCACTGGATTTGGTTGGTTTAACACAGCAAGCGTACAGTAACTCTGAAAAGTGTTACATGACATGGACAGAGATGCCATAACAAGTTCCATGCAAATCCGAAATTTGTCTTCATCCATATGCATGATTGAGGCTAATGTAAGCATTTGCGTATACTCAAGTGTCTACAGCGTAAAGTGGTCCGAACGAAGATGTACACTCCCATATCGACACCGATTGGGTGGTATCGTCTTGTACATCCTAAACGTGCTTGAATTATCTTGTAGAAACATGCCGGCAGAATGTTTCTACAGCTCTTCCTTGTAAGAATAAGCCAAGTACCATATATTTTTTTATTTTTACTCAGGGATATGAACAGCCTCTGTTGATTATTCCTCCAGACGCCTACACGGTAACCAGCCTTCAGTCATGTCTTGCCACGACTGGTTTGGAGGAAAAAGAGATCTATGTTCATAGCAGGTCGAAACGTCATTGCTATGTGAAGACTCGCTCCTGTCCTAACTGTGCTATCCTTTACCTCTGTTCCTTCACTATGAAATGATCTCGTATAGCACCAGCACAGCAATTGTTCCTAGAAACTTCAACCACAAGAGAAACGCGACGCACAAGCGGCATCCAGAACTTCTACAATAAAAGTCAGTCATATTTCTACAACCTACGCTATTCCTGGTTCACTAGGACAATTTTTTTATTCCGATGCTATTTGGGCTTAGCCTCATTTTGCCTCTTAAGTTTTAATCTTATACAGCTTGATAGGGTCTGCCCATCCTGCTTGTTGTCCTTTGCGTGTCGGTTTTCCGTCATTCCTCACTGATGCGCTTTCCACAGCAAAGATCACCACAAAGGTGTACACCATAGTAACTATCCTCCACGCCATGTGACTACATATTAGTGCAGACTACAGTATTTGCGTAAGCACAGGAGTCCACATGGTTAGCAACCTAGTACTGTAGCGGGCACATTTTGTGTCACTTCTCGGTGAAACAACTCGACGGCTACAAGATCCACAGTAGAGCATCGACGAATGCCCCTTCTCATCTTTTCGGGGGGTTTTGAATAGCGTTTCGTTGATAGTTCCCTAAGGGGAGACGTATAAAACACATTCTGCGAGGTTATGATTTCTGCGGCAATACATGAAGAAGTAGCTTATTCACGCACACGACGGTTAGAAAGGCATGTGTTGAGTGCCAAAAGGAAACACTTGCAGACCTGACGGTAATAGACTACAGTAACAACCTATCTCTTCGAGAATATGTAAAGTATGTGCTTCTTGTGCTTTTAAACATTGAGAATTTCGGATTCGTGGACCGGTCCGATAGGTGTATCCAGCTTGTGAGAAAATGTACCAAGTAAAGGTATGAATGTCGCTTACCTCCTAACCAATCTGCACATCCTTCTTCATTAAGGTGAAATTATGGGCAAACAGCTGAAGCATCGAATAGAAGAGGTGTGAATTTCATACCGGATAAGGTAACTTCAGTTCACTTTCGTATACGAGGTGAGCGAATAGATAAATTACAGTGATAGTGGAACGCTGAATTATTCTACGAGATCTTCCTCGACAAATACCGAGATACAGCGTGCTTGGTTCGTGATGTTGTGAGACAGATACTGATTTCGAGATGTTGAGTGGTCACTGAGCAGGGTACCGGTACTGTGGTTATGGGTAAAAGCCGGAACGGAAGTACTCTATCAATAGAAACTAGACCTGGATCAGCTGCTGCTGAAATAGAAAGTTGAGAATCTAAGACGATGATTTGAAGGGATAGGTCATGTGCGTTCGTGCCAAAGATAATGACGAGGACCGGCTTTAATGCAAAGCTTGCTTCATTGCGAACTCTAATTGATGTATGAGGAAATGGGCCCCACAGAAGCAGCCACAGCATGCTACAGTGCACACTAGACGGGGGCTGTAAGTTGGCTGCTGCTACGGTTCGAGAAGGGAACGTCCACGGGAAGTGTAGTGTACATTGTCGCTGTTGGATGCAATGCGGCGACAGAGAGAGGCACCCGGAAGAGTATTGCAAGTAGCCAAAAAGATGGCGCCGCCTCACAATAACGTTTGAAGGGGAAATAGGACTGAAGAAACGTGGGGTTATTACAAAGGGTGCTTTCTTTGTTTGTCCAAAGTTAGAGATTGTCCAGGCCGAAGTGAGAGTCTGTGTAACTCACATGTTGTGAATTGCAGTCCATAGCTGTCGGAGCGGGTTCAGAAGCTTCGAACGAATCTTGGTTCGTTCACCGTTTCGTTACAGCAGCGGCTCCTGACGACGAGGAAAGATCTGGGTAGACGGAGCAGGTGAAGACTGGAATGGGAGTCACGTACACCCGGAGATAGACATTTCTGTGACCAGCGACGGGGACGTATGAACTGTGGACCGCCGTGAACAACTTATTTTCCCTCAGTCACAGGTGGATAAAAGCTTATTTCCTTCCTACTCTAGTTTCTCGCTGAGAATGGATGAAGTGGGAGGACGATGGACAAATAACAAGGACACGGTATTTTGAAGGCGCCTTTGAGCTATGAAAGAACAGACAAATTAGGATGAGGAATATTATAGCCCTTTGTTGACTGCTATATTATATCTCGTGTGCATGATCCGTGCCACTGAGAATTTGAAGGCAGTGGCAAGAGCGCAGCCATTGCACTGCTTACGGTAGTAACTTTCTTTCATGGAATCAATCACAAACGCGACTGTTTATGCACAGCGAGCGCTATCCTTGGTGCTTGCCCGAGCGACCCATAGCGAAGACTGACTCCTGTCCTGCTATACCGTTTCCACCTTGCCCTCCATCTCCTGAGCCCAAGAAGATTGGTTTCTGCATGCATTTCTGTCTACATGTCTTCACTTCTGTCTGCATGTCTATCCTGAAGTCCTCCATTTTAAACTACAATTTGTAATTTCCTTCCATCCCGCCTTCCCACCGATAAGCTTGCCCTTGATCAGAACACCTGTGCAGGAACTTCTCTTACGTGCGAGACTGGTGAAGCTCATGCGTGAAGAGCCATCGAACAGAAGATAAGAGCTAATAAGGTTCTGATTATAAAGATCGAGTGCCGATTGATGGAAACGGGTCAGAATCTCGTGGTCGTCGATTCCATGAATCAAGACGGGCATGTTTGCACATTCTGCTCGTTAAAACCGAGACAGAGCTTACACAGTTGACCCGAGCTGAGCATCGATTACGTAGAGAGCCCAGAGCCAAGGTGGGAAGCGCTTTCCATCAGTGAGTGTGAAGCGCATTTTAAATCGAGCTTGCGGATGGCAGTCTCCTCGACTGGCCTGGAGGCCATCGATGTATGGGGTGAAAGGGGAGTAAACGGGAGCAGGAACAGTGCCAGTCTAAGGAGGAGTTGGGGCCTAGCCTCAGATAACATCTTCACGAGGACGACGGAATCAAGAAGGGAAACGGAAATTGATGACGAGGTGGCCCTGAAGTGGGCTGCATTGGAGAAACTCCCGACTTATGATCGTTTGAGAACCACAATTCTTGAAAATTTGAAAGGCAGCAGGGTGGAACGCGAGCAGATAGACCTCAAAAGCATCGGGTCTGATGAGAGGAAAAACCTTCTTGGGAAGCTTTTCGATATTTCTAGCCCCGAAGAAGATAACGAGAGGTTTCTCTACAGATTGCGTGATCGCATTGATAAGTAAGTACTACTCCGGGTTGGTCCTTCGGCCTAACATAGTTTTATACCCAAGATTATTTGGGAGTGTATGTTATATCTGGTCTCTCGCTCAACTGAACGATCTTAGTGAATTGATTCATGTCGACAAGCGACGGGCTAGTTTGTCGCCTCCCTTCTTTACTCCGCGAAGCACTGGGGTTCTTTCTGGATAATTGACTGCACCTATTGTAGTTCTGTCAACTGAAAATCAGTCGTACTCACAGTGCTGACGAGTGGCTTGAACAAATTGCTGAAGAATGTCATGAAATTTATTTCTAGTCTAATAAATGTTGGATGTGTCGGAATGGAGAGAGAGAGAGAGAGAGAGAGAGAGAGAGAGAGAGAGAGAGAGAGAGAGAGAGAATGAATGAATTCTTATGGTACTCACCGGGACACTTACTACTGTTCCAGGGTGGGAATCGCGCTCCCTACCGTCGAGGTTCGTTTTGAACATTTGAATGTGGAAGCAAAGTGCCATATTGGTGGTCGTGCTTTACCAACACTTTATAATGCTGCAGCAAACACGGTTGAGGTGAGTGAAGAAGCAGCTTGTACGGGTACCATTTCCTTTAGCGAGAAAACTTGATGAACGTACCAGCAGTCTCCTGGGATTCTTATAGCAATCTACAATGGGAGCCATTACTCTCCTCGCATGAGATTAGGGAGCTTGATCCTGGAGAAAAGGGAAAGAGGAACTCAAGTGGTGTATCTTTCATGCAGAGCTGGTTGAATGCTATGGGAGTGCCTGTGACAAAGAAGACTGATATTACTATTCTTCACGATATATCCGGAATTATCAAGCCTGGCAGGTCCGCGACGTCATCACATACAAATGGTTTGGGCCCTCTAGGTTCATACTTTTGCATCTAAAGTAGTCTGCAAATTGTTCTCCAGTTTAGTTCTTGCCTTGATCCATGATTGGGCTTCATGCACAGGATGACTTTGCTCCTGGGTCCTCCTAGCTCGGGGAAAAGTACCTTTCTGCTTGCGCTGGCGGGTAAGCTAGATAAGGCTTTGAAGGTAAGACGCTTCAGATGAAATATTTGCGACTGAATCTGTTCTGGTATTTATAACCTATAGTTCCTGTTGATCACGGCCGATCCAATCGAGAAAGTCAACTATCGCATCTAAATATCTGCTGTACATTTTGCAAATGAAATCATGCTGCCAACTTCTAGTAATCTGAGAGCTGAAAACTTGGCAGGTGCAAGGAAAAGTCACATACAATGGGCATGGTTTGCGCGAATTTGTGCCTCAAAAGACGTCGGCGTATATTAGCCAAAACGACATGCACATTGGCGAGATGACCGTGCGCGAGACTTTCGACTTCTCCGCCAAGTGTCAAGGCGTTGGAACACGTTACGGTAAATGCTTTCGTCTTTGCAATGGAAATTGATTGGATATGTGAATGTATGCTTTCTCTCCTGAAGCCGCGAGTAATTGACCACATTGCATCCGTCATTTCTGCATTTTTTTTCCATTTTTGTGAAAGAGCTAGATAGTCAGCTGCAATATTGTCAAGTAAATTGCAGTAGATTCTGGCACGGCACTGTACGTTAGTATTATCAAATCCATGAAACCTAAAGCCGTTTCTCTGGATTGGCGTCCTATTCGATTCCTGTGCAGAGCTTTTGGCTGAATTGTCCAAGAGAGAGACAGAATTGGGAATACGCCCGGACCCAAGCATAGACTTTTACATGAAAGTGAGTTCAACAAAGCTGCTTGCATGATTGAAGTTGAAGTTGCAAATTCGGCTTCTTTAAAGTGTCTAAATCATTTATCCTTTATTCAAATAGGCCGCGGCTATGAAAGAGGTGTCTAGTGGACTCATCACTGATTACACATTAAAGGTAAGCACTGATTACTTCTCGCGACCTGCGTGCCCTTCAAATTGAAAATTGAATCTCACTTCCAAGTGGGTCGGTTCAGTCTTTGTAGGGACCTGTTTAGTTCCCATTATAGAGTATGCGGACTTCCACTATTTGCGTTTCTTCCAGAGATGAGACATTTGCTGTGTATACAGATATTAGGTTTGGACATCTGTGCGGATACGGTGGTTGGTGACGACATGCGGAGAGGAATATCCGGAGGCCAGAAAAAGAGGGTTACCACAGGTATGTAGTTCTTGTAATTTTCCTCCAACTCACAAATTCCAGTTGACAAGATCTTGTATAGAACTGGTGCAATTGATTTGGATCATTTAGCACGTTTTAGGTACCCCTGTTTAATCACGCACCTAATCTCCTGTGTTTATGAATACATGATAATTCAGGTGAAATGATTGTGGGACCCATGAAGACCCTGTTTATGGATGAAATTTCTACTGGTTTGGATAGTTCAACAACGTTCCAAGTCGTGAAAGTTCTCCGTGACATTACTCATGTCCTGGAGTCCACAATTTTTATGTCTCTTCTGCAACCAGCACCTGAAACTTATGACCTTTTTGATGATATTATATTGCTTACTGAGGGTCAAATTGTCTACCATGGACCACGGGAAAACATTTTGGAGTTCTTCCAGAGTTGTGGGTATAAATGTCCTGACAGGAAGGGAGTCGCTGACTTTTTGCAAGAGGCGAGTTGAACACCATAACCTCGCCTTATTTCCCTTGGTCACGTTGCGAGCTACAACGCTAGAAAGATAACTTAGTGTGGTCTGGCCTTTACTTTGTTAGTGCCTGATTGTCAACTTGAAATGTACTATTGTACAGGTGACGTCGATGAGAGATCAGGAGCAATATTGGTTCGACAAAACCAAACCTTACCAATATACTTCTTCCAATGATTTTGTGGACGCTTTCAAGAAGTTTCACGTGGGACAAAAAATGCATGAGGAGCTGCAAGTCTCGTACGACAAGTCGAGGAGTCATAAAGCAGCACTTTCATACGACAAGTATTCAGTGACAAAGTGGGAGATTTTCAAGACTTCTTTTGAAAGGGAATGGTTGCTCATGAGAAGGAATTCCTTTCTTTACATTTTCAAAACTGTTCAGGTACGATGACTTGAAGTAAACTCTTCGTGACCCAAAGATAAAAACTTTGTACTCTGTGATGCACGCGTATTTCCCAGGGTTCCTGCTTTCAAAACTACTTACTACAACGCATCTGCTTCAAACATAAACTGTATACAAGTTTCTGAACTTTCCTGACTGTTTCACCGGACATTGCAGATTTGCATAATGGCTCTTATAGCCATGTCCATGTATTTCCGCACGACCATGCCTCGAGATAATATGGAAGACGCGCAGGTCTTTGGTGGAGCTCTCTTCTTCGGGATTGTTAGCATTATGTTCAATGGTTTCGCCGAACTTTCAATGACTATTGTCCGTCTACCAGTGTTTTATAAACAAAGAGACTTATTGTTCTATCCACCATGGACCTTCAGCTTGTCTACACTAATTCTTGGAATTCCAGCTTCTGTACTGGAAGCAACAATGTGGATCATCATTACATATTATCCCATAGGGTTTGCCCCTGCTGCCGGCAGGTGAGAGTGGAAATGGTGTCATACCAACTTCTTGTCAAAGCTGTGTGGTGAATCTGTCTATAAGCTTTCCCTAAATTATGCCCGTATTCGTGATTCCCTGTACAGATATTACAGAAGTCCCTTTCATGGGTTCGCAGCTGTAGTGCACTTGATACACTGCTGTATTGACGTGGTTGTACTTCAAGCTTCTAATCTGAAATCGCTTGGCTGCCTGGGCAGGTTCTTCCGTCAGCTCTTTCTCTTCACCTGGGTGCACCAGATGTCATCAGCACTTTTCCGTTTAATTGCTGGAATTTGCCGTACGATGATTGTTGCAAACACAGGAGGATCCTTTTCCCTCCTCGTCATATTTGTCCTGGGAGGATTTCTCATTCCAAGAACTTCAATAAAACCTTGGTGGATCTGGGGTTATTGGATATCTCCACTGTCTTATGCTCAACTGGGTGTCAACGTGAATGAGTATCTCGCTCCACAATGGGACAAAGTAACTCCTCACTCTCATATTTAGTTCGTGTGCATCTAGAGTGCAATTTACTTGAACATAATAATAGGGATCCACACTTGCTCTTCCTCAAGTACATAATATTGTTCTTCACTTGAGCTGTATGCTGACGTAGAGTTATGGCTTTCTTCAATTATTCTTTTTGCCCACTCAGATCCCAACAAGTTTCCCTTTTAAGGACACGAGTGAAACATGCCACTCTTTTCATGTCAACTTACTCCCTCGCGCTCTGTATATACAGGCAGAGACAATTGACGGGATTATAGATACTCTAGGAAAGCAGTATTTGAAGTCTGTTGGTGGTTTTACAAGAGGTTACTGGTACTGGTTGGCAGTTGGTGCTATGATCGGCTATACAGTTCTGTTCAACATCTTGTTTACACTTGCCTTGACATATTTTGACCGTAAGTTTCTCTCCTGTTTCAAATTTCTAGGGAATCTATGCTTTGCTAAGTCAGTACAGCAAATAGCATGACTTGAGAACATCTTCAGGCATAAAACTATGTTGTTCATGTTTTGTCTATTTTAAGCTATTGTTGTGCGTCTTAAATTTCTGAATATCTCTTCGTTTCATACTTCGACTTCTACCCAAAAGCTGTCGGCAAACCTCAAGCCATAATATCCAAGGACAAGCTAGCTGAACAGCAGGCTACTTTCAAGGGCGAAGTGCAGGAATCATCTACATCTCGGAAGACGTCCATTCCTCGATCATTATCATCTTTTAGTGGTAAGAGCCTGAAGTTAATTAAAAAGTGATGCCATCGTTCAGATTCTCAATATCTAGATTATGAATCCTGCTAATTTTTTTTCATCGATCAGGTGATACTCTGAGACCTCGTAAGAGCTCCTTAACCCTGGATAGAAGGGAATCTGGAGACATAGCTTTGTCCAGACTGAGTACTTCATCAGCCTTCAGGGAGTCTATGGAAATGGATGCTGCGGCCGGGTTCGCAGCCAAACGAGGGATGATTTTGCCATTCCAACCTTTGGCAATTAGCTTTGATGAAGTGCAGTATTATGTCGATATGCCCGCAGTAAGTTTCATATTTCTACTTCTTGCGTTGTGAAATTTGGAAAATAAGAAGACTTTTGCAAACCTCGTTACTAATGTTTTGATCTATACAGTCAACCACGGAGATAGCTTACGAAAATTGAACAAGCTCAACATACAGTCCTGTCACTGTTGTGAAGTGTACATCAGTTGTTTGCCTTTCGAGTTCTCATTTCACATGCATGTGTCCGTTAGCTTGTTATCTCAACATGTAACATCTTCAGATACGGACGCTTATACACGCATGCTCAACAAGTAGGTATTATTTCGGCCTGTAGCAAAATTCTAGCCAGCAAGAATCACTATGTCAAGCAATCCACCTGGTCTTTCTTTCTTTCAGGAAATGAAAGCACAGGGTGCTGCAGAAGACAAGTTACAGCTACTGCGAAACATGACAGGAGCTTTTCGGCCTGGTGTTCTCACTGCTTTGGTAGGAGTGAGTGGAGCAGGCAAGACCACGCTGATGGACGTTTTAGCTGGAAGGAAAACTGGAGGATATATTGAGGGTGATATAAGAATCTCTGGGTTTCCGAAGAAGCAGGAAACATTTGCCCGTATATCTGGATACTGTGAACAGACCGATGTTCATTCTCCACAGGTCACTATACATGAATCTTTAATCTACAGTGCATGGCTCCGACTGGCCAAAGACGTCGATGACGAAACCAAATCGGTATGTCCTTTCGAGATCCTACTTGATTCGTGAAGAATGTACATGTCTATGGCGTAGAGGCTCAAAACAAAAAGTTTGGGTAAGGCTTTAAAACTAAAACCTTTTAACAGATCCTACATGTTAACCTATGCAGAAATTTGTCTATGAAGTCATGGACCTGGTGGAGCTAACACCTCTGAAGGATGCGCTAGTGGGACTTCCTGGAGTAACTGGACTATCTACTGAGCAGCGGAAGCGGTTAACTATCGCTGTAGAGCTCGTAGCTAATCCCTCTATCATCTTCATGGATGAGCCTACTTCTGGTCTTGACGCTCGTGCCGCAGCAATTGTCATGAGAACTGTTCGAAACACGGTAGATACAGGGCGGACAGTGGTCTGCACGATTCATCAACCCAGTATTGATATTTTTGAGGCTTTCGATGAGGTACGTACCATCTTATTGAGTTATGGAAGTGGAATGCAACCAGTGGACGAAAGCTCCGGAAAATTGCAATTCGGGAAAGCTCGAACTACGAAGAAGATAAATTATATAGGTCAAGAGAAGATTCTCTTAATTAAACAGTGTCTTTTGGTTTTGTGCAGCTCCTTCTCTTAAAGCGAGGTGGACAAATTATATACGCAGGACCTTTGGGGCGACACTCACACAAGCTTGTGGAGTACTTCCAGGTGAGAATGCTTTTCCCGTTTGACAACGGATCATGATGAATTTGCAATGTTGTGAACGCAGTGAACAACTTAGTGGGATGTGAGATTGAATCTGTGAACCGTGACTCTCTTTTCAGGCCGTACCTGGTGTACCAAAAATCAAAGATGGATACAATCCAGCTACTTGGATGTTGGAAATTACCAATACGTCAGTGGAGACTCGTATCGGATTAGATTTTGCTGATTATTACGCAAAGTCTCCTCTATATAAGTGCGTTTAGTTCCTTCCTCTACCTTACCTGATTATTTCCTTTCATCCCAATATTGCAGTAGTCCCTTCATTTGATACTTTTAGCAATTTTGTATCGTTTTCGTCATCGTTTTTTGTATCATTTTCTAAGCAGCGTCTAACTCTACAAGCCTGATGCAGACGTAACAAGGCCCTGGTTCATGAACTCAGTCATCCTGCTCCAAATGCCAAAGACCTGTGGTTTCCTTCTCAATATTCGCAACCATTTATGTCTCAAGTCTCCTCATGCTTGTGGAAGCAATATATCACTTACTGGCGGAGTCCTGATTACAACAACGTGCGGTTTTTCTTCACCATCGGTGCTGCTGTACTCTTTGGTTCAATCTTCTGGAATTTGGGCAGTGATCGGTAAGTGTGTGTTTCATGTTACTTTTTTTGGATGGCTTCTTCTACATGCGATGTCTGATTCATGATTCTATCTTTGAGGCTTGAAGTAAAGTGCTTACAAATTGGGAAGATTTTGATAACGTTTTAGTGATTTTCCGTTCTAACATAATTTAACTTGCGTGCAGATCGGAGCAAACCAACCTCTTTAGTATCATGGGAGCGATGTATGGTGCAGTATTGTTTATTGGAGTTAATAACGCCTCCACAGTTCAGCCCATTGTCGCAACAGAACGAACAGTGTTTTATAGAGAACGAGCTGCCGGGATGTATTCCGCTATACCATACGCCATTTCCCAGGTATCTATGCCAGCAAAATCTCCTTCCTTTTGTTCGATGTAATGGTCTTGTCTCTTTTGCCCCCTTCTCACATTCGCCAAAATATATATTGGACTAAAGATTTGTGAAGGTTCGAGTCTAGTTTAGCCGCCAGGGATAAGGGTATGAATAGCCAGATAGTATGTGACCTTCTGTGCTGAATTTGACCAATTTTCGCTCTTTTATGGTGCAAAGAGTGTTGTACAATGCAGTAGAATATTGCAGTTGTTTATACTTTGTTGGGTTGAGTCCCGATGCAGCAGTTCCGAGTCAAAAGTGCAGTATGGAGCTGACTGTAATGAAATTTTTGGGTTGCAGATTGCCATAGAAGTCCCCTACATTTTGCTGCAGACCGTCTTATATTCATTTATTACATATGCTATGATTGGCTTGGAATGGACTACCGCGAAATTTGTTTGGTACGTGTTCTTTATGTTCTTCACTTTTCTGTACTTCACCTACTACGGAATGATGGCGGTCGCTCTCACCCCGAATCATCAACTGGCAGCGGTAGTGGCTGCATTCTTCTACTCAATATTCAACCTTTTCTCAGGCTTCCTTGTACCAAAAACGGTAAGCTCCCCTTTCATCAAATAGCTCAAACGGATAGAATGTGGAAGCGCAGTGGGATTTTACAAATTATGTTTGCTGGTTCGCCATGTCATGTCGTCTCCAGTCTTACGTGGGTATACAACCGTGTTCTAACGGATGGGTTCCATATTCATACAGCCATTACATGTGTGGTGTTGGAGTATCTTTAGATTTGATTGCAATCGATGACGAGATATGATTCTTGTCATAGTTGTTATGATTCATGATGTTGAAACGACTGTCATAGATTTAAAAGATATGCTGACAGCTTGTAGATTTTCATTTGAATATTGTCACAGAGGATTCCAAAATGGTGGATCTGGTACTACTGGTCATGTCCAGTTTCTTGGACCTTATATGGTCTACTGGTCTCCCAGTTCGGCAACGTGGAGGAAGACGTAAAACTGAATGATGGTTCAGTCCAGACAGTGAAACAGTTCATTAACAACTCCTTCGGCTTCAACTATGATTTCCTTCCTGTCGTAGCTGTAATGCTTGTAGTATTTCCCCTATTATTTGGAAGCATTTTCATGTTTTCCATCAAGTTTTTCAATTTCCAGAATCGATAGTTATAACTGAAGGAGATCCCTCGAGCTTTTATCTTTTTTGACGATTAACTTCTTTGTACCCACGGTCGTGGTTACTGGTGCAAAATGCTGTAAGTACTCACTACAGAAGTAAGCGATCGCCGCTGCTGATGTGTTACAAGTATGCAACGGTCATCTGATGTAATGTACAAGTGAGGTAAATTGCTCTGGCATGCTCCGCATACACTCTTATAGACTGGTATTCCGGATTCAAACTTCTCCTTGCCCTCAGCTCCGTTTGTTAACGAGTGGCGTGTACGAGAGTTGTATGCATCCTCTGATGGTGACATCTCTGCTTCGGAAGAAGTGAATCTGAGACAAAATTTATGACGGCGGTGGTAGTCAATAATCTAGACACCTTACTGGTGTGCCAGATCGAGTTGTGCACTAAACTAGGAGCGAGGGTGGGCAGCAACCTATAGAGGCCAAATACCTGTTGACACCCTTTATTCAAGTCAAGGAGAATCCTCATTTACGGGGAAAATATAGATAGATGTTGGTAGGCATTCAAGACGGAAACGAATATTGTAGCTATTGCGAAGCTACTGAGCAGAACTGCGAGATACGAGTTTGTAGCAAGTAGTGTGGTGGCCTGGTCATCTGGATGGGACAATGGAAAGCCCAATAACTTACTAAGACTGTTGCGTACAGTTACGTCATTTGACATCAAGTGTCGTAGTCACTCAGATGGGGAGCCCTCATTGTAAGCGCTTTTCGATGTTCCAATATTGTGTAATGATAACCCGCATGGGGGATTAGGATGATATGGTGCAAGAGCAAGTTGAGGTTTATCACGTTGTGGTCTCATATATACGTAGACCTTACTAAGAAACCAAATTGGAGAAATTATGGTATAAAAAGAATTTCTGAGGATTAGCTCAGTCCAAGTTTGAAGATACTGCATTTCGTTTTAAAAATACTATTTCTCTCAACTTCTACTTTTGTATATTTCTGTCTTGGTTGGATGATATTGCTCTCAGGCTGCATCTCACATACACCATATCATTATAAAATGTCACACACGAGTTGGACTGCATGTTATTCTTGAGCTCTTTTTCCTAAAGATATCTCATTTAGCTACATAGCTACTTTCCTCTAAGACTCAAGAAGAG